>PVIA01001004.1:0-107790 GCA_004024845.1 Tonatia bakeri
AGGATGGCAGAGTTGGAAAAGCAAAGTGGTATCTACTACAGTTTGTGTGTGCACACACACACCACATACACACACACAGGGAGCCTCTTTGTTGAGGTCTGACAGGTTTCCTGCACTTAGGAGATCTCCTCTCTCCTGTCCCAGTGCAGCATTCCCCACTTTGGCCAGAAGATGGTGCTGCTTCTTCGTGTGCATTCAACTGTTTCTTCTGTGTGCACAAAACGTGGTAGGCACGGAATGAATTCAAAGGGTTTCACAGTATAGCCCTCTATTTGCAGGACCTTACAGTCAAGTCACAAGCAACCAAAGATAATATAAAATTAGAAGGGAATTGGGACCTTTCTGGAAAGAAATTAGACATCAGAAAGTGCTAGGCACTATGCCAGATGCTTTACAACCCTTCTTTTAAAAACTGGGTGCTCTAGTGCTCGGACATGATAAAAGTACAAAACAGGTGCTTTGAAAATGATGATTTGATTTCCACTTCTTTGTAGCCTCACAGCACAGGGCACTTGGTTATTGATCAATAAGTCTGTATTGATTGATTGATTTACAACTGCAGATAGAGACCCAAGGTCTAAGCCAGAGTATTGGGACTAAAGGGAGCGTTCAGTTCAAACATTACAATTTCTAGATGAAAAACGAGGTCCGGGGAGAGATAAGAATAAACACTATGTGCCTGACACAAGCAGGTGTCCCCAAACAACTACTAAAGTGATAAAATGCTTTTGTCTACATGGTCACTTACTCCGCAAGGTGACAGTTTTTACCCCCACATTTTACCCCCACATTACCCCCACAGATGCTGCCCCTGAGGGCGCCACAAGGGAACCGGCCAAGTCACAAGGTCACAAGGTGACTGAAACACACTGTGCCGTGCCCCTAAGAATAATAGTTTGCAGTTTGTATCCTTCTTGCTAGGCTGTCAAGCAGTTTTGTACGCACTTTTTCATTTATTTTAATCAACATAAGAACCCTAAGGGGTAGTGGTATTATCCCTATTTTTCAGATAAGAAAGCGGAAGCTAGCAAGATTGTCTGCCCATGCACACGTAACTGTTAAGGGGTGGATCGACAGATGAGGGCCACAGCCTCTGAATGCACTCTTCTTCCCCAACATCCCTTTAACTTTAACTGAGTGTGCTTGGGAGTACAAGACATCTCTGGAATAATTTTTCACTTTGCATTTTCACTTGCTAACTTTCCCCAGTTTTACTGAAATATAATTGACATATGATATTGTCTATTTGATACATGTATACATTTTGAAATATATGCCAACAAAAAAGGGCTAACACATCCTTCACCCAACATAGTTACCATTTTTCTGTTGCTGATGCAGTGAGACTATTAAGAAAGCTTGGCCATCTCAGCAGCTCTCAAGTGCACAATACAGTATGGCTAACTACTGAACATTACATTGCATCCTTGAAACTCACCCATCTTCAACTGGATGTTTGACATTTGACAGGCATCTCCACATTGCCCCCACCCCTCAGCCCCTGGCAACCACCATTCCACTCTGTTTTTTAAGTTCAATGTTTTTCGATTCTACACATAAGTGAGACCATACAGTATTTATCTCTCTCTGACTTACCTCACCTAGCATAATGTCCTCAAGGCCATCAGTGTTATTGCAATGATAGCCATTGTTTTTTTTAATGAACTCTGGATGGCCACTTTAAAACTGGATGGCCTCCCAATTTCAGTGTCTCTGTTTGTGCTTATTGGTTGCTTTGGCCATTTTAATTATTCAGAGCCAATAAGAGGACAAGAACCAAAACCGGGATAGACCTGGTACCTAAATGATGCACTTGTACTGTGTGAAAGTCAAACCTTCCCGAGATGCATTCTTAAAGGGGAGATTTATAGGGGTTCAAACTGAGGCACGTGGGGACACAGGAGAGATCCACGTGGCACACTCCAGTATAGCACACCCAGGCAGAAGAATCTGGGCGGTAGCTGGCAGGCACTTGATCCTGGTGGGAGGTGTGACTTCAATACAGAAAGAAAAAAAATGAATTAGCGTTGTTCATTTGAGTTTTATAGATTTTATAATTTTGCTCATATTTAATTTGTGAATTTGCCTTTGGTTTCATAGCCACATAAGAGCTATAAAGCTACGTTTATACCAATTTTATGTTTATACATACATAAGTAATATTACAGTGAAATTAATTTGTTAACACAGGGAGTCCCTGGGAATTTATTTTCCCTTTAAAAGGACTGGGCACAAGTCAGGGGAGAGAAACACAGACTTTTTCCCTCTGGATGGAAGGAGGACTCTCCATACAGAATACGGGCGAGTTCATCCCCAGGACAGACGCGGGGCAGGAGAAGGGCGGTTCTTTCTCATTCTCAATCCTTCTTGGAGTGGGGCTAGGGGTGGACAGCTAACTGCTTCGAAGCTAAGAGGTGGTTCCCTGCCAAAGATGAGCGACTCTCACCAGGTTAAATGAGGAAGTCAAGAGAGTGAGGGAGCTCAAAACTGAGGGTGAAATGGGCCTGCCTTCCCCTAACCTGACTAACAGAACACCCAGGATCTATGTCTGGGCAACTAGGGGTGGTGACAATTAGGCCCAAGGTTTCCATCAGTTTCCTTTAGAATTTTACTGAAGTCTTCAAACATTACAAAGGTAACTTGTGCTTATTGCATCCAATTAAACAACTGGATACCAAAGAAAAGTACTCTCTTTCTGCCCCCATCAGTACCAGCAGCTTGGATGCAGCTCTCACCTGGTCTCTGTGCTCACACAGCCGTGTCTATACAACGTTTCCTATTTAGACGGTGTTTGGTCACTGTGTTTTCGACAGTATAGGATCATACCACCTGCGTGTCCCTAACGTCATCTCACCTTTCAGGTCAGTGGAGACACCCTCATGTCATTCTTTCTGAAGACCTACAGAACACTTAGCCTAGAGGAAGAGGACATGGATACACACACACTCCCTCACCCCTTAATCTACATCTACCTTTCTGGGGCTCCATTACTTTGTTGGTTGAATAGAGTTATCCAATCAGTACTAGTTATCCAGTATGTAATAGTATATAATTGATCATTTACGTAACTAATATATAAATAACTCCTTAGTACTTACACACCTGGAAGGCAAAGCCTCGTCTCACTTTGCTTATTGCTGTACCTGCACCGCAGAGCCCTGCCCGCAGCAGATGCTCGATGCGCATCTGTGAAAACAGCACTTGAATGTTAGGAAGTAGCCATTGAATTCAGAAAGAATGACCACATATACTTACCTATCTTGCTTCTAGGAATCCATCCAGAAGGGGCTGTAGGGGAGAGCGCCGCATGTCCAAGGATGATCACTGCAGCGTTAAATGTAATGGTCAAGGACTGTCCATCCTTAGGGGAAGGCATGAGTGTCCAGCTGGGGCAAATATTGAGGTTCTGCCTCTGGGCCCATGCTTCTCATCCCTGGTCACTCACAAGAGACAACCTTCTGGAACTGGAGGACATTTCTCCCACTTGTGCTGACCACCATTTATTACAGTGGTCTTCTGTGTATCAGATATTTCATATATATTCCTTTATTCACGCTAATCCTCACAAACCCACTGCATTCATTTATCTATTACAGTGTGACAACTTACCCCAAGGCTTAGTGCCCTCAAACAGTAAGTGTTTATTATCTCACAGGTTTTATATGGACTACTGTGTCGGCTTCTTTCACTGAGCATCATGTTCTCATGCTTCATCCAAGACACAAGCATGAATCGGTGCTCCATCCCTTTGCCTTAAACTCCAGCCCCCCACAGCCAGTTTCCTCCCTAGAGGATTAAAGTTTATCCAAACCTCTCTTTGTGCATGTTTTTAAGTGTATATGTACCTGTATTAGTTATCTGTTGTTGCGTAACAAATCACTCTAAATCTTAGTAGCCTAAAACAATAACATTTACTATTTCATACAAGCTCTGAGAATCAGAAGTTCTGGAGTGGTTTTGCTGGGTTCTGACTCAGGTTCTCTCCTGAGGTCACAGTGATCGGAAGGCTTGAGTGGCACCTCCCAAGTGTCTCGTTCACATGGATGTAGAGTCAGTGCTGGCAGTTGGCAGGAGGCATCAGTTCCTCTCCACCTAGGGTTGCTGTGTTTAGCAAATAAAAACACAGAATGCAACTAGTAGATAAATAATTTCTGGAGATCTAGTTCACAGCATACTGATTATAGTCAAGAATACTGTGTTATAAACTTCAAAGTTGCTAAGAGACTAGCTAGATCTTAAATGTTCTCACCACAAAAAAAGAAATGATAATGATATGAGGAGATAGTAGTGTTAGCTAATGTTACAGTGGTAATCATAATTCAATATACAAATGCATATATAAACCAACATATTGTATACCTCAAGCTCACACAAGGTTATGTCAATTACACCTTAATTAAAAAAAAGAAAAGCAAGACCCAACTATATGCTGCTTACAAGAAAGCCACTTAGGAAATTCCGACCAAGATGAAGGCATAGGTAGACACACTGTGCCTCCTTACACAACCAAAAGAAGGACAACAATTTAAAAACAAAAAACAACCAGAACGGACAGAAAATTGAACAGTATGAAATTCCAACAACCAAAGATCAACTCACCAGAAGACACACTCATCCAGACCGGTAGGAGGGGTGGAGATGGACAGTAGGGTGGAGAGGGCTCACGGCAAAGGGGTGGCTGGTGGACCCAGTGAGGTGGTAGATTGTGGAGGGGTGCAGTGCACAAGACAACTGGAGGACCAGGCAGTCCCACATTCATGCATAGATAAGCCAGGCAAAACTGTGGAGCAAGACAGACTGTGCAACTCAGGGCTCCAGCACAGGGAAATAAAGCCTCAAACCACTGATTGAAAACACCTGTGAGGGCTGAGGAGCTGAGGAAACTCCCAGCCTCACAGAAGAGTTTGTTGGAGAGACCCACAGGGTCCTAGAATGAACACAAACCCACCCACAGAGGAATCAGCACCAGAAGGGCCTAGTTTGTTTGTGGGAAGTGGGTGAAGTGACTGAAATCCGACAGAGAGCAGAGCAAGGGCCATTGTTCCCTCTCGGATCCCTTCCCCACATACAACATCACAAACCAACGACATGGGTTGCCCCACCCTGGTGAACACCTAAGGGTCCACCCCTCACTACGTAACAGGCATGTCAAGACAAAAAAAATGGCCCAAATGAAAGAACAGATCAAAGCTCCAGAAAAAAATACAACTAAGCGATGAAGAGATAACTAACCTATCAGGTGCACAGTTCAAAACACTGGTGATCAGGATGCTCACAGAATTGGTTGAATTTGGTTGCAAATTTGATGAAAAAATGAAGGCTACGCTAAGTGAAATAAAGGAAAATGTACAGGGAACCAATAGTGATGGGAAGGAAACTAGGACTCAAATCAATGGTGGGGACCAGAAGGAAGAAAGAAACATCCAATCAGAGAGGAATGAAAAAACAGGAATTAAAAAAAATGAGGAGAGGCTTAGGAACCTCCAGGACATCTTTAAATATTCCAACATCCAAATTATAGGGGTACCAGAAGGAGAAAAGGAAGAGCGACAAGTGGAAAAGTTATTTGAACAAATAATAAAGAACTTCCCCAATCTGGCAAAGGAAATAGACTTCCAGGAAATCCAGGAAGTTCTGAGAGTCCCAAAGAAGTTGGAAACAAGGAGGAACACACGAAAGCACATCATAATTACATTATCCAAGATGAAAGATAAGGAGAGAATCTTAAAAGCAGCAAGAGATAAGGAGACAGTTACCTACAAAAGAGTGCCCATAAGACTGTGGGCTGACTTCTCAAAAGAGACCTTGCAGGCAAGAAAGGGCTGGAAGGAAGTATTCCAAGTCATGAAAGGCAAGGACCTACGTTCAAGATTGCTCTAGCTGGCAAAGCTTTCATTTAGAATGGAAGGGCAGATAAAGTACTTCTCAGAGAAGATCAAGTTAAAGGAGTTCATCATCACCAAGCCCTTATTATATGAAATGTTAAAGGGACTTATCTAAGAAAAAGAAGATAAAAAAAAAAAACAGTAAAATGACAGCAAACTCACAATTCTTAACAACCACACCTAAAACAAAAACAAAACAGACTAAGCAAACAACTAGAACAGGAACAGAACCACAGAAAAGATCACATGGCAGGTTATCAACAGGGGAGTAGGATTGGGAGAGAGGGGGAAAAGGTACAGAGAGTAAGTAACGTAGATGGTAGGTAGAAAATAGGGGGAGGGTAAGAATAGTATTGGAAATGTAGAAGCCAAAGAACTTACATGTATGACCCATGGACATGAACTAAAGGGGGGAAAATGGGACAACTGTAATAGCATAATCAATAAAATATATTTTTAAAAAGACACTTAACTATAAAAACAGAAATAGGTTAAATGTAAAAATGTGGCGGAAATATATGTCATGCTAATATTAAACAAAAAAAGCTGATTTCAGAGCTTTCAAAGAACATTACTGGGGATAAAGAGGGTCATTTCATAATGGTAAATAAATCAGTTCATCAAAAGTATATAACAGTCTTAAATGTTTATGAGGAGCTTCAGAATACATGAAAAAAATGCTAGAAATTCAAGGAAAAATAGATAAGTCCAAAATTATAGTTGGAAATTTCAATACTCTTCTTTCAATAATTTAGAGAATAGACAGAGACCAGTAAGGATATAGATTATCAACCATTGGCCCAAATAACTTTTATAAAACACCCCACCAGTAGCAGTAGGATATGCATTATTTTTAAGTGTATATTGAAAATGTACCATGATAAACCATATTCTAGACCATAAAACAAATCTAAATAAATTTAATAGGATTCAAATCATACAAAGTATGTTCTGTAACTACAATGAAGTTAAATAAAAAATCAGGGACAGATAACTGGAAATCCCCAAATATTTGGAAACTCAGTAATTTACTTTTAAATAATCCCTAGTTCAAGGAGAAAAAATAAAAATTAGAAAGTAATTTGAACTAAATGAACATAAAAATACAACATATCAAAATTTGTGAGGTGCAGCTAAAGCTTAGAGGGAAATTTAAGCACTAAATACCTTTATTAGAAAAGGAGAAAGATCTGAAGTCAATGACTTCAGTTTCCCGCAGAAAAAGAAGAGCACTTTAAACCTAAATTAAGCAGGAGAAAACAAATAAGAAAGGGTGGGGTGGGCATGAATAAAAATAGAAAACATAAAAATGAAGAAAATAAATGAAACCAAAATCTAGTTCCTTGGGAAGATCAATACTGTGGATAAACTTCCAGCAGGACTGATCAGGGAAAAGGAGGGAAGACACAAATTAGCAATATTAGGGTTGGAAAGATGACATTGCCATAGATTCTTCAATACTGAAAAGACAATAAGGAAATATGTTGACAACTTTATGCCAGCATGTTGTACGATCTAGATGATATGTAGAAATAACTTCAAAGACACAAACACCAAAGCTTACTCAAGAAGACATAGGTAACCCAAATGGCCCTAAGTCAAAGAAACTGAATTTGCAGCTAAAAATCTTTGCACAAGAAAACTCAAGACACAAATGGATTCCATGGATTACAAACTAATCTGTAATGGCAAAAAGAAGATCAGTAGCTGTCTAGGTCTGGGGCCTGAGAAGGAGGCAAGGAAGGGAAAGGGAGGGGTTACAGAGGGTCATGAAGAGACTTGTGGGTATGATGAGAATGTTTGATATATTGATTGTGGTGGTAGTCTTACTGGTGTAGACAGGTGTCAAAACATCAAATTGACCAGCCGCCGTCATTGTCTGACGCCCGCGCCTCCTCCAGGATACGGAGCTCCAGCTGAAGGAGAAGGGGCATAAGTACAGAGGCCTCTGTATACTGTGGCTCATATAAGTCGGACTGCCTGCTAATTGACGGGTGCTACAGCACCAAGGAAGCAACTGGCTACCAAAGCCACTTGCAGGAGTGCGCCGTCAGCTGGAGGGGTGAAGAAACCTCCTCATTACAGGCCTGGTCCTGTGGCACTTCGTGAAATTCGATGTTGGCAGAAGTCCACTGAACTTCTGATCCGCAAACTCCCCTTCCAGCAGCTGGTGTGAGAAATTGCTCAGGACTTCAAAACAGATCTGCACTTCCAGAATGCAGCTATTGGGGCTTCACAAGAGGCAAGCGAAACCTGTCTGGTTGGCCTTTTTGAAGATACCAACCGCTGTGCTATCCATGCCAAACGTGTAACAATCATGCCAAAAGACATCCAGCGAGCATGCCACACATGTGGACAACGTGCTTAAGAATCCACTCTGATGGGAAACATTTCATTCTTCAAAAGAAATTCTTTTCTTCCTGTTATTCGTAGTTCTGAACGTTAGATATTTTTTCCCCCATGGGGTCAAAAGGTACCTAAATTATGATTGCAAGTGGAAAATAGGGGACAGAAATCAAGCATTGGCAGTTCTTCTGTTTTCATTTGTGTGTGAGTTTTTTAATATAAATGCAGGGACAGAAAGCATTAATGCAAGTCAAAATGTTTCAATGAACAAGTTTCAGCAACTCAACTTTATAACAATATAAATACACCTGTTAAATTCTCCTGGACAACACCAGTATTTGGACTTTTTAAAACGGGTAAATTTCTTATTGATAGCAACTAAATGGTGTTTGTAGCATTTTCATCATACAGTAGATTCCATCCATTCCCTATACTTCTCTGAGTTGTCCTACATGCAAGTATGTTTTTAATGTTGTCTGTCTTCTGTGCTGTTCCTGTAAGTTTGCTATTAAAATACACTAAACTATTAAAAAAATCAAATTGTACACTTTAAATATTGTATGTCAATTACACTTCAATAAGGCTGTTTTTAAAAATGACTTGCCTCTGAACATGTTTGGACTCCTCAGTGAGAAGTTATAACTGTCTCAGTTTACAGTCTGTAATGGTCAGTCTTACCTGTCAACTTGGCTAGGCTGTGAAACCCACTTATTCAATCACACACTAATTTAGGTGTTGCTGTGCTGATTGTAGATATCTGCAATCAGTTGATGTTAAGGGAAGGAGATTATCCTGGATAATAGGGGTGGGCCCAATCCAATCAGTTGAAAGGCATTAGGAACAGAACTGAGGTATCCCTGAGGAAGAAGAAATTCTGCCTGTGGACTGCAGCTTCAGCTCCTGCCAGAGTCCCAACCTGCTAGTTTACAGATTTCAAACTTGCCTAGCCAGCCCACACAAGCACAGGGCCAAGTGCTTGCAATAAATAGTTCTTTCTGTCTGTCTCTCTCTCTCAGAGATTTTTTATATATATTTATCCTAATATATCTTTAGGATCATATTTTGATGTCTATTAATCATAATTACCAATAGTTGTATATACATGCATGTATGTATATTATATATTGCTGGTGATTCTGGATAGGAGATATATATCTTCTGCTGGTCCAGTCTTTCTCTGGGATGATGAAGTAACTCAAAAGCCCACAGTCCCTATTCCTGTTATATTACCTTCTCTCTCTCAGCCTGCACCCATGGTGTCATGGGAGTTCCCTGTGACCAGCTGACTGAGGAAGGGAGAACTCAGGACTGGCTACAGGTGCCACCCAAAAGTGGGCAGCTGTGTTAGGGACAGCCCCTTTCTAGGATACCCATGCAGGACAGAAGCAAAGGCAAACCTTCCCAGTTGGCAGAACTTTCAGCAGGGCACCTGATTATTTATTGTGCTTAGAAAAGAAATGGCCAGAAGCATAAACCTATATTGATTCATGAGCTATGGTCAGTGGTTTGGCTGGACAGTCAGGGACTTGATAGGAACATGACCACAAAATTGGTGACAAGGAATCTAGGGTGTGGGTCTCTCTAAATGGGCAAGGAATGTGAAGATGTTTGTGACCCATGTGCCCTCTGCATTGGAGGATTTTAATAATCAAGTGGATAGGATGACCTGTTCCATGGATACCAGTCAGCCTCTTCCCAGCCATGCTTGTCATTGCCCATTGGCTTATGAACAAGGTAGCCAGGTGGCAGGGATGGAGGTCATTGATGGACTCAGCAACATGGACTTCCACTCACCAAAGCCAAGCTGGCTAAGCCACTGCTGAGAACCCTATCTGCCTGCAAGAGACCAACACCGAGACCTGACACCATTCCCTGGGGTGATCAGCCAGCTACCTCGTGGCAGGTTGATTACATTGGACTACTTCCATCATGGAAAGGGAAGTGTTTTGTTCTCACTAAAACTACTTACTCTGGATATGGATTTGCTTTCCCTACATGCAACACTTTGGCCAAAACTACCATCTGTGGACTTCCAGAATGCCCTATCCACCATCATGGTATTGCACACAGCATTGCTTCTAATGAGGGAACTCACTTCACGGCAAATGAGGTGCAGCAAAGGACCCATGTTCACAGAATTTACCGGTCTTGCCATGTTTCCTGTTATCCTGAAGTGGCTGGCTCGATAGAAGGGTTGAATAGCCTTTTGTGGACCCCGTTACAGCACCGGCTAGGTGGTAACACCTTGCAGGGCCGGGACAGCACCCTTTGGGAGACTGTGTGTGCTCTGAACCAGCATCCCGTGTACGGTGTGGTTTCTCCCCCAGCCAGCGCCCATGGTTCCGGTAATGAAGGAGGGGAAATGAAATGGCACGTCTCACTAGTATCTACTAGCAAACTTTTTGCTTCCCATCCTTGCACCCTTATGCTCTGTCGGTCTACAGGTCTTCATTGCAAAGGGAGAAATGGTCTCACCAGGAAACACAACACTGATTCCACTGAATTGGAAGTTAGACTGCCACCTGGTCATTCTGGGCTCCTCACACCTCTGAATCAAAAGGCAAAAAAGAGTTAGCATGTTTTCAGTTGTACGCAGGGTAACTGTACCATGTTAAGTGGAAGTATAACTTTGTTATTGGTTTTATTTGGAGCCTAAGTATGGTATAAGGAGACATGTGTGGGTGCCAGATTGACTAGGTGTGAACTGGGATCTGTTCTGTGTGTTGACTAGGCTCTGATACCTAGACATTCAACCAAACACTGATCTAGATGTTGCTGTGAAGGTATTTTGTAGATATGATTAACATCTACAGTCAGTTAACTTCATGTAAGGGAGATTTTCCTGGATAACACAGATCGACCTGATCCAACTCGCTGAGAGGCCTGAGGCTTCCCTGCAGAAGAAATTCTACCTGTGGACTGCAGTTGGCTCCTGAGTTTCCAGCCTGGACTTCTTTACAGCCTGCAGTACGGATTCCAGACTTGCCCACCTAGCCCCACAGTCAGGTAAGCCAATTTCTCACCACAAATCTAGATGGATGGACAGATGATAGATGATAGATAAAAGATGATAGACACAGAGAAGTTATACCCTACTGGTTGTGTTTCTCTAGTGGAACTCTGACTAGGACAAAAACTACCCGAGAAAAACCTTGTGTCCCCTGAGAGTCAGAGCTTGTTTTTGATCCAAAAGGGGCCAACCAACATATTCATTAGACATAGTCCCCAAAATTCCTGGGAAAATCCCATGAGTTCCAAAGATTATTCTGATGGAAGAGTCAATTGGGCAGGTCAGACCAACACTCCGGAAACAGTGCTCTGTCTTTCAGGGCATGCCTTCAGATATATTAGTCGTTGCATGTTGATTAACCTATCTACAACGCATTGGAACTTTACACAGCCACTTAAAAAACGTGCTGTTTATCAACTGTCTCTGAAAGGAGATGCAAAATTTCACAACATGAATTGCTTCGAAGGAGGGACACTTGCGGCAGGAGGACAGAAGTGGGAGGGAGAATTTTCACTTTTTGTAGTTGTGGAATATCAAATCATGTGAAAAATCGTCTAGATCAGGGGCTGACAAACTACAGGCCACAGTCCAAACGTGGCCCAATGCCTGCTTCAAGTCTCACCGGAGCATATCCAGTCGCTGGTTCACATATGTCTATGGCGGCTTTCATGTTACAACTGCGGCTCAGCACTTGCTAGGGCATATGGCTCACAAAGCCTAACACAGTTATTATTTGACCTTTTACAGAAAAAAATCACCCATTTCAATCCAGATTTAAAACAATAGAAACTGACTCAAAAAAATGCTGCAAAAATTGAAAACATACATCCACACTTACACTTGTCACGTGTAAAGTTTTATGTGCATGTGTGTTTAGCTATTCACAATAGCTAAAGAGTGTAAACAACCCAACCCAAATGTCACTCACCTGAAGAATAAATAAAATGTGAAATACACATGCAGTGGGATATTAGTTGGCCTAAAAACGGAATGAAGTGGTAATAAATGCACAACATAGATGAACCTTGAAAATATCATGCCAAATGAAAGGAGCCAGACACAAAAGGCCACATATTGTATAATTCCATTTACATGAAATGCCTAGAATGGGCAAATTTATAGAGACAGAGTAGTTTAGTGGTTTCTAGGTGCTAGAGAAAGGGAGGAATGGAAACTAATTGCAAATGAGTACAAGGTTTCTCTGGGAGTGAAAATGTTCTGGAATTAGGTAGTGGTGATGGTTGTACAACTCTTTGAATACACTAAAAACCACCAAACTGTACACCAGCACCAAATACAGGGTATTCCACAATTCAGTAGGGGCTCGGCACCTAGTAATGAATTGGTCCTCTCCATCACCTCAAACCAGGATCAGACCTGGTGTGCAAGTTAAAAGACCAAGTTCTATATCCCAATTGTCCCAAACATCCACGTGACCTTAAGTAGGTTTCTTTCCCTGTTTGGTTCTTAATTTCCTTCTCTATGAAGTGGGGTAATTTAGGGAGCCTGGCCTCCCAGAATTATTGTGTCTTCATCATCATCATTTCCCAATTTCAAAGCACTTTCACACACATTATGTCATTTGATCCTCTTAACAGCCATTCAGGGTAGATAGGTATTAACCCCATTTTACAAATAAGAAAATTGAGCCTCAGAGAGGTCAAATGACTTTTCTACATTCATACAGTGGGTGTTGGAGCTGGGACTAAACCCCAGGTCTTCTGATTCTCGATTCTGTTCTACCCACACCACCACACTATTTTTGCATGGTAGAAAGGGCTCTCTCTTTCCAGAAAGACCAAGACAGCAATGTAAAGCAGTATCACCAGTGTACACCTTTGTTTTGACAAAGCAAGGAAGGAGAGGCATAGGGACTTAGGGTCCTCTTTGATCTTTTCTTCTGAACCTCTCTACATTGGCACAGCACTAGTCTGTGCAGAGGAGTATGCATGTACACTGGTGTGGACACCAAGCCCATCGCATCCCAAAGATATACATATCAGTACACTTGAGCTCTTCAACAGGCGCTGTCACTCCTTGTTACCAGGGTGGTAAGGAGGCTGTACCTTTAGTTATGGGGAAGCCTAAGAGGTCACAACTCTAGGAGTCTGCTCTTTTCAAAGTTCAGATTCATTATACCTCCCTCTCATGAGGCCTCAAGGAGGAAAGGGCAGCTCCTGGATCCTTAGGAGATGCGAGGAGTGAGAAGAAGGGAGGGACAGGGAATTATCCTTACCCTTGCTGAAGCAGAGCCCAGGAAAGGGAACATCAGTGAGACCAGGGATCCAGTCCTAAGCTCAGAGGGCTGGACCTAAATCTCAAGGTGTCAGGGAGACCGCTGCTGTCAAACCCAGAGCAGTGCCTGGCTCCAGCAGTACTACCCAGTACATGGGCTTTGGCACGCTGCTCACCCTGAAATCTAGCTAATGGCTGCTGGGTCTAGCTCAAAGGGGCACTCAGAGGGTTCAGAGACATAAGCCAACTGAAATGCTTTAAAAATAGAATGTCCTTTATGAACACTTTCATTCTTCCATAGTTGGCAAGGAAGTGGGGCTGAGGCTTGCACACACTTGTGGGCGGGCGGGGGGACCCACTTACTCCTGCTGCCCAAATAGACAGGGCTGGGGGCAGCAAGGGGGAGTGAGGCCGAAGGTAGAAGTCTCTTCAGGAAAGGCCAAGCTTCCCTGAGGCAGAGGGGCTGTCCATGCTGGCTTCCACTCTTTTCTTATTTGACCAAAGCAGTGAAGAAAAGGGGAAACAGTTCTTTCACAGAGCTCATATTCTAGTTGTGGGTGACCAAGTAATCAACAAGTACGTCAAGCACTGGCAGGTGCTGTGCTGAGTTAAGCTGGGTAAAGTTAATAGTGATGGTGAGAAGCGCTAGTTTGTATAGAATGTCCGCAGACCCTCTGATAAAGCTGTTTGAGTAAAGACCTCAAGGAAGCAAGGCGATAGTTTAGGGCAGAGCATCCTAGGCTGGAGGACTCTGGAGCCCTGGAGAGACAAAGGCACGTTGCGCACAGCAACAGACAATTCCCTACCACACTGGTTTGGTTGGACCCCTCATTCTCCACCCTTCCCTGTCCCCTAGGCATAGGGCAGCCAACCCCTACAGACTGCAGCCCTGAGGCAGCCTTGCCATCTACCTTTCAGTTCGGTTCAGCCAAAAGGATCCCCCAGAAGACTGGAGAACAGGGTGAAAGAGAGGTGGGACATTGACACTCCACTCTTGGTCTGGCCACAGTTCTGACAGTGGCTGCATTCCCCTATGCCACAATTTGTCTGCCTTCCACAGTCCCTCTGTAACCCATGCTCCCATCCTGCCCCGACCCTGTGCCCCTCAGGGTCAGGACTCATCTTCTTCAGCAAGTCTTGCAGAATTAGCCTTCCAGAAGAGCACCACGCACTAATTATGAAGGGATGTATGGACCCTAGAAGCCACCCGGACTGCCTCTCCCAGTAAGGCAGCAAGAGGATGAGTTTTAGCCCTAGAGACTCAACACAGAAAAAATGTTGGCCTCACACTCCAAGGTTCCAGCTCCGTCAAATGACTCACACCAGCAAAGGCAGGAATAGAAGTTGAAGTTCTAGAGCCCATCTTCCTCCCTTAGGACCTTGCTGCCCTAGAAACAGAGCCTTCTCCCCAGGATCCAGCCCACCAACTTCCTGTGTGAAGGAACTCTGCAGACCTACTTCGAAAAATCAAAAAGCTCATTGCCTAGTTTATCTCCTTGATAGTACAGTTATCACTACTGGAGAGAGCTTATCAATATATTATGTCTGCTCTAACAATTAGAACATGCATACCATGGAAGCAAAGAATTTGCCTATGTTGTTCTCCTGTGTCAACAGCATCCTAGGCCCAAGTACCTAAGAACTCAGTAAAAGGTTTTTGAGTAACTGACAATAGAAATGAGTACAAATCACCTCTGCTAACACCTCCTTCAAAGATGTGGCCATAAGCCCAGACACCAACAGCCTAGGGGCAGGAATGGGCAGACACTTTCAGAAGTGCTTCAGTACTACTGACTTCTCCAGGTATGTCCCAGATGGGACAACCAGGGTAGCCCAGGAGTCAAATAACTACTAGGTTCCACCAAAAGTTTCCATCTTTCTGAAGACCTCCAGCATTTCCATTTCTGAGTGGCTAGAGCAAGGCTTAGCTAGTAGACACAGCCTCCAGGTCTCAGGGAAGCCTCAAACGAAAATTATGAGGGCTATGAGCTTTGGCTGAAGGTTCTAAGCCAGCTCCTAAAGGTCCAGTACAGCAATTGCAAACTGCCGTCCTGAACCTAGAAACTGGACCTATAAATTGGGAAGGCATTTATTGTATTTAAAGACCCAAAATGTGGCTCACCTGGTCATTTCTACCCAGGGACCTAAGAAACCTTGTGGATGAATGCTTCTGGTTAGTTTTCTGCCAGTGTCCTTTAAGGGACCCAACCCTAAGCCCTACAATTAAAACCTGACTCAGGCCCATCAGTATCTCTCTGCCTGGTCTTAAATCTTCAGCCCCCATTCTACTCTACCCTAGATACCCTCTGCCCTGCCCATGTGTGGCACCACTGCCACCTGACCAACCCCTTTACCCCCAAAGAAACCCAAACAGCTCAGAAATGCATCAATCAACCTTTAATGTCCAAAAGAGGCATGGATGCAGAGCACAGATGTGGCGGGGTCTCAGCCCCAGCTCTAGAAATGAGGGAGAGACGAACACACACCAGACATTTCCGACTGGCCACACAAGTCTGGGAGGGCCGGGGAAACACAGATTTGGACATTCATAAAAGGGTTTGATACAGTGAACTCACTCATCATCCCAGTCCCCACCCTCCCCTGTCAGCAACAGAAAGAAAGCTCAGCACACGCTAAAGGCTTGGGGTGGGGACATTTTCCTGCCTCCCCACCAGCCCCAAGGATGGAGTTGAAAAAAAGAATGAGCTAGATCCCAACCCTCCCCGGTGTCAACCATACACTAGTTTTATTTTAAATGCAATTTACAAGAATCAACAGCTCAATCAACAATAACTCCCCCCACCCCACCGCCACCCCATCCATCCCTATTTGATCAACAGACAAGATTTGCCCAGCACTCTCCTTGGAAATCTCCTCCTACTAGTGGCCCTGCTTCATCTCCTGATACCTGGCTTCATCACTGCAAGACTTCCTCCCAAGCCCCTCACAGCCCTTTATCACTTCCACTCTTACCATCCACAAAGTCACTTTCCCTCTCCACTGAGAACCAACTCCAGAGCAGACAGCAGGCAGCATGACCATATCACTGTGGGCTATTCTCCTAAAACTTTCCTGGGGGCAGACAGCCATAGGTCATGCAGAATGTCTGGGCAAGATGGCTGAGGGGGGCAACACCTGTCTTCACCCACAAACATTTTTTAACATAAAGGCCCATTTAGAACTAATTGTGCACCCTATCTATCCATATACCCTAGAGATTCCATACTGTCTTGCCCCTCCCTCCCCTCCACCCCAAACCAAGACACACACACACACACACACGTACACAGAGAACAATCAGGGAGACATTGATTTGGTTTGATTGCTAAGACCTAACTAAGGAACTACAGTCACCAGATATTCTCTTGTCAGCCAACTAACAGAGGCTGCTCTAAGAGAATTCCAGAGGAATGAGAAAACCAAGGACTAAGCAGGGAGCAGAGTAGAGAAGAAAGAATCATCAAGCTAACCCTACCTCCAACATCCTCCTAGCACGAACACTGGCAGGAAGAATAAAAGATAATTCACAAAGACAAAGCCCTTACTTAGAAACTCTTCTGACAAAGACAGCAAGACAAATCTGCTCCCCACTCCCACACACCACAGACAAACACGTCTCAGGGCCCCTTAAAGAATCCACCCCTCCAACCCCACCTTTCTACCCCAAGCCCTGGAATCACAGTTCAGTGGAATAGTCTCCCTGGTACTAGATCAATCCCCCTGCCCTCCTTCCTATCCCCTCTCTCCTTGTTGATCCTAACACTGTCCCCCTGCAGCCTCCCTGGCCCTCCCAAAGCAGAAGAGGCAGCTGCACAGTTTTAGTTCCACCTCCAGAAACCGATTTCTTTTCCCTAGCCTTCCTGGTCTTACTGGCTTTTTTTTACGGTTTATTTTATATAGAGAGAGAAAGGGAAAAGGGAAGGGTGGGAGAGATTTCCTAGTGCAATACAACCAAAAAAATTTGTTTTAAGTTTTGAAAAATAAATGTAAAGCAGCCTTCTTCCCCAGGCAACTAAACAGAAAGAAGTTTGGTTTTGTTTACTGCGACATACACATGAAATCGAGTATACAGTCCATGCAGTAGCACAGCCATTGGTGAGGACATCCTGATGCTGGCCCCAGTGCAAAATAGTCCCAGCAACGTCATCTGCTTGCCATCGCTGCCGCCGCCACTGACACCTTCCCTGCAGCCACCTAGCCTGACTTGAAGAGGAGGATTGCAACTTGACCCAAGTAAAAATAGATGAAGTGCTTTGTCTCGTGTGTAACGTAGCTGCCAAAATTTCGGCCCACGATACAATGCCAGGTAGGGTTGTATTTCTTGTCAAATTCCTGAAAGAAAGATAAAGGGAGAGAAGAAAGGTGATTAGGACAACCAGAGGATGAGAAATCAGAAGGGGAGTCTGGTCAGTTTCGCCCCCAGCCCAGCCCTCAGCTCCCCGAACCTCAGGAGCTCAGGTTCTAAGGCTGGCTAGGACACTCCTTCCCTCATTAATAATGTACCACCACAAAGGCTCCACTATTTCTCTCTAGCACTTTATACCCCGATCATCTCTCCTCCCTCTAGCTACCCTATTCAATAGCCCACCCTGTGACTCTTCAGCAGGGGCATCAGAGAAGAGTTAACCAATCCTGTGTCACACAGCATGAGTGAAAGAGAGCAGGGGCAGCTTTGCTAACTGGCCACCATCTTCCACATCACTACCAGTATTTCCAAATGCCAAGACACTAGAGCAAAACAGGGACCAAACGTCAGGAGTACCAGGAAGCAATTCTGTGTAAATCAATATTAAAGGCATTCTTGTGTGCCAGGCAATGTGTGGGCTATGAGCACCAGAACAAGGGACCTTAGACATGAGATCAAGGCAATTCCTTCCTCTCTTAGGGGCAAAAGTACATCATCAAAGCCACCTAGGAAATCCATGTGACCTAATCCAACAGGCAGCTCCCTGTCACCCTGTGGATGCAGTAGGAAATCAATGGCTCAATTCTAGATGCATCCTGCCATAGCCGTGAAAAGGCAATAGACTACATAGGCCCAGCAATGCTGCCTACCCTGAGGCTCAACGTACAACTTGTTTGGCCGCCTCACAATTCCCACAACACGACTCCAAAAAGTATTAAGGAACAGTGGAAAAGGCATACATTACCTATCCCAGCTTTAATCCTGACTCAAGACTCCATAACATAAGAGAGCCACAGTCACTTCCCTAGGTCTCATTTGTCCCATCAGCAATACAAGAAAGGTGGACCACGACAATCTAAGGATTTTTCTGACCAAGTCCATGATTCTCTCCCTAGACAGGACAGCAAGGTGATCACTCAACAAGGAGCTGGCCTGCCCAGGAGCCTTGCTGGCTCTGCACTCAGACAATCTTGCAGAACTCCAGAGTCTCCTCTTCTCACCCCACCCGTTTGGGTAGGAAAGCAGAGTTCTGTTAAACTCAGCGACACCCTGCCATCTCTATAGACCAGAATGCCACTACTAAGCATCCTTCTTGGGATGTGAGAGCTGAGAATATTGAAGCCTAGGACTATGCCACCAATGGACATGGATCCTGACTTGGGATCAGGGGCCCTGTGTACCACTTCTCACTTCCAGCTCAGCTGATTCCTCAACATGTTTACCATATCCACTCACCCATTCACTTAGGGATTTTTCAGGGACTAAACCCATCGCTCCAATATTGCTCATCCATTTTTTAAAAATTATATATTTAGGCCCACCCTTTTCTTAAGAAGGTAGGGGATGAGCAATGGGTTTAGGGGCATGATGCAATACCTGAATCCTTTTTATTGTTTATTTTTATGTGTTTTTCCCCAAAGTCATTTTTAAGAGAAATACAAGGAAACCTCCTACATAATGAGGATTATTATAGATACACCACTTTAACTGACGAAGTTCCCTGAAAATTTGTATATGGTCTTATATTATCCATTCAAATATCCTTGATGTTCATTTTGAATAGTTCTGAATTGGGCCAGTTACATTTAATCCTAAAGCTTCTCTCCCTGATCTCTTGCAGTGACACAATTATCTGTAAACACACACACACATACACACAAACCAGCAGAGTTCCCATTAAGAATGTCTAAGGTAAATTACTTGGCAATTAATAATCACTCCCTAATCTATCTGCTTTGCAAGTTCCTAGGGTTTTGTTTGTGCAGGTATAGCTGGTTTCCTATGTCCTCAGCTTCAGCCCTCCCAGGGGTACAGCTCAGCTGCCTACCCCTACCCTGGTCACCAGCCACAGAGCTCCCAGTGCACCTTCTTGATATAGGCAGCAATGTCCTTCTCTATGTTGTACTTCTCCATAGCCTGTGTGGCGCAGTCAACGGCATCCTGTTGCATGTCCTCAGACATGTCTGCGTTCTTGATCACTGCCTTACGGTCAGACATTGTGACACTGCAGAAGAAGCAAAGAGGTGAGGCTGACAACCCCATGACTCTGAACAATGAACATTAGCAACTGGGTGTGGGGCCTCAGTGGGAGAGGGGAATACCAGAGGTAAGGGCAACAGAAGACAAGGACAAGAGGCAAAAGAAGAGGGAGGTCATAAGCTTTTAACCAAGGCATGGTCCCCAAGCCTTGGAAATACAAGATAAACAGTAACAAAAATATAATAAGCCATCAGTTTTTATCATATGTAAAGTGAGGATTTTCTAACTCTAAATTTAATCTATTTCTATTTTAAATGGCACCAATAATCAAGATACTATAATATATCACCTGCTAGCTGTGTCCTTAGGCAAATAACCTTTGTGTTTTCATGCCATCACCTTAAACAGGGGACTGCAGGATTATCCTGAGGGTAAACCAGGTGGCATTAACACCTGAAGATAGTAAGTGCTTGATTTAATGACCATTATTACATCACTGGTATCACAGTGGAAAGAAGACAGGGTAGGAATCACCAGACCTGACTATGAACTCTTGTGGTTTTGGACAAGTCACTTAGTTTTTCTGCATTTGATTACTTCCATTTTAACAATGGGGGTAGCTCTCTATCAGGGGTTGTTATAAGGATTAATTAAAAGTATACAAGAACACCTGCAAACAAGGACAGTCTATACAGGGATCTGTCCCACTGGCTAGATTTAGCCTGCCACCTGTTTTTGCAAATAAAGTTTTAGAGGAACACTTTACAATGGCAGAGTTTAGTAACTGCAAGACGTACTGCCTATAAAGCCTACAATGTTTACTATTTGGACTTTCACAGAAAATGTTGCAAACACCTAGTCTAACCAATGCCCAGTGGTGACAGAGATAACAAAAAGTGAAGAATTATTATTTTAAATTCCCTTTTTCATATTTCTGCCATCTAAACTAAGGTATCCATCCTATAGCAACCTACAGACTTCTGGGGTAGACTTTGCACGGTCCCTTCCTAGGATGACAGGAATCTGAGGAGGGCTGGCCAGAACCTGCCTGACAGTCTGTAGCATGTGAGGGTGCTTTGCAGGAATAGGAGATGAGCTGCAAAATCCTATCCTCTGTCCTTGACCACAGTCCAGTCACACGGGACAGTAACAATCCACTCCCCATGCCCCATCCCCCAAAATACAACTATGTGGCCCAGCACAGTGGACAAAAATGCTGTCATTCCAGCCGTCTGATGAAAGGCTACGCAGGGTTCTGCACAATCAAGGAGAGTTTCCTGGTATCATTCCAGGCTATCCTGATCTGAGTCCACACCAGCCTGCGGACTGGGTGGGCTGGAAGGGAAACAGAACTCATATAACTACCCCTTTAGCCTGTACCAGAGACAAAAAATGCATGCAAGCCAGCTGCCAGTCAGGCAGCCCTTGACTGAATCCAAAGCACCTATGTCTGGCACTGCCAACCTAAGCAGGGCTGGTTCTACTTCCGCAGAGGCTGGCAGAGCCCGGGATTAGTGGACCAGCACCCTCTGCCCCCACATCCTGAGGGGAAAGTTAAGAGTCTCAAGGAGTCTGTGAGTGTTGCCTGATGCTGAGGAAAGGTCCCGAGAACCCCGATCACAGCTTGACTACCTATATGACCTTGGGCAAATCAAACCTTTTTAAAAACCAACGCTTTTTAAAAATAAGGTAAATGAGGCAACTTGTGTGAATTTAGGCAACGGTACCAGAGCAGCACAGGGAGAATATGTTAATATTATAACGCTCTTTACACGTGAAGAAAACTAGTGTCACTTGGTCTTCTACACCAGCTCCCCCCTCAGAAGGGGACCCTGTTTATCAACCCAGGGTGGAGGTGGGGCCGGGTTACAGACATTAGCACCCTTTCCCAACAAGCTCACCTTGCTGCACTGCCTCATCCCCAAACTGCAAAAGAACAACTTTATCACAGTAATTAAAAGCCACCTTACTCTCCAGGAGGGAGCCTGCAGTTACATAACGTTGGTCTTGTGACTACAATGCCACGATTCTTCACCCCCGGCCCCCCAGGCGTCTGAGAGGTGAGGCCGAGCCCCAACCTCCCCAATCCAAGGTGCCAGTGAGAAAAGGATTGGGAGGTGCCCGACCTAGCCCCTCCCTCCTGGGAAAAAAAGCGAGGCACCTGGGCCTCCAGAAAAGGATGACCGGAGGGCCCCTGGCCAGCTGCCTCAGTCACGAGCCAGGAGCTCCTTTGGAGAGCAAAGAGGCCATTCAGCACAGACCCCATCCTCTGTCCTCGGCTTTGCGACCAAAAAAAAAAAATATATATATATATCCCTCCACCACCCCACCCCCTAGAAGACCAGCATCAGGTGAATGAAAAAGCACCCGCCACCCCACCTTCGCCCAGCAGGTCAGCCGCCCTCCCCCGTCCGGCCTGGAGCAGCGCCGGAGTGACTGGGCGTCCTCGCCGCAGGAAGGACGCCCCAGAGGGTGGCGGTGGTAGCGGCGGTGGCGACGACGGCAGGAGGAGCCGCGTCACGCCCGAGCCCTCCCCACCCCACCCCCTCGGCCCCAAACACTAGAAGCCTCCACGCAGCGCAGGGAGACTCCCGGGGGAGAAGAGAACCGCACCCGGGGCCTCCAGGCCGTCCCGAGGGGTCGCGAGAGCACAGGGTGGCGCAGCTCCGGAAGCGAGGGACGCCGGGGGCGTCACGCCGAAGCCAGTCCTTCTCCGGCCCGCGTGGGGAGAGGAGGCCTGAGGGGCACCGCGCGTACAGCCGCACTCGACCGGCGCGGTCCACCGCCCCGGGGACGCCCCCACCCACCTCTCACCTTCACGCAGGCGAGTCCCGCGGGGCCCCGGGGGAGCAGCGATGGCCTGAGGCAGGACGCGGGCACGGGCGGTGTCCCCTCGGCTACTCCTGCAGCAGCCGCCGCCGGGGCGGTCTCCGGCTTCCGCGGCACCGGGCCGAGCGTTCGCCGCCGCCGTCCGCCCTTCGAGCTTCCCCGGCCGCTCTCACGCCTCCTCGCTCCGGCCGGCCCGCCTGCCTGCTCCGCGCAGACGCCTCGCAGCTCCGATCAGCTCCGCCGCCGAGAGCGACCAACGCTCGGCCCCCACTGAAATAGCGCCCCGCCCCCGCCCCCCCGCCGCGCGCGCCGCCGTCCGCGCTCCCCATTGGCTGCGCTCGCCAGGCCCCGCACTGCGGGCTTCTCCCCGCGCCGCTCTCGCCCCACATCTTGTTTCCTCCCACAATGCTTCGGGGCGGGGAGAGGGGGTGGGGAGGGGGGAGCTGGACAGGGTGGGGGAGGGCGATGTGGCCCTGAGAGAAAAAAGAGTGCAGACCCCTTTACCCAGGGCTGGAGAGGCCAGGCCTAAAAAGGAATAAAGAGGCGAGGCTCCTGGAGAAGGAGAAGGGAGAGGGAGGGGCTAAAGACCTCAATCCCAAGAAGAATAAAGAGAGGGTGACGGAGATTTCAGACCCAGGGAGCTTGATGGGGAAGAGGTAGGAGATCCTATCCTTAGGGAGAGGAAGGGGAAGGGGACGGAGTTAACAGGATCAGAGGAAAAGACAGGGCCCCTTGCCTCCCCCCAAATCTGTGGGAAGGAGAACAGCCAGCCCTACGGAGAGGTAAAGTCATGAACAGCCCCAGGCTCCCTTCCCCTCACATTCAGGGAGGGTCCCTAGCCCATCCAGCTCCGCCTTTGTTCCCGAGTCTCCAGGCCACTGCACCTAAACTCCCAGCCCGGGCCCCAGCTGCTGTTCATCTTCAAAAGCAATGGAGGCAGACCCCAAGCACAACCGTGAGGAGGGAGGTTTGTCTTTGGTACACAGGCCCCTGTGATAGTCCCTACCTGTCTGGTTAGACAGGACCTGACGGGAGAACCCCTTAGAGTGGGCACTGGGGCAAGTCAGAGCCAGGAGAGCCGTAAACTTCACCCCTCCAAATTGTTCACCTTATAAAGGAGAGAACCGGGGTGCAGAGAGGGGCGCTGTCTTGCCAGGGCACCACAGGTCAGGCCCGGATGTGAATTCAGGGCTGAGAAGTGGTGCTTCTGGGCTGGAGCCTCTCTGGTAGCTGAAGGGGCTGTTTGTGGCAGGGTGTGCAAACGCACGGGCTCACTGGGAGAGCGCCTGCCCTCCCTCCACCCCACCCAGCTCTAGGGAAGAACGGGAAATGCCTGCTCGCTCTTCCCTTTTGTTTCATAAAGGAAGTGTCTACCTAAAAAAGTGGTGACAGTCTCTATTGGGAGCCAAGCACTTGGCCCACCCAGTGAGGATTAAAAAGCTTCCATTCCCATCATTTTCCCCTTCAGTACCCCAAACCATAGTGGGAAAGTCAGACTCGCTTTGGCCCTGGCCTGCCATGGTTTGGAACATCATTAGTTAGTGTTCATTATGTGTCAGGGCAAACATGGAAAGTCATTCCCTCCCACTTCTGCTTTCCACAGCTCAGTCATCTGCCAAACTCCATCTGGATTTCAGGGAAATGGGCAAGGCCCGAGGTATCCCCTAACACTAAGGGTATTCTGATGTCAGCCTCTGAATGAATAGGGGATGGGGCATATGTGGGGAGGGAGGGACGGAGGGAGGAGAAGGATGCTTTATCCACTGAGGGTTTGGGAGAGTTAATCTCAAGGACTCCTGGGAAGAGAACTCATACCCTCTTTCTCCAACATCATTAGCTTCCGGCCTCTTCTCTGGTCTGAGGGTCAGAACTGCCATATACGGTTGTACTGGTTGTTCATTGTACAATGACACTCAGCCTAAGAAGTAAATGGGGGCTAAAAGACAGCCTGCGCTCCACTTGCTGTGTGCCTGGTACAGGCCAGCATCCACCCAAAAGATGTATACCTTTTTCAAGCGGGCATAAAGGTGACTATGAACTAGCAGCGGCCCTTGCAAGGCCACACAGCCAGAGGAGAAATCCTCCCCCTCTCTGGCCCCCTTCCATAGATTAGAGCAGAGCACGAGTTTGGTCGCTTCCAGTCCTGGGCTGTGGTGGGTGGAGGCTGGGACACACAGAACTGCAACTAACAGGGGTCAGAACCAAGACTTTTGACTTTTAAGAAATGTGAGTGTCAGCCTGTGTGTGTGACAAGAACTAAACTCTAAGAATATCGGAAGATTTGTTAATAACACTATGGTTTACAGTTAAGAGTTAATATTTGTAGAGCCCTCACTGTGTGCCAGGCTCAATTCTAAGTGTTTTAAATGCATATATCATTGCACTCAATCTCTGGAAGAATCATGGTGAGTATATTACTATTCCCCTCTGCAGAGAAGTTCACTAACTTGCCCGGGATTGCCCAGAGATTCAACCCCGGCTGTCTGCTCCCAGTATCTATATTCCACCATTCAACTCTTCTAACTCCTAACAGAGAAAAAAATTGTAAACCAGGGGTTCAATGCTCAATCTAACTAAATTATACCAGCATTTCCTGAACTTACCTGACTCCAAAGCCCTTTTTCATCCAAACATTTGTTAACATCTCCGAGAACTATTCCACAGGACACAGTTTGGGGAACATGTGCTGTACTATTACTGCCATTTATGTAAAGTGATAATAACTGTGCAACAGAGTTTATGATAATAACTGTGCAACAGAATAACTGTTATAATTAATGTTGGCTTAACTTGGTCATGTTTCTATATGATGGCACTACACCTTTGTGATTGCCCAGTTTTCTGGGCCCAAATAGCAGAGCCATGTCTTCAAACTTGAAAATCAGAGGGAATTTTTGTTATTTGTCTCTGTGGGCCCCTTACTTTCTGGCTACTTCTTTAACTTAGGGGTTTCCCAGGGCTTCAGTCACTTGAGTAGTTTCATCTATGTGCACGGTTTGGTTTTTACCATGATCTGGGCCCTGATAGCCCCCCTACGTCCCAGACCTCTCCACTGTGAGTATCCCTCAGGCTCTTCAGATGCTTCACATACGTACATATAAATACTGGTTGTTAAGAGCATTGGCCCTGGAGCCAGAATGCCTAAATTTTCACCACCTTCCACCACTCTTTCAGCTGTGCAGATCTGGCCAAGCTATTCAACATCTCAGAGTTTCTTTTTTCTCATCTATAAATTGAGAATAATAATACCTACCTCATAATGTTATGAGGAAATGCATGAAAACTCTTGGCACAATGCCTGATCCATATAAGTGATTAATAAATGTTAGCCACCATCAGCATCTCTCTTCCAGACTCGTTTTCCTTCCCTGTCTTTCTTACCTCAGTTCATGGCCCCATTATCCACCCAGGCACCGAGTCAGAAACCTGCAAACCACCTAGATTTGTGCTTTTTCCTTACCCACCACATCTCCATCATCACTCCCTTCTGAGATACTTACCCAGTGCACACCTCCTCTCATTATGCGTGCCTCGTTCTCATTGTGAATACCCTGCATCAGGTGCTCATCACCTCTTTCGATTGGTTCCCTGCCCCCATCCTTGGTACCTCCTCAAGTCCACACTGCAGCGATCTATCTAAAATGCAACCTCCCAGCCATCACACACATGGCCTCTCTGCCTTATCTCCCCACACTTCCCACCTCCTCCTTCAATCTCCAGCAACACCATCAACTGCCTGTGTTTTCCCTCACACCCAGATGCTACACCTTTGTCCATGTGGTTCTCTTGCCTGTGAGGCTGTGGCTTTCTTTCTTGACTAATTCCTTTGTTTGAGTGTCCTCTGCAATGCCTTCCCTGAATCCCAGGGGGGATGCATATTCCTCTTCTTGGCTTTGGTCCATCCAGGGCTTATCTCTAACCACATTCTATTAAACTTGTCAGTTTTATGTTTGTCGATAGGTCCTTGCAGACAGGTCCTTGTATGTGTGGACTGCAGAACCTAGCACAGTTCCTGGAACATGAGATGCTCTCTGTAAGTATTGGTTAAACTGGCCATGCTCATTAATGGCTGAAAAATACAGCTTGGAAGGACACTCTGTCTCTTACCCAAAGAGCCATGGCCAGGCTCTTCAGTTTCTGTAGACCTGATTTTTAAATTGAGTTCCTCCTTACACTTTCTGTTGGGTAAATCGACACCTCAGAGGTAAAGACAATCAAGGGCTCACCCACCCCAGCTGACTGGGTCACCCAGAAAAAAGAGGCCATCCAGTGACAGGTCATTTCACCAAGCCGTTTAGCCATTACTTGCTTCTGGGGCTCCAGGAGGATGGAGAAGGGTGGGAACACACACACTGATACTCCCATTGCAGTACAAACCATGGTGCCAGTCCCCTCTGCCAAGTCCCCAGTGGGAAAACCTAAGGAAGAAAGCAACACGGAATCTGCCCCACTTCCTAGCTGATTTCTGGGGTGGCCTTGAAAATACACTTCCCTAAGCAACCATTTACCAAGCCCCAAATATTGCCCTTTTCCCCCAAGTTCCCTGAAACCTGGAGGAGCCAGCCAAGGTTAACCATGTGACTGGGAGCTAGTGAGATAAACACTGGCCTGGGAGTCAGCAGAGAAATCCTAAGCCCAGTGTGACTCTAGTCATTTCACCTCTTAGAATCTGGATTTCCTCATCTAGACCATGTAGGACCAAATAACCTATCAGGTCCCTGTCAGCCCCAAGGTCTCTGATTCTCCGATTTCAATGCCCTGTCATGAATGGTACCATCCCTGTGGGTCAGAGAAATTTCTCTACCTCTAGCCAAGGTTAAATGCCCTCTTTTTTTTCTGATCTGATAAACTCAGAAGTCAGAGAGCATTTCTCTACACTCCTACACCACCCTCCAAAACTGGGATATCATTTTGTTCATCTTTGTACTCCCTCAAAGTTGAAGGAGGGTTGATGAAATACCATGACATAGTTAAGAGTCAGTGAATGTTCAGAGCTTTAATTAAAATATTACAGCAAATGGTCACCAATAAGGAACCAAAGAGAAGATGCTCCAATGGAAGTATAGTAGTGGTTTCTAGGTCATGACTTCTTCTGACTTAGGGGTCTTCCTCCTTCATCATCTGGACAATCTCAAGGAACCCTGCCCCTGCCATGAGAGAACCATGACAGTTATGTGGAATTTGTCAGCCTTTGAACATCCAAATGATCAAGTTAGGATTCTTGGCTGCAAGAAACATCTGAAGGGAAAAACAGGACCAGAATAGCTGCCCCTAACTCCAGGGCACAGGAACTATGGAACAGCTTTCTCAGGGCACTCCCGTGGGGCAAATCACTGGCATTTTCCTTGAGTCACCACCCTACTGTTGATTTGGACTACCAAAGAAGGGCATCTGAGTGGACAAATTGAGTCATGAGTCCACCTTTTGGTCATGGAAATGAAGGGCATCCTGACTGACAGGCCTTCTGAGATTGAGGAGGGAAATAGTTGATGGGAGGGAAATCCACATGCAATTACAAGAAGCAAGAGAACGGACATGGGGCAGGCAGAAACCATCACTTGCTCTTGAAGAATCTCAGGAGTGGGAGGCAAGATTATCTGCGTGGGAGATCCTTATCTCCACTGTCATAAAAACATAGGCTGTGTTCTTTCACTCTTCGTCCCTTAGAGTGAGGTGGGGAATGGTGAGGCGAGCCCTAAAAAATGAGGTCTGCACAACTTTGCCTTCCACTTTAGGACAATTTTGGAGGAAAACTTTGCCTTGTCAGGCATACTGCAATATATTCCAGTTGTCAACACCCCACCCCTCTTTTTTTTTTTAATCTTCTCACTGGGAAATGGAGGTCCCCTTTACATTTCACGTGATAAGGTAATTCTATTTATACATATGACAGCTTTATTGAAATATAGCTCACATACCATAAAATTCACCTTTTTAAAGTGTACAATTCAGTGACTTTTAGAATATTTACAGAGCTGTGAAACCAGCTCCACTCTCTAATTTTAGAACATTTTCCTCACCCCAAAAAGAAACCCTGTACTCACTGTCAGCCACTCCCCTGTTTCCCCCTAATCTCCAGTAATTTACTTTCTGTCTCCATGGATTTGCCTGTGCTGGATATTTTGTATGAATGGAATTATAAAACATATGGGCTGTTGTTCCTGTCTTATTTCACTTAGTATAATGTTTTCAGAGTTCATCTATGTTACCCATGAATCTATACTTCATTCACTTTTATGGCCGTGGTTAATATTTTATTTTTGTGAGTATACACTTTTGTGTTTATCATGAATCATTTGTGCTGTTTCCACTTTTTAGCAGTTATGAATAATGCCTCTAGAAACATTCAGGCACAAGTTTCTGTGTGGATATGTGCTTTTGATTCTCTTGGGTATATAGTGGATATACAGCCTAGGTGTGGAATTGACGGGTTTTATGGTAACCCCTGCTTAACCTCTTGAGGAAGGGTCAGACTGTTTTCCAAAGCAGCTCTTCCTTTATACATTCCCACCAGCGATGTATGACACATACTCACCAATGACTGTTGTTGTCTGTCTTTTTGGTTATAGCCACTGTAGTTCATGTCAAAGGATACCTCATTGTGTTTTTTTTTAAATATATTTTATCGATTATACTATACAGTTGTCCCATTCCCTCTCTTTATTCCCCTCTGCCCTGCATACTCCCTCCCACCTAGACTCCTCCCTGCCCACCCTACACACAGTTCATGTCCATGTGTCTTACATATAAGCTCTTGGGCTTCTACATTTACTATACTATTCTTAACCTCCCCTATCTATTTTCTGCCTACCATTTATTCTACTTATTCCTTGTATCTTTTCCCCCATTTCCCTGCTCCCTTCCCTACTGATAACCCTCCATGTGATCTCCATTTCTGTGATTCTGTTCCTGTTCTAGTTGTTTGCTTAGTTTATTTTTGTTTTTTTTTTCTTAGATTCGGTTTTGATAGTTGTGAATTTGTTGTCGTTTTACTGTTCATAGTTTTGATCTTCTTATTTTTCTTAGATAATTCCCTTTAACATTTCAAAAGATAAGGGCTTGGTGATGATGAATTCCTTTAACTTGACCTTGTGTGGGAAGAACTTTATCTGCCCTTCCAATTCTAAATGATAGCTTTGCTGGATAGAGTAATCTTGGACGTAGGTCCTTGCCTTTCATGACTTTGAATACTTCTTTCCAGACCCTTCTTTTCTGCAAGGTGTTTTTTTTTTTTTTTTTAAGAAATCAGCGGACAGTCTTATGGGCACTCCCATGTCCTTTTCTCTTGCTGCTTTTAAGATCTCTCCTTATCTTTAATCTTGGCTAATGTAATTATGATGTACCTTGGTGTGTGCTTCCTTGGGTCCAACTTCTTTGGGACTCTGAGCTTCCTGGACTTCCTGGAAGTCTATTTCTTTTGCCAGATTGGGGAAATTTTCCTTCATTACTTTTTCCAGTAAGTTTTCAATTTCTTGCTCTTCTCCTTCTGGCACCCCTATGATTTGGATGTTGGAAAGTTTAAAGTTGCCCCAGAGGTTCTTAAGCCTCTCCTCATTTTTTCTGAATTCTTGTTTCTTCACTCTGTTCTGGCTGAATGTTTATTACTTCCTTCTGGTCCAAACCGTTGATTTGAGTCCTAGTTTCCTTCCTGTAACTGTTGGTTCTCGTACATTTTCCTTTATTTCACTTTTCATAGCCTTCATTTTTTCCTCTATTTTGCAACCATACTCAATCAATTCTGTGAGCATCCTGATGACCAGGGTTTTGAACTGTGCATCTGATAGGCTGGCTATTTCTTTGTCACTTAGTTGTATCTTTTCTGGAGCTTTGATCTGTTCTTTTATTTGGGCCTTTTTTTTTCTCTCTCTCAGTGTGTGGTTATTAGTAAGGGGCGGAGCCTTAGGTATTCGCCAAGAGCGGGGTAACCCACATCACGGTGGGTTGGCGCTGTATGTGGGGCAGGGGTACAAGAGGGAACAATGCCACTTGCTCAGGTCTGGGCAGACTTTCAGTCACTTCCTCCACCACCCCCAAGCAAATTGGGCCCTTCTGGTGTTGATTCCCAGGTGGGTGGGTTTGTGTAGTTCTAGGACCCTGTGGGCCTCTCCAACAAACTCTCCTATGAGGCTGGGCATTTCTCCTGCTTCTTCAACTCCCACAGGTTTTTTCAGTCAGAGGTTTTGAGGCTTTATTTCCCCATACTGGAATCCTGGGTTGCTCGATCTGTCTCACTCCCCAGTTGTTACTCCCAGTTTACCCACATGCAAATGTGGGACTGCCTGGTCCGCCAGCCACCACCTTGCCCTGTCCACCAGCTGTGGCCTTTCCTCAAGTCCTCTCCAGTCTGGATACCTGTTTCTGCCCCTCCTACCAGTCTGAATGAATATTTCTTCTTGAACTCCTTTGTTGTCAGATTTTCATACAGTTCGATTTTCTGGCAGTTCTGGTTGTTTTTTGTTTTTAAATTTGTTTTTCTTTTTTGGTTGTGCAAGGAGGACTATGCTTCCATCTTGCCCAGAAGTCTCTCATTGTGGTTTTGATTTGCATTTTCTTGGTGAATAATGATGTTGAGCAGCTTTTCATGTGTTTATCAGCAACTTGTATGTTTTCTTTAGAGAAAAATATTCAGATTCTTTGTTCATTTTTTATAGGTTATTATCTTTTTATTATTGAGTTGTAGTATATTCTGGATTCTAGACTCTCATTAGAGATATAGTTTACAATTTCTCCCATTCTACAGATTGTAGAAACTTTGAAGCAGAAAAATAATTTTTCTTTCTTTTTCTTTTAGGGGGAGAGCATGAATGCAGCCCCCCACTAGCACAAATTATGCAGTGGAATTTCCCACATTTGGGGAAATCGCAGGGGTCAGCACACCCGGAGTGCAATGGGTGAGCCTCGCCCTGGGAAAGCCACCTTCTTGATCATGGTATCTCCCCTTCTAGGTAAGTATACAAATTTGTCTATTTTTCTTTTTGTCCCTTGTGCTTTTGATGTCATATCCAAGAAATCACTGCCTAACTCAAGATCACAAAGATTTACTCCTATATTTTCTTCCAAGAGTTTTAGCTCTTGCTAAATGATCTATTTTGAGGTAATTTTTATGTATAATGTGAAATGGAATCTAACTTCATTGTTTTGCATGTGGATATTCAATTGTCCCACATCTTTTTTTTTAAAGATTTTATTTATTTTTAGAGAGGGAAGGGAAGGAGGAAGAGAGAGAGAGAAACATCAGTGTGCAGTTGCTAGGGGCTGTGGCCTGTAACCCAGGCATGTGCCCTGACTGGGAATCGAACCTGTGATGCTTTGGTTCGCAGCCCGTGCTCAATCCACTGAGCTATGCCAGCCAGGGCCAATTGTCCCACATCTTTAGTTGAAAAAACTATTCTTTCACCACTGAATTGTCTTGGCATCCTTATCAAAAATCAATTGACCATAAATATAGGAGTTTATTTCTGGACTCCTAATTCTGTTCCATTGATCTATGCATTCTTATACCAGTACCACACACTCATCATAGCTTAGTAATGAGTTGTGAAACCTGGAAGTGTGACTCCTACAACTTTGTTCTTCTCTTTCAGGATTATTTGTCAAATCTCAGTCCTTTGCATTTATTTCCATGTGACTTTTAGGACCAGCTTACTGATTTTTAATTAAAAAGTCAGCTGGTATGTTGATGGAGATTATGTTGAATTGTAGACAATTTAAGGATTATTGCTATCTCAACAATATTAAGTTTTCTGACTATGAACATAGGATTTCTTGCCTTTTATTTAAGGCTTCTTTAATTTTTTTCAATCATGTGAAAATTTTCACAATTTTCCATGTACATATCTTATCATTCTTTTGCTAAATACATTCATAAATATTTCATTTTTTGATATTACTATAAATTGAATTATTTTCTTAATTTCATTTTCATATTGTTCCTTGCTGGTGTATAGAAATACAATTGATTTTTGTATATTGTAGTTTGTATTCTGAAACCTTGCTGATCTCATTAATCCCTAATTGTGTGTGTGTGTGTTGTTTTGAATTTTCTATATACAAAATCATATCATATATGAATAGAGATAGTTCTACTTCTTCCTATTTGATCTGGGTGCCTTTTGTTTTTTTCTTGCCTAATGGTCCAGTCTAGAACCTTCAGTATTTGATGAATAAAATTGGTGAGAGCAGACATCCTCATCTTGTTCTTGATCTTGGGGGGAAAGCTTTCAGTCTTTCACCACTGAGTCTAATGTTAGGTGTGGGGGATTTGTAGATGCTCTTTATCAAGTTGAAAAAATGCATTTCTACTCCTAATTTTTTTAGTGTTTTTGTAATGAAAAGGTATTGAATTTTTTCAAATACTGGTTCTGCATCTATTGAAATGATGGTGTGGTTTTGGTCCATTATTTTATTAATAGGGTGTATTATATTGGTTTTTAAATATTAAACCAATCTTGCATTCCTGTGATAAATCCCAGTCTTAGGTACTCTATGTTGCTGGGTTCATTTTGCTAGTATTCTGTTGAGGATTTTTGCATCTGTGTTTTGCATCTAAATGATGTTGATACATATTTTTCTTGTGATATCTTTGTCTGGTTTTGATATCTGAGTAATACTGGACTCCTGGGATGAGTTGAAAAGTGTTCCCTCCTATTCTTTTTTTTTTTTTTGGAAGAGTGTGAAATATTAGTATTAATCCTTTAAACATTTGGTAAAATTCACTAGTGAAGATATCTGTGCCTGGAATTTTCTTTGTGGGAAGGTATTTTGTTTTGCTTTGGAGTTCTTTTGTGTTGTTGTTGTTGTTACTGTTGCTGTTGTTGCTCTATTACAGTCGTCACATTTTTCCCCTGTTGCTCCCCCCTGCCTCACCCGATTCCTCCCCTCCCACAGTCAATCCCCACCCTGTTGTCCATGTCCATGTGTCATTTATACTTGTTCTTTAACTAGGCCCTCCTCTTCTTTCCTTCTTTATCCCCCTCCCTCCTCCCCTCTTGTCCCTGTCAGTTTGTTCCTTGTTTCCATGCCTCTGGTTCTGTTCTGCTCATTTGTTTGTTTTGTTCATTAGATTCCTGTTATAGGTGAGATCATATGATATTTGTCTTTTACCACCTGACTTATTTCACTTAGCATAATACTCTCCAGTTCCATCTATGCTGTCACAAAAGGTAGGAGTTCCTTCTTTCTGCTGTGTAGTATTCCATTGTGTAATGTACCACAATTTTTTGATCCACTTATTTACTGATGGGCACTTAGGCTGTTTCTAGCACTTGGATATTGTAAATAGTGGTGCTACAAACATTGGGGTGCATAGGTTCTTTCGAACTGTTGTTTCAGGATTCTTCGGGCACAGTCCCAGCAGTGGAATTGCTGGGTCAAAAGGCAGTTCCATTTTTAGTTCTCTGAGGAAATTCCATACTGTTTTCCACAGTGGCTGCACCAGTCTGCATTCCCACCAACAGTGCACTGGGGTTCCTTTTTTTCCTTACCATCAGCACGTGTTTGTTGATTTGTTAATAATGGCCATTCTGACTGGTGTGAGGTGGTATCTCATTGTGGTTTTAATTTGCATCTCTCTGATGTCTAGTGATGTTGAGCATCTTTTCATATGCCTCTGAGCCCTGTGTCCTCCCTGGAGAAGTGTCTGTTCAGGTACTTTGCCCATTTTTTAATTGGATTGTTTGTCTTCCTGGCATTGGGTCATATGAGTTCTTTATATATTTTGGAAATCAAACCCTTGTCCGAGGTATCATTGGCAAATGCATTTTCTCATATGGTTGGTTCCCTTTCATTTTGATGATGGTTTCTTTAGCTGTGCAGAAGCTTTTTAATTTGATGTAGTCGCATTTGTTTATTCTTTCCTTTATTTCCCACGTACTAGAGGATGTATTGGTGAAAATATTGCTGCATGGGCTATCTGAAATTTTACTGCCAATGTTTCTTTGTGAGAAGTTTTATTTTTTAAGATTTTATTTATTTATTTTTAGAGAGAGGGGAAGAAAGGGAAAAGAGAGGGAGAGAAACATCAACGTGTGGTTGCCTCGCACACATCCCCAACTGGGGACCTGACCCGCAACCCAGGATATACCCTAGACTGGGAATTGAATCAGCAATCCTTTTGTTTGCAGGCTGGCACTCAGTCCACTGAGCCACACCAGCCAGGGCATCTTTGTGGGAAGTTTTAAAAATACTAACACGGTCTCTTTTTTTATGTCTATTCAGACTACCTGTTTTTTGAGGTAGTTTCGGTAGTTTTGTATCTAATAATTTGTCCATGTTTTCTAGGTTATCTAATTTGATAGCATTAAATAATATTCTTGTTCATTGTATTCCTTTATAATCCTTTTTATTTCTCTAAGGTCTGTAGTAATGGCCCTTCTTTTATTCCTCATTTTAGTAACTTCAGTCTTCTCTTTTTTTTTCTTGGTCAGTCTAGCTGAAGATATGTCAATTTTTAATTTTATTATTTTTTTTTTTACTGCTTTTCTGTTACTAGGGTAATATAAGCTGCTTGGGTGGGGGGACATTCATTCAGACTGGGACTATTTCTGAGCAGCAGGATTCAAACTCAACTGCTTGTCTATTTCACCCTAAACAGGGTTTTACTTTAGTGTCTCCCTCATCGCCATGACTCCTAGAGTGACATGACGAAGAAAATAGAGACTACACTACTATGTGGGGGCTGTGAGGAACAGCTGCTCCACTAAATCCATAAACATTTCTTAACCATTAACAAGCTGTGAAGAAGACACCAAGGGGGCAGGGACAAGTAGCCAGAATTGGCCACAGACTTTCCTAAGCCCACAGTCCAGCTGGGGAGATGCACATGTAACACCCAACTTTAACACAGGTCAGACTACAGTGAGGGCTGCGATTGACCGTGAGCAAAACACTTACGGGGTCATGGGGTTGGGAGGCAGCTAATCTGTCTGGAAGAGTTAGGGAACAGAAGAGTTGGCATTTGAGGTGTGTCTTTTAAAGCATGGTAGGATTCAGGGGAAAAAAGAAAATGGAGGGAGGGAAAGTTCTTCAGTCAGAGAGCAGCACACAAGCCAAGGCAGGCAAGGTAGGAAGCCAGGCCTGGCAGGGACAGAGTGTGCTGGGGAAGGGAACAGGCTGGATAGAAAAGCTAGGGCCAATCTTTGGAGGGGTCTAAACAGTGTGCTAAGGAGCTAGAGCATTCTCCTTAAGAACCTTGGGACCCTGGCCCACGTGGCTCACTGGCCCACGTGGCTCAGTGGTTAGACATTGTCTTATACACTGAAAGGTTATGGGTTCCACTCCCAATCAGGGCATATGCATAGGTTGTGGGTTCAGACCCCCATCAGGGTGCATAGGGTAGGCGACTGACCGATGTGTCTCTCTCACATTGATGTTCGTTTCTGTGTGTGTGAGTGTGTGTGTGTGTGTGTGTGTGTGTGTCCTCCTTCCTCTCCCTCTAAAATCAATGACTATATCTTCGGGTGAGGATTTTAAAAGAAGAAAAAGAAGGAAACTTGGGGCCCACTGAAGGGCACTGAGCAGGAGGATGACATGACCAGCCTATGTAGAAAGGTGGGCTGCAACAGAAACCTACGCTGGCTTATTCAGGTTCTGTGGTGCCATCCACACCCATGGAAACAGCAGAGACGGCTGCCTTTACCATTGTTGATCACCCCTCCTTGGGATGTCTCCTCCCTAAGGTTCCATGGCATAGCACTTCCCTGACTGCCTTTCTGCCTCTCTGGCTGCCTGAGCAGGCTCCTCTTCCTCTGCTCATCCTAAATGGTGGTGTTCCTCAGAGTTCTGTTCTAGATCCTTTTCTCTGTCCACCAGATAGTTCTCCCTTGGAGATCTCACATGTTGCCATAGCTTCAGTGACCTGCTATGGATTGTGAACTCCCAAATCTATATGTAGCTTTCTCAGATCTTGCTCTTTATTTAGACCCATCGGTTCTAGCTGTCCATTGGGCATCTCCATTTAGGTGCTATCTTCATTAAAATTAGGTCCAGCTGTGAGTAGAAAGAAAACCCCAACTTAAATGGCCCAAACAAAGCCGGAGTTCATTTCTCTTTTAGATAAAAGGAGCCCAGAGGTATTAAGTCCAGGCCTGGGATAATAACCTGAGAGTCATGTCTCTGGAATCTGTCCCTTTGTCTCTACCCCCAAGCCACCATCCTCCTCTAGGTCAACTGCAACGCCTTTGTCATTCTTGCTCCACTCAAATGAATTCTCTGTATCTATACTGTCCACCACGGGAGCCATTTAAACAATGTGGCCACTGAGCACGCAAAAGGTGGCCAGTTCAAATTGATATGTGCTGTAAGTATAAAATACACACTGGACTTTGAAGATTTAATATGAAAAAGTAAACTATCATTAAGATTTCTTTACTGATTATATGTTAAATGATAATATTTTTGATATATTGAATTCAATAAAATGTATTATTTAAGGAACAGAACCACAGAAATGGAGATCACATGGAGAGTTATCAACAGGGGAGTGGGAGGAGGAGAGGGGGGTAAAGGTACAGAGAATAAGTAGCGTAGATGGTAGATAGAAAATAGACAGGGGGAGGGCAAGAATAGTATGGAAAATGTAGAAGCTAAACTAAATGAACTAAAGGGGGGGAATGTGAGTGGGAGGGGGTGGGCAGGGTGGAGGGGAGTGAAGGGGGGAAATGGAACAACTGTAATAGCATAATCAATAAAATATATTAAAAAATTAATTTCACCTGTTTCTATATTTTTTAAATTGTATTGATTATGCTATTACAGTTGTCCTGATTTTTCCTCACTTGCCTGCCCCCATCCAGCAGCCCCCACTCCCTCAAACAATCCCCCCACCGTTGTTCATGTCCATGGGTCATGTATATAAGTTCTTTGGCTACTCCAATTCCTATACTGTACCTTATATCCCCATGGCTATTCTGTAACTACCTATTTGTACTTCCTAATCCCTTCACCTCTTCACCCATTCCCTCACACCCTGTTCCCATCTGGCAACCATTAAAGCACTCTCCATATCCATGATTCTGTTGCTGTTCTTGTTTTCTTAGTTTGTTTTTCAGATTCAATTGTTGATTGATATGTATTTTTGCCATTTTGTTGTTCATAGTTTTAAATAAGTTCCTTTAAGATTTCATATAATAATGGTTTGGTGATGGTGAACTCCTTTAGTTTATTCCTGTCTGGAAAGCTCTTTATCTGACCTTCGATTCTAAATGATAGCTTTCCTGGACAGGGCAATCTTGGCTGTAGGTCCCTTCCAACCATTTATTCCACTGACTCAGTCCCCGCTGGTTTTTGCAGCTATAAGTTGTGGGAACTTATCTTTCTGGCACTGGAACCCTGGCTAGGGGGCCTAGTGTGGGGCTGGGACTCCTTGCTCCTGAGATACCCCTCCAAAAAAATTTTTTTTAAATTAAATGCTCAGTGTGTGGTCTAGATGACATCATCCAACATATTGTTTCTTTTTTTTAAGATTTAATTAATTTATTTTTATAGAGGGGAAGGGAGGGAGAAAGAGAGGGAGAGAAACATCAATGTATGTTGCCTCTTGCATGCCCCCCCAACTGGGGACCTGGCCCACAACCCAGACATGTGCCCTGACTGGGAATCAATCCAGAGACCCTTTGGTTCGCAGGCTGGCACTCAATCCAATGAGCCACCCCAGCCAGGGCCTCCCTCCTGAATTTTTATCCACAATACATGGATGAGGGATCAGCCCATTCTGCCTCTGTGCCCCTCCTGCCAGTCTGGATGGATGTGGTTTCTTTAATTCCACAGTTGTCAGACTCCCATTCAACTCGATTTCTGTGGGTTCTGAGTAATGGTTGTTCTATATTTTAGTTGTAATTTTGATGTGGTTGTGCAAAGAGGCGAGCCATGTCTGCCTAGGCTGCCATCTTATCTGGAAGTCTCTTTCTACATTTGTAATGTGGCTACTACAAAATTTCAAACTACACATGTAGCTCATGTTTGCGGCTCTCATTGTATTTCTGTTGAACAGCACTGCTGCCCACAAAAGCAAAAAGGATCTTTCTAAAACACAGATCTGAACATGTCATACATCTTGTTAAAAGCTTTCAGTGGCTTATCATTGTCTTTAGGATAAAGTTTGTTCTACTCAATATGGTTTTCAAACCCTCTGTGACTCAGACCCAGCCTCTGCCTCCAGCCTTATCTTTCACCACCTCCTCCCTCCACTTGCCCCTTGCACAATGTGCTCCAGCCCCACACACTTCTCTCAGTTCCTTACATGCACCAGCTGCTCTCCAGCCTCTGGGCCTTCACCCATGCTATTCCCTGTGCCTGGAACATTCTCCTATCTTGGGTGACTTAATGCTCCACTCATCTTTCCAGCCTCATCTTAGACATGTCTCTTCCCTGGGATCCCTTCCTAGCTATCCTGCTTTTCTGAGCTCCCATTACTTTTCTATGCTGACCTCACCCCACTCCAACCCCAAATAATAGTGTGCCAATAAATGGTGTCCTTCCCCAGACTGGTGGAAATCTCACCTGTCATGTTCACAGTGGTATCTCACCATGAGCAAAGGCTGGCATGTGGTCAGTAGTCAACAAGTATTTGCTGAATCAATGAATGACTCACCCTAAAGTCAGATAAGCAAAGTTTCAGATGGAGGGTAAAGCCAGACTATAGGACTCTAAGTCTCAAAGAAATGGCCACCCAGTGACCATTAGGTTCCCAGTGCAGGAGGCGAGAAAAAGGGAAACCCGCAACACATTGCCCAGTCTTCAGTCCTGACTATCCTCCCAGAAAAGCTCCCTGGCACGTGCCCCAACCGTTTCAGAAAGAGCCATAAAGATGTGAGCTTCCTCCTGGTTGGTAGAGCGGGGTGGGCAGGGAGCGGGGAGGAAGGGGGGAGGGTGCCTGTTTTGAGTTGCTATTTACCCAGCACCAGGAGAATTGATGCACATGTTGCTAATGGCGTGTGAGCCTCTCTATGGAGATTTCCTTTCAGGAGACAGGAGGTGGAGATGCGGGAGTGGGGAATCAGAGTTGAAGACGGGAAAGAACTTGAAATCAGGAAGCCAGAGAAGGGTTCCCCGAGGCTCCATTGATAACTTGCTGTGTGACCCAAGTCACATAGCTTCTCTGGGACCTAGTTCTTCATTTATAATCAAAAGAATCAGTTGTCTGCACCTCTGGAGGGGCTGTTGTAAGCATGGAAGGCAACAGTGGATATAAATGGGCTTTGAAAGTACAAGTACCATGGTAAAAGTACCATGCAAAGGCAAGGTGTTTAGACTATTGTTCTGTGTGGGCAAGAGATGAACATACAGTTGTGGGAATGCAGCTGGGAGTGGTGGGTGGGAGCTCACTTTCTCTCAATGAAAGTGGCAGAGCTGGAAACCATTCTCCCACCATGATCTTCCTGTTCTAAACTTGGACTAGAAGAGCTGAGTCTTGAACAGAGCCTTGGAGAAAGTGAGCCCAGCAGGGAACCTGATCTTTCTGTTCTAAACTTGGACCAAAAAAGCTGAGTCTTCCTGTTCTAAACTTGGACCAGAAAGCTGAGTCTTGAACAGAGTCTTAGAGAAAGTGAGCCCAGCCAGGAGCTTCAAGGTCCTGAAAGAAGTACAGTCCCATTTTGGGACCCCTCACTGCTCCTGACACACTAGGGTGAGCATGAATGCACACAAACACACACCCTCTGTAGTTGATGCCCTCACGCCACCTTACAGCTTCCTGTTACCCCTTCGCAAGCTGGAAGGACTCCCGGTGAATTGACACTGCCCTTAACCCAGCTAGAGACCACCCTGCCGTGGGCAGCTCCGTGTGGAGTTCCTGATCCCAAAAGAGTCCAGCACAGAAAGGGTGGCTAGATTCCCCTCTGCCCTATCCAGGTGAGTCCTGAAGGTGGGATGCCCACTGGAGCCCCTTCCTCCTGGAGAAGACCCCACACCTGACAACGCCATTGCTCACTTATTTTATTGTCCTCCATTCTCTTTTCCTTTCACAGTCAGGTCAGATCTCACAAAGCAATCCGTAGTACCTGCAGTTCCCGACCTGGAGAAGTGAAAACACATTCCCCAGCATGCTGCCAACAGCAGCCAGCTCAAAGAGGCTCTGTAATTACAGACAGGCAGGGGTTTGCCTTGCTGTTCTTACTCGTCTATGAAACGCTTCCATTCCCTTCATGTCCCATGGTGCCTTAGAAAATGAAGCTGGGCACTTCAGAAAAGTGAGTTCCAACTCCCGTTTCCACCAAGGGTACATGGTAGATCTCACCATAATTCAAATCCATTCAGCCATGTATTCATTCCTTCATCCAGAACACATTTAATGGCCCCCTGCTATGTGCCAGCACTGGGCCTGGCGTTGGTGACACACCAAATGTGACCCATGCCCTACTTTTGAAGAGCTCCCAGTCTAGTAAGGAAGTTAAGGTATAAAAGTAAATACAGGAAAAAAATCAAAAAGTGATGCATAATAAAGAAATGAAGATAAGATCCTAGATAAGAGAGAGAGAATGTGGGAAATGGTGCCTGTTTCTCGAGAGGTAATGTAATATAGCAGCTGAGGCATAGACTCTGGAGACACAGGCCTGGGCTCAGATCCTGCCTTTGCCCCTTAATGATAACTGTCTAATCCAATGGAGAAATGGGGATAATTTTGAGATTATGGAGAAAAGTACAGTGTCCAACACATGGTAGAGCTCAATGGACATCAACTGGTATCATCAGGTAACATAACGTAGAGTATGAGTTTTCTGTATGTGTGGAGCATGAGGGTAGGGCATTCTAGAAGGCAAGGGCACACAAAAAAAATGTGGTGTTTTTATGGAATTCCAGTTGAATACAGCATAGCCTGTTAGAAAGGAAGAAAGAAGTGCAGCCGGTAAATTGGATTGGAGTTAACTTTTGGAACACACAATGCCAAAATGAACTTAAGGAGAAGTACAATGGCACAGACAACTTTGATAGGACAGATTGCCCACCTAGCCCCAAGCAGTGGTCCTCATCTATAGAGCCTCATTCTGGTGAACGAAACTTTAGGGTCTCCAAAGATGAGGAGCCAGCCTTCAGGGCCTGGTGCAGTGTGTTGGCCTGTTTCCTGGATTCCACCCACCAGGAAAGGCTTATCCCTGCCTCTCGTCAGATGGAGTCCAAGAACTGGGACTGAGGGAAGTAAGCCATTTTCTTCCACAAGGACCAGTGGGCATGGGCATCTCTGCCCACCAGAGGGCTGGTGTTGGGATGTCCAGGCTGGGAGGCCTCAGGAAAGGTGGCAGGTGGGGAGAAAAGCCAGGTGAGGCTGATCAGCCTCAGTTTATCCCTAGCCTCTTTTCCTCTGGGGTAGTACAGAACCTCCTTCAGCCCTATTTTGGAGTGGGGCCGACTGAGAGCAAAGATTTCATCAAGTGCAAAACAAACTAAGGAGAGGCCCTGCTGGCAGACTGCAGAGGGGACAAGCGTTCTTGTCTAGGTTGTGTCTCTCCTTGTAGACGTTGGGAAGATTCCTTCCCCTTGGCCTCTGTTTCTTCTCAGTAAAACATAAGGGTTTTGCCAGGAGGATACCAGATGCTTTTACAGCTCTGCACTCGAGTTAAGCAATGCCCTGCTGTTAGGTTCTGGGGTGTTGGAGTATGTCCTAAATATTGAGGAGAACCCAGAACAGCCAGACCTGGGAGAAGAGGAAACCAGAGGGGCCGCCCTGAGCCCCCAGTCATCAGGGCGCACGGGGGTCAGGCCTGTAGAAGAGGTGGGGAGAGGGGGAAAACCAAGGGGAGGGAGGGGGACAGCACCTGCCATCTCCAGGACAAAGGAAGCTGACTGGTAAAAGGTGTCTTCTGCCAACTCCAGCTACCTCAGGATCCTGTGGAAAAGCTGCATTCTAATCGATAGCCTCGTAAATAAATAAGGAGTCAATGCCTCCTGTCTCCAGCTCAGGGCTTCTTTAGGAAAATTGAACCTTGACCCACTTCTGACTCACCCATTCTGGATTTCGACAGAGGCCTCCAGAGGGAAGAAACTCTTACAGGTCATCATAGGCATCACCCCACCTCTGGGCTGGCCTGCGGTGCAGCCATCCTAGAAGGTCAGGGACTGGGGCGGTCCTTTCTTCCCTGTCCCCACCAGGGCCCTCCCCGTCCTGCAGTCTCCCTTCCCCCTCCCCTGGGCTCTCTCACTGTGAGCTCTGGCTCCTTACTTTCATCTTCTTACCCCTGATAAACTCGCCCTGTCCTCTCAGCTCTGGCTCCTTGCTGCTCACCTCTCCTGATCTCACACTTTTCTTCTGACCACTGCTTGGTGCTACACAGAATCAGCAGCAGGAGGAAAGGAGCTGATCCCCACCCCCTGCAGTCTCCCTCTGTACCCACCCCTCGGACTCCTGTCATTGATCATCAGTGAGCCCCTCAGGGTCTGTCTGGAAGAGTAAATGCATTTCTGGAAGCAATAAAAAAAGACTCTTGTAACTTCCAGAACGGATGTATGCCAGCAAGTTGATTTCCTGTGACTTCTATTACAACAATGGAGATGTTTTTCTAATAGGAAAAAGCAAATCTCCAATAAAGCAAGTTCAATATTTTGGACCCCAAAGATCAAGATGGATGGTGGTCAGCTCTGTGTGGTAATGGGCAACTACCTCTAGGTGTGTCTTGAAACATGTCAGGACCTTTCCTCTGCTTAGATGCCTCACTCTTCCCTCCAGCTCCCAGGCCCAGTCAGAGGACACTCCATGCCTAGGGGCTCTTAGGCACTGCTTGGGCAGTGAGCAGGGAGAAAAGCATTGTTGGGCTATGACAGAATTAGTGACCACCACACTCCAGCTGATTCCTGGGGATTGAACATTCTTTTAATTACACGTTTCTGACTAGAATGTACCATATCCCTGCTTTCTCTGTTCTCCAAGTATAAAATCTAGAACATTCCATTTCCTTCTGAGTTATCCATAGCAGAGTTTCCACCCCAGCTTCCCAACCCCACCTGGTCTCCTCTTGCCCTCATCGTTACCTAAAGGAACAACTAGGAGGATGAGTCTGTAGCCAGCGTACCCACACGGACAAAACAGAATTGTTCTCAGACATCTATACAGTATTCTGACAATTGGGGTTTCATTGTCCCAGGGAGGAACTCGGGCCTAAGAAGCAGTCAGTAACCCAAGCTCCTAGCTCTGGTTTGGCTATCTCCCAGCTGACAGGAGGTAGCTCTGGCTGGCTGCCCAGAAAGCGGCAAACGTACCCAAGAGGCAAGGGTGGCCAGTAGCAGAGTTCAGTGGACTTGTAAAGCTGGTTACTAATTGACAAGACTGCATTCATGAAGTCCCCCAAAATATAGGGAACATGTCTATCTACTGGGCTTTCTACCCCAGGAAGAAGTTGTGAATGCAGCACATCAACCTACAGTTATAGCTCTTAGAGCCGAAAAGGTCTTCAAGAAATTATTTGGCCCAGGCCTCTCTCTTTCAGTGGCCACCAGGGCCTGGCCTTAAGGTGACTGGCCTCAGGGCCTGGCCCAGAGTCTCATGCAGGACAGTGGGGTCCAGCCCTAGGCTCCCACCGAGCTCTACCTACAGCACAGGTTGGGGGTGGCACCAAGCAAATGGCTTGTTGCTGTCACGAGAGAAGAACTAGCAGCAGACACAGCAGATTGTTTTCTTTACAGGCTGAGGGTAACTAGAGGAAGCTGAGAATTCCTCTGCTCTGTCTCAGGCAGGAGGATGGGGATAGGGGAGGAGGAGAGGAACAGGGAAGGCCAGGGATTCTTAAAGGAGAAAGAATTCCAGCTCCTAGGATAAGCGAGGTAGTGAGGACTGAAGATGTCAGGGAAGACAACGCTAGGGCCTCATGGAGTCCCTGAGGAGGAGGTCAGAGCTTGAGTCCCCTGTTTACAGCTGTTTTGGGGGAGTCATGGTGAGAGCTCTGTGACCTTGGATAAATTACTTAAACTCTCTGTGCCTCAGTTGTTTTATTAATAAAATGGAAATAATAATAGTACCCAGCCGATAAAGTAATTTGAAGATTAAGTGTATTCATATACATAAAGCTCTTAGAACAGTGTCTACCATGGAGTGAGCAATAGGTAAATTGTTGCTATCACTACTTGGTTGAATCTGCACACAAAGCTCTGAAGTTGATATTAATCTCAGGCTCAGTGAGGTCAAATGATTGACAACATGGGTGTCTTCTTAAGGCTCTCTTCAGAGCAAGCAGCTTCAGACTCACAGCCTCCCCACCTCCCCTTCCCCACCACCCGTCCATTTCTATTTGGAAACTCCACGGCTGCTTCATCAACAGCAGGAACAAAGGTGAATCTCTATCCTGCCTCTGAGGCCTGGAATGCCTCTAGGGTCCAGGCTAGCTGGTGGCTATGGGCCCAGCCATAGACCCTTCCCACCAACTCTCACAGCACCCAGATCCTGAAGTCCCCTAGAGCCCTCATCCTGCACCACTGTTCCTGGCCGCCTCTGGAGATACCACCTTCCCCGTAGTCTCACCTCCCTGTACAAGATGCTGGTTGCCCAGACTGGAGGGACCCTTTCGATTCAGATCTCAGGATAAACAAACTGCTACTCTGGCCCAGCCCTCAGCTGGCTCACTGCTCCCTGCCCCCCTCAATCCGCAGTGCACAGTCGCTCTGTTGTTCTCTGTTCTCCTGCCAACTTGGCAGCTCGTCTCTGCTGTTACTATCAACACCTCCAAGGGAGAAGGGAGAGGAGTCAGCTCTGATCGCCTGGCACACTGAGCAGCAAATTCATGTCAGAGCCAGCCCTGGGACGTCTCCCAAGCTCCTGAAGCTCCTGTTGGGAAAGGAAAGGTGGGCTCGATCACAACAGCCCTGATTGCAAACCAGCCTCCCAGCAGAGCCTCCGGGCCTGGCCAAAGCCTCAGGTCTCCCAGGAGAGGACAGCTCTGATGGAAAGGGCTGCAGAGGAAGCTTTGAGACCAGGCAGGCACAGAGGAGAGGGCTACGGGGTCTGTCTCATCCTAGCTCTTGCCATGGTCCAGGGCAGGGTTGGTGGCTTCAGTTTCTGAATTGGTTGGTCAGGGGCCAGGGTTGAAGAAATAAGTCTTCTATCTCCAGACTGTGAGCCTTGGAATGCATGGGCTGTGCCTTCTGTCTTCTATCTTTCTTGGACTTCTCATGTGCAGAGCTCTTGCCTCCCTTGTCAGATTGATTAGGAGCCCCTATGTGACCCCAATTTCCCCACCAAATGGAAACCTCCCACAGACAGAAACTACCTTTTCCTTTCCCCAGACTTATCAGGTCCTGCCCATTTGCTCCATAAAGCAGCTGACACCCTTCTCTGGCTACTGCCAGGACTCCTGGGGCCTCATTTGGAAAAGGAGAGAATCCATATTTTCAGGGAACCACTGCCCACCCTTGAGACTGTCCATGGCACAGGGTCTGTGGCCAGTCATCTACCCCTTGACAGGACTGAGAGGGGTGACTATGCATCCTCTCCCAGAAGGAACTCCCTTTCCATCTTTTTCACTGCTTGTCAAGGAAAGGCCTTTGGGCCCTGCTTGAGGACTTTGGCATCAACAAATGTGGTGGGTTCGAGGACAGCTTCCTAATCCTTATACTACCCAGCCACCCGATGCAGTTGTAAGCTCCCACTCTGGGTGTTGTCAGCCTGTTTCTTTTTCTGCAACATAGACATTACCTTTTAGAACTCACTGGTTACAGCAATGGTGGTAAAGACATGAAGATGACATGACGCCTGTGTGTTTCTAGGGTTGTGCCTGCCACTTAGAGTCAATGTTTCCCTCCCTCCCTTCCTTCCTTCCTCCTTTCCTCCTTTCCTTCCTTCCTCCTCTCCTCCCTCCCTCCCTCCCTCCCTCCCTTCCTTCCCTCCCTCCCTCCTTCCTTCCTTTCTCTGCTCCTCCTAGGTGTGAAACTGATCCTAAGACTGCCCCCCCCCACTATACCCCACTTCAGAAATCTGAAAACCACCACCAAGAGAGACACAGCCACCCCCTAGTAAGAACCCCCCAGTTCCCTGGAAGGCCAGCTGACTTTTCAAGAGCCAGGAAACAGGAAAAGTGAATTCATTCAGTGGGCCAGGATGTAAATAAGCCACAAGAGGCTGCGCCATTCTGGGCTGCACCTGCGAGCATCCCTCAAATGAAGCCCTGTCAGCGTTTCCGTGACAAATTTGTATTTCTGCAAGCTTCTCTTCCAGCTTCAAGAGCATGCCTCTTGCTGAGACTTGACACTAAAATGCTTTCATCATTTTTTTCCCCTGAAAAAGGTTGCATGCTCTGAAAACCCACCTGCCTGTTGTGTGTTTACTATTCATTCAGTTTTGTGGGTATTGTGTTTGTACAGTACGCATACAAGCATGTGATATACACGTGGGAGTTCTGTGGGGGAGAGCTGTCATGGCAAATACACAATCACTACACAGTGTGGTCAGATGGCTCCCCTCCCTACAACATCTCCTGCATCCAATTTGTCTGTCCCAAAGCCTAAAATCCTACCATTAGAGGTTTACTACTTTTGAACTTGAATGATTGGTCATTCCTAATATTCCACTGTGACAATGTACCACCCCCTAAACATGACTAAGCTACCATCTGATAAGAGGTTAGGAAAAGAACCATGAGGCATCAGGAAGGATGGCCAAAGGGCAGAAGAGCCCTGAAAGAGGAATGAGAGGCATCCAAGACGGAATACCTGTTCTACAGGTTTTCTAAGCCTGCCTGGGGGAGTACATATACACACACATACACACACAGTGCTCTTTATATAGTTGTTCCAAAAACCAAAATGGTGCTCCCACTCACCTGGGATGCTTCCGGAAATGCAGATATCCAGGCCCTGGATATGAATCAGACTGAATCAGTTTCTAGGGTTGGAGCCAAGCCCAAGACTCTGCATTGTAGGGAAGCATCCAGGTGATGCTGATAATCAGTCAGGTTTATAAGCCACTGATGTAGAAGTTAGAGCACCAAAAGAGTCAGAATACCTGACCTTGAGTTATAGCGTCACCATTTATTGAGGGACCCTGGGTACTGCACTTTGTGAACCCGGAGAAAACATGAGATCTAGTGGCCATGGCCCGCAGGAGGCAGAGTGATGGGAATGCCCATTGAAAACCATCAGACTATGCAAGTGTTCATTGTTATCCCATACTTACACGGGGCATGTGGCATACATGGGCACATGTTCATGCGCGTCCATGCACCTGCATTTCTACACAGAGGGCAGGTCTAATCTTCATTATTCTTCTTCATCTAAGCTGTGGCTGTTTTCACTTCCTGATAGACTTTTTCACTTCAGGACATGTCCCCTGCTCTCCTCTTCCAGTAGCTTGGCAAAGTCCCCAGTAACTTAAAAAATATTTTTCTATCTAATGGGTTTATCTGCCATCTGTGATCTTTCAGAAGTTCAGCCTTTCTGGGGAGTAAGAAGGAAGAGGGCTTATGACAAGGGGGAACCCAAGCAGTTGGATGTAGAGGACTTTATACCATTTAAATGAAAATGTACACACACAAAATTCCTTATACACTGTCAGGGTTTCGTGGACTTCCTTATACCTTTCCATGGATCCCTAGGAACCCCAGGCAAAGAACACATGGCTGACCTGGCTTTAGCAGCCCATGCCCTCTGAATTCCCAGAGGGTCACGTTCAAGCACACGAGGTATCCTTTCAGCTGTGGCTTTGCTGAATGACTGGACTCGTCACTCCCTCCCCTTAAGCTTCAAGATGAGCTTGCCTGACCTTCCCTCCCTCCCCAAAAGGATTAAAATCCAGTGATGCAGTGACACATTGCCTGTGTCAGGCCAGAATCTCCCCAGACCAGACTGTGCCTTCCCCTTTTGGAGCCTGCAGCACAGAGTCTGAGCTGCCATAAGGCATCAGAAAAATGGATGATCTTTATTGCGATAACAGAAAACACAGCTCAAACTGGCTTAAACAATAAAAGGAAGCCATCATTCTGTGACAATAAAAAAGTTCGAGGTAGCTGGGCTTTCTGCAAGGTCTGATCCATTGGCTGTGTGTGTGTGTGTGTGTGTGTGTGTTTTGTCTCTCCATCCTCCTCCAAGGTGTCAACTTCATCCTAAGACTCAGCCTTCAGGGTTGCAACCTGGTCACTAGCAGCAGTCCAAACTGTGTACACTTTCATTCCCTCTCATGAGAAAGAATGCAAGCTGCCTTTTTGATAGTTCCCATGAAAGAAAGTGGAAGCCTCTTACCAGGACCCGTCAGTCCATGTCTCCCCACATTTCATTAGCCCACATTGGGAAACATCCCATCCCGATCACAGCCTCCATACCAACTGCAGAATATGGTATAGATGGCATGCCTTAATGCTCAGACCCCCAAGTCCTGGTCCTTGGGTGTGACATCTCACCCCTGTGCAATTTAAACTGCTTTCATGAAAGGAATGAAAGAATGAAAAGAAACAATTTTGTAAATGCTCAGGCCCCAGTCTTGTCCCACACAGGCCCTGAGCAAAAGCCTGAGCCTTCTCTGGAAAGAAAGAGGAGATGGCTCTTCACTTTCTAGAAAGGAAGGAAACAGAATCTGCAGCCAGTGTCAACTCAGTAGGATGCAGGCCACACAAAGTGGGAGACCTGGGGTTTTATGCCTCCTCTCTCCTTTAGGAAGCCTGGTGGATGGTCATGAATGACTTGTTTACCCTTTCTGGCCTCTGTGTGAAATGGTTATCCCTCCCACTTTACAGCAATCCTATGTAAGGTACCACAGCCTGGAAGGAAGCTGAGTCCTCAGAAGATCCTGTACTTGTGTCCTGTGCAGAGGATGGACCGCATGGTGTGTAGAGTGGTTTCTGGCCAGACCTCAATTGCCAAAACAGTCCAGGGGCCTTTTAGTGTAACTCCAGTAAAGGTATGGGTCCCACATGGCCTTGGCACGCTTGGAGATCATATAAAGAAACATGGTCCTGCAATTGAAAGTCATTTCAAAAGAAATTCCAATATTTATTCATATCTTTTGAAGAGATATAAACACTTTGCAAGGTTTTCCTAAAAACTTCTTTTCTCCTCCCTGATTCTCTCACATCCACAGTTACTCAAGGACTTTACAAGTCAAAAGCTCCTATACTCTCTCTAGCACCCAAATGTCTCCCCTCTTTCTGAGCTCTTTGTTATAGAGGGTGATTTAGCCTCTTGTGTCCAGTCCTTTCCTGTTTCCTCCAGTCTCTCTTTCCACTCATTCTCCTGTTTCTATATCCCAGAAGATCTAAACATCACAGTTATTAAGCCAGAACTCTGCCTAGAATACTCACACTTCAATAAATCTTGTCCCTGTCACATAAGCATGGCTGGGGAACAGACTTCCAGTCTTATATACATAGAGATTATTCTAATACTATATGTTAATCAGGATTCTTCAGAGAAACAGAACCAATAGGATATATATATGTTTGTGTGTATCCTATATATAATATATATATTATGTAATATATTTAATTATGTAATATATTTAATTATGTAATATATGTAGTAGGAATTGGCTCACATGATTATGAAAGTCACGAAGTCCCATGATCTGCCATCTGCAAGGTAGAAAAACAGGAAAGCCAGTGGTATCCTTCAGTCCAAGCTCAAAGGCCTGAGAACCCAGGTATCCACTGGTATAAGTCATGGGGTCCAAAGGCCCCCAAACCAGGAGTTTCTATGGCTGAAGGCAGGAGAAGATGGACATCCCAGCTCAGGAAGAGAGAGGGAGATTTTGCCCTTCCTCCATCTTTTTATTCTATCCAGGCACTCAACAGGTTGGATGATTGACACCACTTGCATTGGGGAGGGCAATCTTCTTTACCCAGTCTGATGATTCAAATGCTAATCTCTCCCAGAAACGCCCTTACAGGCACACCAGAAATAATGTTTTACCACCTCTCTGGGCATTCCTTAGCCCAGTCAAGTTGACACATAAATTTGACCATCACATACTTCACCAAATTATAGACCATCAGCTTTAGTTGTTTTTGCTAGTGTGCGCAGGGGTCATGAACTATCCATCTTGAGAATATTGCCTTCTAATAGCTTTGACCCCTGAAGTTGTTATTCAGAACAAGTCTGTAAGGTATTCTCCATTGGCTCCCCCAGCTCTACTCTCCAGCCTTCTCCACCCTGCTCTGAGATCCAGGAGGCTGACCTGTATGGTCTATATATCAAAAGGCTACCTTGTCTCCTGGTTTCTGGTTGAGTTTGGCCAATGGGAGGCACTGATGAGAGAAAGGAAGGAGGAGGAGGTCAGGATGTTTATTCTGCCAACTCCATCCCTGTTGGGCTGATGGTTGGTTAAGGCTGCTGTCCAAAACCCTCTCTAGCTGCAGCTGCCCCTGGGATCTGGTCACTACTCCACATTTGTCCCTTGAACCAAGAGGCGATAAAAAATCTGTTGTTGCTGGTCTCTGGAACTTGTTACTACATTCCCTTGCTTCCTCACCCTTGTTGCCTACCTGAACCCTATAAACAGCCCCCTCATGCAACTCCCTCACTGTCTGGAGTGACAGGACCCAGACTGACTCAGTGCCCCTCACTTCCACACTGTTGTCACCTCATTGAGTCTTGTCTTATCATTGTAAAATGGAGGGAAGTAAAATTACATTCTTATTTATGGAAATTCTAACATGTGAAACTTGAAAATGATTCACATGTGAATGTCTAATTTGCAGCTTTAGACTGAATATCACCATTGTGGGCCAAGTAAAGGGTTTAATTAGTGGCTTAAGAATAGTGTATCTGAAAAACTAAGTGAAAATGAATCCACAAATGGTTACTACCATGACCTAATTATGGCACTACCACAGCTAGGCAGGAACCACTAAACTCAGGGTGGGGCACTGCTGATCTTGACTACAAGACCAAAAAAAAAAAAAAAAAAGATAAGCACAAGCACATTCTACAGCAAGACTGAGTCAGTGATCAACATTTGAGGGATTCTGGAACAGTTTCTCACCCTCAACAATCCACATACATCCCTCTTTCTATCCCAGACCTAATTAGAATGAAATCCTATATGCCCATAGCTGAAATTTCATCAGTAGAGAGGCATAACTCTGCCTGTAGGCCAAATGTAAATATTGTTCCTTGAAAGGAATAATTTCATTACATTTGATTAGTTTTTCCATTATATGCAAGGCTAGCTGAACACTAGCTAATTTTTTAATCCTGTCAGTTACCCTTGAGTATGAAAAATCTGGGTATCAGGAGAAGAGAATCCACAGAGAGGTGGGGAGAAATGTGCCAAAAAAGGGAGAAAGCTGAAGACATAGTTTGCTCTCATTCATTCTGGGAGAGGCTCTGTATTAGAGATATAAACAAGGGGGCTTGCAGCACATGCATGATGTCTAAAGTCATAGGGCAAGATAAGGCCACCCCAGGAGGAAGCGAGAAGAAGGGAAGTGCAAGAAAGAAGAGGAGAGGCAATTCAATAATTCAGTCCTAGAGCATTCCAATCTCAAAGCTCGTGAAAAGGGAAATGGAAAAGGAACAGCTGGTGTAGTAAGAGGAAGATCGGTGTACTCTGGTGTCTGGAAGCAACCGAAGAAAATGTTCAGGAAGGGAGTGATCAGGGGACTTTGATTGCTGCTGATCGGTCCTATAAGAACAGAGAATTGACCATTGACTTTGTCAGCATAGAAATCACTGGGAACCTTGATAAATGTGGTTTCACACTCATGGGAGGGGCATAACCCTGACTGGAGTGTGTATGACAGAATAGGAAGAAACAGAAACATACAGGCATTTTTTTTTTAAGTTCTGCTATGAATGGTTAGCAGACAAATGATGAAATAACTAAAGGGGAAGGTAGGGTCAAGATTTTTTTTTTTTAAGATGAGAGTTATATGCTATTAGTATGCTAATGGGAATGGTCCAATAGAGAGAGAAAATTTGACCACGTGGAGGAGAGAGCAGATAATTGCTGGAGTCATGGCTTTTAATAAGAAGGGAAGATATCCAGTGTACAAACGGGGGACAGGGGGTCTGGCCTCAGACAGACACACGGACAGTCCATTCATCATAAGAGGCAGGAAGGAGGAGTGTAAGAGCCTGAATACTAGAGGATGATATTTTGGGTGGTGGGAGAATAGGAATTTTTTTTTCTGATTTCTATTTTCTCAGTGGGGAAAAAACTACACCATTGGCCGAAAGCGAGAAGAAGGGGGAGTTGTGTGAAGACCTGAGAAGAGAGAAGTGCGATGTAGTTACCACAAGGAGAATGACTTGCCTGGGGGTGAGACTGGAGGATTGCCGGGCAGCATTATGGTGGTGCTCCTGAGGTCAAAGATGATGGGTCTAAAGGCTGACCTTTCAGCACAGACACACGTTTCTCTCTAGTCACAATCAGCAGCTGGAATACAGTCATGGAAGAGCTGAGAGATAGATTAGACAGACTTGGGGTTTTGCTAGGTCCATTGGTGGGGAGCAATGAAGGTCAAGATGGTTGTATTATCTATTGTTGCTGAACAAATTATCCCAACACTCAGTGGCTTCAAACAACAAACATTCATTATCTTATAGCTTCTGTTAGACAAAACTTATAATTTGTAAGCAGCTTGGAAGAACAATTCTGGCTTGGCATCTGCCATGGGGTTACAGTTTAGACGTTAGCTGGGCTGCAGTCATCTGAGAACTTGACCAGGCTGGAGAATCTGCTTCCAAGGCGGTACACTCCATGACTGGCAAACCAGAGGTGGCTGTTGGCAAACACTAAGATCCTGTCCACATGGACCTCTTCGTGGGCTGCTCGAATGTCCTCACAATGTAACAGATGGCCTATCGCAGAGCAGCGATCTTAGAGGGGGAACCAAGCAGAAGCTGTCCTTTCATGACCTCAGCTCATGTCACACTGTATTACTTTTGCCACATTCTATTTGTTAGAAGCAAGTCACTAAGTCCAGTCCATGTTCAAGGGGAGGGTAATTGGACTCCACCTTTTAAAGGGAAAAGTTTTGTTATTGACTGGATGGTTATGGTTATGGTTCATTTTAAACAATACGAAAAACCATATATGGAAGCTCCAACCACCAGTGTGGCTGTATTTGGAGATGGGATCTCTAAGGAAGTTCAAAGTTAAATGAGTTCATGAAAGTGTGGTCCTGATCCATAGGATTAGTATCTTTATAAGAAGAGACACACAGAGCTTGCTCGCTTGCTCTCTTTCCATGCATACACAAGGAGGAATAGCAAGAAGGTGACCATCTCAAACCAAGAAGCCCTTACCAGAAACCGAATGAGCCAGAATCTTGATCTTAGTCTTCCAGCCTTTAGAAGAGCAAGAAAATAAATTCCTGTTGTTTAGGCCACCCACTCTATGATATTTTATGGAAGCCCAAAACGACTAATGCAGGTGTCAAAGAATTCACGGACATATTTTATTATTATTGGAAATGGTAAGAGTATATGCAGCTATGTTTACTGTGGTGGACTATTGGCTCTAAGCTGAGAAGGGAGGAGGTGATGGTCTAGAGGGATGATAGAGGGACTCAACACCCACCGAATGGAAGAGAGGTCCCTGAGGGGTGGACAAATGTAGGGATGGGAAGCAAATTGATTTGAGGTAGTGGTCAGAGAGAGCTACCTGAAATAGAGATTTTTAAATAGGGGCAGTGATGCAGGTGAGATGATCTAGGATGAGTGATGGCAGTAGGTGGCTGAGTTGGGAAGGAAGGGAAAGGGCGCTAGCAGGTTAACGAACGGGGAGGCAGAGTGTTGGAAAGGTCATCTAAGAGACATTGAAGGAACCAGAAGGGATGCGGAGTATAGTGATGTACTCAGTACAGAGTCTAGAAATAACTGAGTATAGAGAAAGGCAGTGAACCAGGTGTAAGGCCTTTAATGAGTGGGGGAGTGATGGGGAAGAGAAGAGGACTACCACAGGGAGCAGAATTTGACGGCAGGTGGGACACAAAGGGACATTGCAGGTTCTAGTCTGTGAGCAAGGGTGAGGGGTTGCGGGGGAGGGCAGTGGTGTTAATACTGAGTGGCCATTAAGGAGCCATATGTGTGACAAGTTAGGGGGTAATAGACTCTGAGAAAGCTTATTAGAAAGAAGATGAAGAGGTGAAGCAAGCAGAGGGTCCAAGCACACACATACACAGCCAGGTAATAATGGCATGTGTCTCATAAAGTCAAAAGGACTAATTGAGCTAATACTTAGTGCTTACACGGTGCCGCATGTTAACTCCCTGGAGTTAACACCAGATTCCACAAGTTACAGGACTCAGCCCACACTTCCCACATTTCTGCTCCGACAGCTACAAATTTGAAGGTTACTACAGTTCCCCTCGGGTCAGTAATTTGCTAGAATGACTCATAGGACCCAGGATAACACTTTACTTTTATTTATGGGTTCATCACAAAGACTATGAATGAATAGCCAGATGAGGAGGTTCAGAGGGTGGGTCCAGACACAGGAACCTCTGTCCCCATGAAATTTGGGTGCACCACCCTTCCTGCACATGGACACATTCACCAGCCAAGATCTTCTGGGTCTTGCTGTTCAAGAGTTTTTTAGCTTGAACAATCCCCAGCCCATCTCTATTCTCCGGAAAATGAGGGATGGATGGGCCTGATCTTCTGTTACCTCATCTTACCTGTTTGATCTTTTTGGTGGCCAGCCTCCATCCTGAGCCTTCTAGAGGTTGCACCCTAAGTCATCTCATTAGCATAAACTCAGATGTGGTCCAAAAGGGCTCATTATGAATTAAAAAATACACTCTTACAGTATCAGTCAAGAAATTCCATGTTTTTTAGGAGCTCTGTGCCAGAACCAGGGACAAAGGCCAAATGCATATTTTTAATTTTATTTTTTCAATTACAATTTACATTCAATATTATTTTGTATTAGTTTCAGGTCTACAGCATAGTGGTGAGACAATCATATACTTTACAAAATGTTCCCCCCAAATATACTTTTTATTATACCACAGCCTGCCATGTAGTAAGTGTTATATAAATTATTTACTATCTCTTGTTATGGATGAAGCCACTGAAGTGCAGAGAGGTTAAGTAACTTGCTTATGGACATACAACTAGTAAGTGCCAAAGTCAGGGACTCAAACTCAGAATTGTGTTAAATGAAAGAGCCCATCTGTTGAGAGAGCAGCCGGAGGGTATTAGGCAAACCCTCCTAATGAATGGAGGCAACCATTCATTCTTTCTCTTCCTCCTTTTTTCTCCTTCCCCTCCTTTCTTCTCCTTCCCTTCCTCCCCCTCCTTCTCCTCTCCCTCCTTCTTGAGATAGCCTGAGTTGCTTTCTTTTATGGACAACCAAAAACACTTTGACCAGACTGACTACACCGAAGGACTGAACAGCCCCTGTGGGTGGTGTAAGCTATGAGTGTCAGGGAAAATTATTTTTAAGGGCCAATGGCAAAATTCATCTTTAAGAGAAAAATGAGTGTAAAATGCAGGCTTTCAGGCATAAGCTGGAAGTTGAAGGAAGTTGAGAGTTGAATTACTTTGCTTAAAAATTAGGAGGAACTCATCTTTTTCATTTGGCCTCCTGAGAGGACAGGTTAGGTTGCCTCCAACTTGACTTTATTGTGGAGCCGTCATGAACAAATAAGCATTGCCGGGGCCGACACTTTGACTATATTTCTGTTTCATTAAGACCAGCTTCTAAGAAATGAAATTACTTGGTCAAAGGGCACAGATATCTCAAAGATATTTTGTTACCTGGTACCAAATTGCCCTCCAGAAAGATCAAAACAGCTTATATTTCTATCAGCAGTGAGTGAAAGTGCTGGTTTCCCAGGCTTTATGTTTAAATCTTTGACAAATAGGGAAAAATTGTGTTAGTGTGTATTTTTACAACCCCAGTAAGTTTGGACTTTTTAAATGTGTGTGTTGGCCCTATCTATTTCTTTTAAGTATTGCCTTACCACTAGCCTCCATCTGGTGCTTCCCATCTTTCTGGTGCTTCCCATCTATCTGGTGCTTTCCATCTTTCTGGTCAACAAAATCTGACCAACTCCTCCGCCTGCCTACTCTGCCCACACTGGTTTCCTCATCACAGCCCCTCATGGGGTGACCAATCTGTCTGGTTTTAAAATTGGAAGTCCCATGTCCTGGAAGTTTCCTCAGTGCTGGGTAAACTAAGACAATCGATCACTCTGCCTCTGGCCCTTAGATTTTCACGTGGACAGTGGGGACCAGAGGCCGTCGCGTCCTCCCAGCTCTTCCTCTGTGCATCCTGCAGACCGGCACCCTGCTCTAGGCAGGCATCCTACTGGGGAGGCTTTGCGATTCTTCTGTGAACAGGACCCAAGTAGAAGGATAATACCTTGATGAGTTTTCTAACAAAGACCTTAACGTGATTGATGGATAGCAGATAAAGCAGTCATAATATGGGATCAGGAAGAAGGGTTCTGAGGGGACACCTGAGGAGGGTTAGATGGCAGGAAGGGTGAGAGAGGAATGAGAGGATGAAAGATAAACCTAATGTACTTTGAAATTTGGCCAAGGATCAGCCTGTCCATGGTTCAGCCCAGGAAACGTTAACAGCAACCACTTCCCCAGAACCAGAGACAGATGTTCCATCACCTGAGGCCCTCTGTTCCCTCATGCCCTTGCGGAAGTCAGGAGCCCTCAAAACAGGCAGTTGAGAAACTCCTCCTCTGGGTTCCAAGGCCTGTATTGACTTTATGTGTCTCTTTTTAGCCCAGGTTAACATTTCCCAAGATTCTGAAAGAGTTTCTCTTCCTGGGACATCCTGTAGAAATGAGCACCCCTAGAGATCATTTGTCAGGGGTGTCCAGCCCACCCATGCAGCCCAAGATGGCGATGAATGTGGCCCAACACAAAATCGTAAATTTACTTAAAGCCTTCTTTTTTGCTCACCAGTTTTCTTTAGTGTTTGTGTATTTAATGTGTGGCCCAAGACAACTCTTTTGGTGTGTCCCAGAGGCGCCAAAAGGTTGGACACCCCTGACAGAGCAAGCAGTTTTATGCCCCACATTATTGAACAGCAGAAAAGAAATGTTCACAGTGCCCCAGAAAGGGCCTCAGAGAGAGGCAGCCAAGGACACAAAGCTGTCCAAAACCTCTGTCCTCTCTGCTGGCTCAAAGGGGCTTCAGCTTTTCAATTCCACTCAAGAAACTTACGGGAGGGAAGGACGGGTTGCTCCCTGAAGGCAAGAACAGAGCTCTGCCTTCCACACCCTCTTGCAGCAATGAGCCCGGAGCGTGCACGCCTGGGGCTAAGTCAGCAAAGGCTGAACTGGGTGGCCTGGGATTAGAGGACAGGGAGTGGAGTTCAGAGCTCCATTCGCCTTCAGGGGCAGGGAAGTTCTAATGAAAAGCCTGCCAGACCTCTAACCAGAGCTAAACTGCCAGCTGGGCTGTGATTGCTCATTGTTTGGTTATAATTAGCAGCGTGTTCTGTGATGGCAAACCGCAGTCTGCAGCAAGCAGGAGCTGAGCTGGGGGAGGGCTGCCACACTCGCAGCCATGGGCCCTCGCTCCAAATTCTGGGCTCCTTTGCATCTTGGTCCTGATTGCCCTGCACTCCCAGACAAGGCCCTTGGCTGACCAACCTCCATCACTGATACTGAACCAGCACCAAACCCCAGTCTTAGGCCGAAGAGGAGCTGTTTACTGTGATTGTATAAGAGCATGCACACACCTGGTTGTGAGACCAAGTTTTGTCTGAAATGTAGAAGCTGTGTGACCTCAGGCAAGTTATTGAAGCTTCTGAGCCTCAGGTTCCTAATTTATACAATAGAGACCATAATAATAGAACTCATCTTCCTTACAGGGTGTAGTGAGACTTGAAAGGGATGGCTGATGAAGGCACGTGGCCAAGGGCCTGGTGTGCTGCTGGCTCTCAGTGCGTCGTGGCTGCTGTTGTGGAGGTGAAGGGAAGTGGACTTCCACTCGAGCCCTTTCCTGCCTCCTTCCTGCACTGTTTGTCCTCACCCCACGGGTGCTCAGCAGCCCGCTACTCTTCTCCCCTTCCCTGTGCAGCCCGCGCCCAGGGAGGGTCTGCTGCAGCAGTTTCAGTCTCAGCGTGAACATATGCAACTGTGCGACCTCTCCTGGGACGGGCAAAAAAATACATTTTACATAGTGACCCCAGACGCCCTCCACATAGGTGGATGAAGCAGAAACAAAGGTGCCAAAAAGCAATACTTACCCAAATCAAGTGTGGTGTCTTCTGGTATGTTCTGTCCTCTTCTCTCTTCTATATTCACATCCATATCTATCTATATGATTTTGAAGTTCTGACAGCGGTCAGGACCCATTTACATGATTTTGCGACCCAACAAGGTATTGAGACTTCCAGTGTGAAAAACAGTGCCCCAGGAGAAAGAGGCCAGTTCTCTCATCTCTCATAACACAGAGGGAAAGGCTCTGTTCCCTATTAAAGGGGTCTTTTATCCAAGAGCTGTTGGGAGAGAGAATTTTCAAAAGATGATGCCACATAAATGTGTCTGAAGCTAAACAATAAAAACAAGTCTGAATCTCTGTCCCTCATGAGGGTGGTTTTTGCCTAAGTTTTTGAGGGTTTCAGAATCGAGCTTCAAATAACAGGTCGCCTATCTTTTGCTCCTACACCAACCTGCAAACTAACTTTTCCTTAGCTGGGATTCCAGCAAATCTTCCAAATGCTACTATGCCTAGGTGCCAGGGAAGGGCAAGATTTATGTAGACTCAGCTGGACAGGAAATACTGCAAGCTAGAATTGTACTTGTGTTTTTTTCCATAACAAAAATCAGGGCATGTGGCCTCACAAGTACTTACGAAGACAATAAAGTAAAATATTTGAAACTGGAATTGTCCTGGAAAGCCCCCAATTTGGGATCACAAGGTTACCATGAGAAGTGAAGAGTTTGAGGCCAAGAGAGTCAGAAGGAGGCAGAAGTCCTCTTTTCCACGCACCCATGTCTTGCTTTCTGATTTGAGGAAAGGAATCTTGGGTTTCCAGAACCTTCTGGAATACCCAAAAACCTCTCCTAATACCCGTGAGGGTGTTCAGTTATTAAATACGTTAGTGGGTCTGTAAGAAGACTGGATCCTTATTGGTGAGAGAAGTAGAGAGAATAAAGAGACAGGGGAGGCTTCCAGAGTATTTCACAGTTTTGCTTACGTCTGGTCTCCCCGCCTTGCTCCAGCCTCCCCGGCTCCCCACCATGTCCCCACAGCACTCTCAGCCAACTCTGCTGTTAATGACTTGACTTCGGCCAAAGGTGGCTGTGACTGAAGAATGAAGAGGAACTGGGCTGCACTGGGCTGCACTTTCACACTAGGCTCTTTCCTGTCGTGGATCAGTTCCATGGAGGAGTGTGACCTATAACAGTTTCCTTGTCCTTTGAGGGCTCAAGTGCTGTGGTTCCTCCCTTCTGCACTGCAGCCCAGGTTTCTGAAGTCTGAGTAGGACAACAGTCCTGTGGAAGGGTCTAAGGACACCCTCCTCAAATGTCCTCTACCTCCCAATGTCTTCTACTTCCAGCTCTAGTTATACACACCGCCTACATCTCCACTTCTCAGTAGGACACATAGCCAAGGGGGTGGTCATCTCCGGGCTGAGCCTTCTGTGAGCCCTCAGAAAGGAGGTTGATTCCAACATACGTATACTCACGGGCTTGCTTTGGGCCATCAGGGAGGAAACCAAGTGAGACAGAGAAAAACCTCCCCTGGGAACTGCCTCCTATAGATTCCAAGGAGTGAAGGTGAAGGGGATATGGGACCACCTCTGAAGATCTCCTTTATCGAACAAAAAGGAAAAAGGACTCATAGACATAGACAACAGTGTAGTTAGTGATTGAAGGGGGGAGAGGTGTAAGGGGGCTAAATGGTAATGGGAAAAAACTACAATAAAAAATTTTTAAATAAGTTAAAAAATAAATAAAGTCAATCATTAATGGGGGAATAAAAAGACCTCCTTCAGTCCCTATTGCTACTGCCACTAAACAAGTCCAGTGCAGCTTAGCCCATGAGGTCACTGTTCAGCAGACCCCAACATCAATGCCAAAATGTGAAACTCAAAGTGCCTTTCATCACTCTCCCAATTACCTCATTTCAAGCTCTGACCTCACCCTTCCTTGGCCCTATCCCTTCTGAAAACAGTGCCTGTGATTAAAACCCCTGATTGCTGTTTGTGCCATCTGCCTCCTTTGCCTACTTGTTTCCTATGTCTGTGTTTCTGGGAGTCTAATTGTGATTAAATTGCAGGGTAATACTAATAGGGGGTGAGAACCCAGCTAATGGCTCACTGTTCCACTAGGCAACAATTGTAGTAATCACCATGCTAAAGGCTCCCATGCATTAGCTGGAGCTCGCTGGGGTTTCCTGGCCTATGCTTTCTCCACAGCCCTGTCTGAGTGAGTGAATATACTTCACAGGGCACACTGAAAACCCAGAGGCAAGACAATATGAAAACGATAATGAAAGAATAAGGGGCAAAGCAAGAAAACTCAGGAATAAGAGTTTGAGTCACAGCAAAAGCAGAAGCAAAGAGAACCGGGTTCACTATTTCAAAAACTATCTTGTTAAATGAAACTTAAGTAATTACATAATGTGTTGAAAGGGCTTTAACTGGGGTTTTCTGAGATGCAATGAAGTTGGGGTAGGACTGGTCCTTCACTCACTCTCTCCAGATTGGGCATGATAACAAGCATGGGTGGAATAGACACTAGACTCTGCAGAGCAAATCCACTCCACAAACACTCCAAACAGACACAGGCCGACAGCACCACATTCCACCCCGTACACTGTTCACTTTGGGATAGAAGAAAGACAACCAAGACTCCAAGGGCCACATAGTTCAAGATACGAAAATCAAGTCTAACTTAGCTGTCAGGACCTCTTCCTGACAGTTGGGACCCACTTCTCAATTTAGAAAGCGCTTTGCAGGGTCCTGGCTGTCAGAACATGGGGATTATTATTGTCATCATTTGGCAGATGTGGAAAGCAAGTCTCAGGGATGTAACTTGCTTGAAGGCACATGTGGTCCAAGTTCCTGAATTCTTCTGGCTCGCGCCTATTTCTGCAGGGAGTCCCCACACTGTCTCAGTCCGCTCTTGAGAAGTCTGCCCCTGCCACTGCTCCACCACCTCACAGCACACCCTGGAGATGCTAGAAAGCAGAGAGGAACTGGAACTCCCCTCTGGTGTTCCAGTGCTGCATAGGGGTGCCCCAAGGCCTTACAGAATTCGATGGAAACTGCCTCTCTGGGTTTTGTTTTGTTTTTTTAATTAGATCCCCCCCACACACACACACACTACACTAGAATACATATTTAGATCTATAAGATGTGGAGTCTCGGAAATGAATCCAGTAACTTATACTTGAAAAATAGAAGTAGATATCATATTAATGCTTAGGATTAAAATAGGGGCATTCTGGTTCACGAGGTGCCCTAAATAAAATGAAATCAAATGTTAAAACAGAAGTTTCAGCTGAATCACAATAAATACCAACTTTGAAAGCGAAGTGCTAGACCAGGATTTACAAAGTAAGTGGCAAAGAATATTTAAAGTACAGAAGAGTTGAAGGTAAGATTTCAGGTGAGAATTCTTCGGAGAACGCTGTGCGAGGAGCTCTACTCCGCGTCTACCGAGGAGGCATCAAGCCTGACAAACCAAAATGGCAAGAGGCATGGCAGAGTAGAGGGTTATACCTGAGGAGTTAACTACACTCAGAGTTTGAGGGGCAAAGATGGGAGCCATGAGTGAAAGGTTTGGCCTGGGGTAGTCAAAGATCCCATCCAAGAGGGCAGACTAGAGGGCCCAAAAGACCTCAGCCAAGAGAAACTGGAGGTATCAGGGAAGAAGCAAGCAAGGAGCCAGAGGAAAACCCATCACCCACACTGAGAGACCTGCAGGTGAGCAGTCCCTAGCAATGGGGGTGCTGTGGACTGAACATTTGTTTCCCCCTCAAATTCATGTGTTGAAGTCCTACCCCACATTGTGATGGTGTTAGAAGGTGGGGCCTCTGGGAGGTGATTAGGTCACAGAGATGGAGCCCTTATGAATGGGGTTAGTGTCCTCATAAGAAGAGGCCAGAGAGCTTGTCTTTCTGTCCTGTGAAGACACAATGAGACTGATCAGCAGCTTGTGACCTAGAAGAGAGCTCTCACCCAAACCTGCCCATACTGGCGCTGGCCCTTAGAACTGTGAGAAATAAATTCCTGCCGATTAGAAATCACCCAGTCTGTGTTACTTTGTTACAGCAGCCTGAACTGATTAAGATTAGGGAGGTATAAAGTGCCCACAAAAGTGTCAGCTTTAAAGCGCCTGCCAAGGCCAAAGAACATCAGTGCCAGATCCCCAGGCCAAGACCAATGAAATGAGAATGTTCCTGCTTCTCCCCACTCCCACGTGGGAAGAATAGCAACCACAGTTAAGAAGACAGGAGAAAAGGCACAGAAGTGTTATCAATGTTAAGTGTTCAGCCTGAGCTGAAGGAAGGGGGGAAAGCCTTAATTTGGTAACACGTTTGGAATTTTAACAACAATTAACATTTTAATCACTGAGTTGTGTCTGTATTCAGCCTCCGGATGAATACTGACTGAGAAAGACCAAGAAAGTCCTGGGGCTTGCCTGAATTTTTATCCAGGTGCCACAGACACACCAGCCCTACTGAATTTAAAGGGTTAATGAGAGAGAAAACTTATGTTTCTTTATAATTACATCTTATGAGTTGTTTAATGTAACAGTTCAAAAAGTGGACTGATTTGCTAAATTGCTTCTTGAGAAAACTAGAAATAGTTATGCCAGCATAAATATGCCCTTGTCAGTGTGGCTCAGTTGGTTGGAGCATTGTCCCATGACCCAAAGATTTGGGGTTCGATTTCAGATTAGATTCCGGTTGGGGCACATGCCTAGGTTGCCAGTTCAATCCTCAACCCCCAATCCCCAGTCCAGGCACATGCAGGAGGCAATCAGTGGATGTTTTTCTCTCTCCCATCCTCTCTCTTTCCTTTCCTCTCCTTCTAAAAGCAAGGCAAAAAAAAAAAAAAAGTCCTTGGGTGAGGATAAAAAAAAGAAACACTCCACCCCTCAGACTGGTGTTAGGCTATTGGGAGTAGACAAGCCAATGAGAAACAGGCCTCACTCTCCTGGGCAGCCTGAGGAAAGCGTCCAACCAGGAGCAGGCCTGCAGCTGAGGCCTGCCACCAGCCTATTCCCAGGATTCCCTGAGTCCCCAGACTCTGCCAGCTCTCCCTGGACAGCAGGGATAGAGAGCTATACAGCTGAGCCTTGGTGCTGGAGAAACCTGAGCACAGAAGCGGCTCCATTTGTCTGGATGAAAGGAATTCCACTCTGGGCTGGGTGGGAAGTGGTGTTGAGCCATTGGTGTCACTTGCCCCTTTGTTCACAGTGTACCACTATAGGCCTCTTTATACATGAGTACCTGGGGTTAAGCAGACTCACTTCAACTGAAGCACACAGCGGGGAAAGGGAAAATGGAAATGGACCTTCTGGAAATTACTGACAAGAGTTTAAAGGTCATGCTTCTGGAAGGCAGCCCAACCAGTTCATCAGACAAGTCCCAACAAGCCTCAATTCCAACTAAGCAACAGGCTGAGCATTTGTTTCTCATTCTTTCTCTCTCTCTCTCCCCCTCCCTCCCTCCCTCTCTCCCTCTCTCCCTCTCTCCCTCTCTCCCTCTCTCTCTCTCTCTCTCTCTCTCCCTCTCTCTCTCTCACACACATACACACACAACATCAGGAGGTAAAATATAAAAACCCAGGACTTTCCCAGTGTTGTCCTTATTGGCCTCTCTGATTTAAAATACCCCTCGGCCGGTGCAGCCCGCACACCACCACCAGGCCAATATCCCTCAAACCCTGCTTGCACCTCGCCCTTTCCTCCAGCATGAATCTCCTGTACTCCCTGTTGTTACCTTTGGGCTCTATCCAAACTTTGGTGGTGTCTTTTTTCCAACAACGCTATTTTTTGATTCTGTGGCAACACTACCCTGTTTACCAGCCATCCTGAAAGAAGCTTTGCACCTTCCTCTTGCCTGTTTACATGCCTCCCTCAGTCTCAGCCAGGTGAGGTGGGCAAGCGGCTCACAGGGGCCCAAAACTGAGGCCTGGCCACTCTTCAGACCAGTGACCTTCAGGAACCTGCCTCACTGTCTAGGCCTCTTTTCTTCTGTCATAAAATTGTTAGACTGAATGATTTTGAAAAACTTTTTCTAGTTCAAAGTTCAGAGATTCTCCCATTATCCCTGCTCTTAAGCAAATCTCTGTCTCTCAGGTAATTCCCAGGGCCAAGTGACCTAAATTTGATGACATATTACTATATCTCTGCTGTTAACCTTTACATATATTTTCTCTCCTTTGGCTCTAGACAGAGATGGGTTTGCTTGGCTTTTAAAAGCATCTCTACTGGCAAAAGAAATTTTACCTTTTTTTTCTTAGTATCTTCTGAGTCCCCAAATTTGTGTTTTTATGTGAACAGCTTGACTTGAGGTCCTGCTTCAAATGGTTCAAGTATTTTAAAGGTGCTACTGTCCAAGCTTTAACTGGGTACAAAAGGCTCTGGGTTCATCTGGGGCCACAGGGACAGTTTCTAAAGGAGAGTAAGGGCAAAGGGTTACTTGCAATGATATTTTCAAAACCCAAACCACACTGAAATTTCATCACTCTGGAAAGGCTGGAAATTCCTGCACTCCAAGAACTTGGCCAAGAGATGTTGGGATTACCTGCTTATCTGCTGCTGGGTGACTGTTTCTGTCCCATTCTGGTATTGAGGGTCACAGTACCTGTCCTCCTTCCCAGTCATAAGTCCACTTGAGGGCCCCATTCAGATGAACATAGGGTCGTCAGAGTGGACATTAATCCTCAGAAATGCAAATATTTGCAAAATGGCCTGGGCATCTCTGGGTACCACCCCTAAGAGCGTTTTACTAACTGGTTGACCTTGAGCTAGACTCTTAACCTCTCTAGTGCTCAATTTATTATTTATAAAATGGAAAGTAACAAAAGATTTACCATAAGGATTAAATAAAATTGTGCATGTGAAGCTTTGAGCACTATGCTTGGCCCTAGTGGTTCACTTAACGATCAGATGAATAACCATACCAAAGACTTATGGTCACCTGGATTTATCCAAAAGTGTGAAAGGAAATGTCAAATGTTAAAAATGTAAAGTTGTATTTATGTTTTCAAATTTTTCTTTAAAAAATTAATAATTATTAAAATTAAAAAATAAAATTCAAATTATAATGAACAAATATCCACATTTTAAATTAAGTTAATCTAAAAATGGATATTTTAATTCAATTTATTGAAATTTTTAATTAAATTTTAATATTTTTATAAAAGTTAGTGTTTTCAATTCTAGCATCCAATGTATATCTAGTGACCAATGTAGAGAATCTGCACCAGGCTTCACACATCATATTACCTACAAATATGCACATTTAAGAGTAATATGAATTGTTTAATATTGCAAAGTATTCCTCCATCACTGTGTGCAACCTCTACTAATACCACACTAATTATTGTGAACCACAATGGAACATAAAGGGAAGGAAGGAAATGGATGCTTGGCAGTACTGGGAAACACTTCATTATGCAAGAATCTGTTGCGTTTATGCTGAGAGGGAGGGTTTGACAAGTTAATTTGTCTTTTCTCTTTCCCTGAGCCCCTCTGCCACCCAGTCCGAAGCACTCTGTCTCCAGCGCAGGCAGCCGCACAGCCCAGCCTGTTTCACAGACACTGGGCACAAGCCGTGAAGCAGCGCTGCCCTGGAGCCTGGACAGTGTTCTTCGCCACAGCGGGGGTTTGGGACGATAGGCCACGCTGTTTCTCTGGTTAGCATGGAATCCAGAGTGAAAGAGGCACCTATGTTTTTAAAATAAGTGTGTTTTGTGATACGTGTTGAAACTAGAGCAATGGTCGCTCCTGCCTGCATGTACACAGGTGGTATTTCTGGGACTGTAAGAAGGAATTGGTATGAAAACCTGTTTAGGCAGAATCTTCTTGGAAGTATAGGAACTAAGAACCAATGTCTCAACACAGAGTATCTTACTCTAACTCAAGTGTATAACTACCTTGTGGTCCTGACTCTTAAACTAAATAAGTCTAGTTGGTTGGCTTCTCTCAGATAAGAGATTTTGCCATCCCAAAAATGTGTAGATACCGAAGCACACGTTTGAAACGGTTTAGGAAACCCAACATACAATACTGGACAATTGAGTATATCAAATTTGTGATTTTAATTTGAAATGTTCAGTGTCATTAGACATGATATTTTTAATCTTTATCATTCTACTCCATGCTTTGCAATGTAAACCATGTTCTTAAACATAGTTTAAACATAAAATAATGATTTAAGCTTGTAACAACAACAACAAAAAAGTTCCCAGTCAATTCCAGTAGTAAGCACTTTGAATTCTTTTAGCTCTTGTAGTAATGACCTCCATATATTTCTATGGTGGACTGTTCTCTTTTGATCCATTCATTGCAGATTCTTATGTCCCCCACCCAACTTCCAAGTATAGCTATCTAACAATTTTAGCTTGAATCTATATTTCATACTTTAGTTACCATGACTTGACATATTATAGTCAAGACATATAATATGTCAAGTCATGGTAATATTATATTACAAGTACACATTATATAATAATATGTAAATATTATTCAAAGCTGGTCCAACACTGTACTATAATTTTATCATTTTTTGCAAGTCTATTTAGTTTTCATGGAATTAATAATTGGTTCAGTTTTTAAATAATTGCATTTTAGAACAGTTTTAGAACTATTGCAATGGTAAAACAGAGAGATCACAACAGAGCTGAAATCTCATATACCCCAGACCCAGTTTCCCTTGGTATTAACATCTTTTATTAGTGGGGTATGTTTATCACAATGAATGGAGTGTGATGCATTATTAGTAATTACAGTTAAAATTTTATTTAGATTTCCTCAGTTTCCCCCTAATGTCCACTTTTTCCTCCAGGATCCTGTGACCTTAGACTCCTCTTAGTTCTGATAGTTTTTTGGACTCTCCTTGTTTTTATGGTTGTGACAGTTTTGAGGATTACTAGCCAGGTATTTTGTAGAAATACCCTCAACTGAGATTTGTCTAATGTTTTTCTCATGATATGACTAGGGTAATTTATCTTGAAGGCTCATATCTGTTAGTTCCAGAAAATACTTTTGTACTCTCTTTGATGGTATTCTACCACTCTGCCTTTTGGGAACACTCATTAGTAGTATTTAAACTTCTTGAGTTAATCCTCTAATTTTCTTATCTTTTCTCTCTTTATTTAGTCATCCATTCATTTTTCTGTTGTACTTTCTGAGAGGTCTCCTTGATATTATCTTCTAACTCTTCTGTTTCATTTTTCTTTTATTTTTACTCTAATATTTTTGGTTGTCAGGAGTGCTTCTTTCTTATTTCTGATTGATTTACATATACATTACATACACATACCTGATCCCTTTCTTTCCCATTTATTTGCTTTAGTTTCTCTCTTTCTTGTTTGGACATTTTCCTTAAACATCTGGCAGTCCTTGACTGGCCATTCATATTTATGAGTAAGGAACTAAAACATTGATTGAAAGCACCATATACACGAGCAGGACTTTACTACATGGAAATCTGGTTACAATTCTTTTGCTTTTAGTCAAATTGAACTTTTCCAGAGATTCTATCTCCTGGGTTAGCCTCACCCACCCAGGACACTACGACCCCTGTTTCTGAGCCTTCCATGGGTTTTGTGAGGGAATTCAGCTTGTTGTTTAGGGTACCCCAGTTTACCCTTCTGCAACCCTGCCAATCTGCCAATTTACCCCTCTATTTCTACTTCCACTTTCTACTCTCCTGTGTGGTTTAAAGCCTCTCTTAGTTTAATCAAAGATTGAGTTTGTATTTCTGGTTTTTGTTCTTGTGTTTTTTGAGATGAGAATGGGACAGAAATATGGATACTCTACCACCTTAAAACAAGAAGTCTACCAGAATTATGTCTGGAAAGTTTTGATTGATATTTGTGATTTTAATCAAAACAATGGAAAGAATTTGGTTAATTTTCTAAATAGAATTTTTTAAGTATTGTGTTGATAAATAATGTTACATTAGGAAGTTTGCTAATTCTTTACATTAGATTTGCATGGTGACCATTCCCAACACATCGGAGCAGCTCAGGCTCCGGGTGCCTATAAAGTTCCACTCATGAGATGCACTGGTGCCCTAATACAACAAACTCTATGTAAAACTTCCCATCGTAGACAACTATGACCAAACATCTGCTGCCAGCAGCATAATAGCTACACAGTAATGCCTCAACAGATGCCTGTGATTCCAGTTGCCAGGGCACTGCGAGGGTAGTACAGTGGAAGTGGTCCAGTTCTTTCCCATTTATTTCAGTGGTGCTCCTGTGCATACTCAGTTGTTTATGGTTGGCACACTGGCAACTGAGCTGGAGATGGAAGATTATGATAATCAATCAAAGCCAATGCATCAAAATTGCTGTTTATAAAAAAAATACCATGAGAAAGATTTCACCATTAAAATTATAATGATGAGAAAAGTGAAGTTCAGAAAAGCTTACCACTTTTAGGACACTTGTCTCTAAAATTGGATGCATGCACCAGATGGTATGTGATATAATACCATATATTTTAATTTTATTTTTTTAAGATTTTATTTATTTGCCCTGGCTGGTGTGGCTCAGTGGATTGAGCACCAGGCTGCGAACCAAAGGGTCACCAGTTTGACTCCTAGTCAAGGCACATGCCTCAGTTGCAGGTGGGGTCCCCAGTGGGGGGCGCAGGAGAAGCAACCACACATTGATGTTTCTCCCCCTCTCTTTTTCCCTCCCTTGCCCTCTAAATAAATAAAATCTTTTAAAAATATTTTTTGTTTGTTTGTTTATAGAGAGAGAGGAAAGGAGGGAGAAAGAGAGGGAGAGAAATATCAATGTGCAAGAGATACATTGATTGGTTGCCCCTCGAATGCCCCCAACTGGGGACCCAGCCCGCAACCCAGGCATGTACCCTGACTGGAAATCCAGCAACTTTTCAGTTCACAGGCTGGCACTCAATCCACTGAGCCACACCAGCCAGGGCCAATACCATTTATTTTTAAATCAAATGTCTTATTATGTACATAGCATAATAGTCTACAAGTAATATACCTTTTTTAAATGTAGATATACGAGGGGTTTGTATTCAAATGTTTTAATGGTACGAGTTGTCAGGAAAGTTTGTGGACTACTGTGGCAGACCAAGGGCAAATTGTCCTGAGCTTCTGTCATGTTCCTTTAACGATGTACCCTAATGTCCGGCCTAGGGCCTGGCATGGTGAGAATGCTCAATAAATGTTCTGAATAAGAATGAATACATGGCCCTGGCTGGCGTAGCTCAGTGGATTGAGCGCAGGCTGCAAACCAAAGCATTGCAGGTTCAATTCCCAGTCAGGGCACATGCCTGGGTTGCAGGCCACGGCCCCCAGCAACCGGACATTTAGTGTTTCTCTCTCTCCCTTTTTCTCCCTCCCTTCCCTCTCTGGGGATAAATAAATAAAATCTTAAAAAAAAAAGAATGAATACATAAACAGATGAGTGAAATGATGTAAATTTAGATATCCACCATAAAATGACCAGTAGATGGGACTGTCAGAATTCAAATTCAGATCTGCTTAATGCCAGAGTCTGCACTTTCCCAAGAATAAGCTGCAGCTCAGCACACCAGACAGATTAGCAAGGGGAACCTGAGATGTTTTCCCAACTGGTTGGTTGTTAAAAAAAACACACACAGAGATAAGCCCAAGCAACAGAGAAAAGCATTACATTAATTAGGAGGTTTTTATCATCCTGTCAGCTTTCCCACAGGGGAAACATTCTTCAGAAACATTCTTTAGAAAGGCAAAAGAACTAACCCATTTCCTCCAGATATATGTTTGGGTAGCATTAAAGGCTGTGCGGCCAAGGGCACTTTTGCTTCTCAACTCTTTCTCAGCATAGGCCATCTTTCCTCAATCAAAAAAAAACCCGTAACAACCTAATTTAGGCAAGAATTTCAACATTCTTTTCTACTAAACTATCTACCCACGATATCAAGTAAGTCACAAGACAGACTAACTTGAGTTTCACTTCTTATTCCTTCCTCCAAAGAAGAGTAAGGTGGACCAATATTTGAACCTTAAATGTTGAAGATCCAAGGGCATAGGTCATCAGGCCCTGAATAAGAGCCACTGTTAATTATTAAGAACTTCCATGGCCCTGACTGGTATAGCTCAGTGGGTTGAGTATCCTCCTGCAGATCAAAAGGTCACTGGCAAGATTCCCCATGGGGCACGTGCCCGGGTTGCAGGCTGGTCCTCGGTTGGGGGCTGCCAAATTTTCTATCTCTCTGCCTTCCCCTCTCTCTAAAAAATAAATAAAATCTTTTTTAAAAAAGAACCTCCACAAGCAGGCCCCTCTACTACCAGTTAATTCCCATATATTAGTTCACTTATTCTCTACAACTATTACTGTTCCCATTTTAAGGATAAGGAAACAGAGGCTTAAGCAGGTTAAGAGAGGTGTGCAAAATCACACAGCTAGTAAATGGTACATGGGACTTAACCCCAAACCCGTCTCGTTCCAAGCCTGTCTTTCCACTGCACCAGATCTCCAGGTCCCATGTCTCATTAGACATGCAGAGTGGTGCCTCTGCAGCCGCGTGGTTGCCAACATGCCTTGGTCACATTAAGTCACTGAGATTGGGGGGGGGGGCTGTTTATGATTACAGCCTCACCTAAGAAGAGTTGGTTACTATAGGTATTTGTCAAAGTTCTCCATAAAAATAGTCTAGGTATTTTTAACTATTTACTGTTTGTAATGCTGTAAACTTTTATGGTGCAGCTTGGGTTGGTGCAAGCGACACTTAGTAAGAGCCTCTATTACTTTTTACCATCCCCAAGCAGTCGCTTGCTTTTATTTAAGGCAAAGCCTCAAAAATGATTGAAACACTGCACGGAAGACTGTGAATCTGTTGGGGCATGGCTTTCACATTCAAATAGTTGCATACAAGTTGTTGCATAAACATCTAGAAAAGTATATTTTCTTAAGGGCAATTAGAGAATTTTAAGACTACATTGTCAGGTGGGAAAAGTAATTAGAGCCCCAGATATTTTAATGCATACTTGTAAACTAAGAATTTATAAGAAACTCAAGAATTGTGACTTCATAAAACATTAACAGAAATGTCCATATTTTTTTTTTAAACTTGGAGTTAGGTGAAGCTAGGAAAGAAAACACATTTTAAGGTGGTAAGCAGTTACTGCACCTATTAAGGTGGAAGATCTGGATAATCCCTTAGACTGTCTTTGTGTTAGGGGCTCTCTGGTTGTTTCAAGCAGCACCCACTTACCCATCTTGGAAAAATTATTTAAAAAGCTCTTTTTCTGAATGCAGTGAGAATGCAGTAATATATTTCACTGAGAAGTGAATATATTACTTGAGCATATATTGTTTTGGGCAAAGACACACTATGCCACTGCAAAATTATGGGGAATCATGAATATAAGTATTTCTTATCTCTGTACAGTTGTAGATATGTTTTGTGGGAATGTGTGTTTTTAAAAATAAATTTTCAAAGTTTTTATTCATTAACTAGAGAGAGAAAGAAACATAAATTTTGTTGTTCCACTTACTTAACTCATTGGTTGATTCTTGTATGTGCCCTGACTGGGAATCTAACCCACAACCTTGGTGTATTTAACCAGCTGAGCTGCCCAGGGGAGGTAGAATGTGTGCGTTCTTTTTTAAGTTGTGGCTTGCACTGTACCAGAAAATGAGATCCAGAAGACCACATAAAGGACATTCAGACTTGTTTTTCACCATTACTAGAGGAACTAGAACTGGAAAAGGAAAAACGTAATCACGTTTGGCTGGCAAGATTCAACCTTGTGGAGGTACTGAGAATGTCCTCCCTGTGGAGTTAACAGTGAACAAACCAAACTGTGGAAAATATATCGACGTTGGCCCATTTTGACTTGAGGCAGAGGGAGAGGTTATACTCCTGCATAAGGGACAGGAAATTCCTATAAAGACAAACATTCTCATTCTCAATCACCTTATATGAAGATAGATCCCAACGAACCGAGGGAAAGAATTTTTCCTCCTCTGGTAGATAGTAGCTTAGAAGGAACTGCAGGCGGACAAGGAAGGACCCCATGGACATGGGTCCAGACCGTGGACTACACTGATCTCCACGTCTAGTAGCCCTCTGGGGCCAGTGTGGTGGTACCAACACCAGTCTGAAAACTGGTAGGATCCCAGAATTATAGAACACAGTCTGCAAATTTTGAAAATGTCATCTGCAAATTCCACAGTGAGTAGACATTAATAGATATTTACTTAGATCAAAATCCATTATGGAGTCTTTGCACCCAAGTCTCCAATGCATGAACAGTTACAGAAACCCCCACTTTTGCTGAGTATTTCAAGGCAACTAGACTTTGGTACCTTATCACTAAACTGCAGTAATGGCCGATGAAGCATGTGGAAGTAACATATCACTTGAAAAAGTGTATAACTTATGTTTGCAACTATTAACAATGTAAGATCTTACTCATGACAAAATCACCTCTGAGAGAATATGACAAAAATGAATTTATAATTTAGGTGTAAGCAAAAAATTATAACAGCAGGTTATTTCCCTTTCAGTCAGACGGGCAAGCTTTTTCTGGAAGGGCCAGATAGTAAATACAAGGTGGGGCAAGAGTAGGTTTAGAGTTGTGAGTATGCAAAACACGGAGTTTATTCTTGTATTATCAATTATTGTATTATTTTCCATACAAACAACTGTAAACCTTTTGCCCTACCCCATATTTTAGGCTTGTGGGAAATTACTCAACTCTGCAAACAGATTTAGAAAAGTAATTTTGAGCGTTTTCAGCTAATCTGGGGTGTCTTCTAAAAAAATAAAGAGAAAAATAATCACACTCAAAATTTCAAATTAAAAATTTTTATTGAAATTATTTTTTTAAGATTTTATTTATGATCCAAGTAAAACGACTTCCAGCCAAGATGGAAGCATAGGTAGTTGCACTGTGCCTGCTCACGCAACCAAAACTAAGGACAACAAAAATTGAGAAACAAGAAACAACCAGAACAGAGAGAAATGAACTGAACGGAAGTCTGACTATGGTACATCCAGACCGGTAAGGAGGGGCGGAGTCGGAGGCCTACAGAGAGGGATCGCGGGGTCCCGGCGGGAAGAGCGCTGGCTGGCAGATGCAGGAGTGCAGGGCGTAGAAGGCAGCTGACCCCAGAAGCGTAGGGGCAGCTGACGGACCGGTGGCAGACCCTGGGCTTGGGAGGCAACGAGCAGACCCAGTGAGGGGCGCAAGGCAGCTGGCTGTCCGCAGCCACACATTCCTGTGCAGACAAACTAAGTGAAACGGGCAGCGACACAGACCGCGCAACCCAGGGCCCCAGCACCGGGAAACAAAGTCTAAAAGCACCCACTGAAAACACCTGTGGGAGTTGAGGCCAGGAGAATCTCCCATCATCACAGGAGAGCTCCCCGGGGAGACTCCCAGAGTCCGAGAAAGTACAAGCCCACCCACCCGGGAGCCAGCACCAGAAGGGCCCAATTTGCTTGTGGGAAGCGGCAGAGGGGACTGAAGTCCTAGAGAGAGCGGAGCAGGCACCAATGTTCCCTCTCAGACCCCGCCCCCACATACAACATCACAACCCAGCGACTGGGGTGCCCCGCCCCAGTGAACACCTAAGGCTCCGCCGCCCAAACGTAACAGCTGCAACCAGACCAAAGGAAAATAAAAAATAAAAAAGATGGCTCAAACAAAATTAAAAGCCCCAGAGCCAATTTTTTTAAGTGACCGAGAAATAGCCAACCTATCAGATGCAGTTCAAAGCACTGGTGATCAGGATGCTCACAGAATTGGTTGATTTTGGTCAGAAATTAGATGAACAAATGCAGGCTACGATAAGAGAAATGAAGGAAAATGCACAGGAAACCAATAGTGATGGGAAGAAAACTGGCACTCAAATCAATGGAGTGCACCAGAGGAAGTAAGGAACAACCAAACAGCAAAGAATGAAGAAACAAGAATTCAAAAAAATGAGGAGAGGCTTAGGGACCTCCAGGACATCTTTAAATGTTCCAACATCCGAATTATAGGGGTACCAGAGAGGAAGAGAAAAAACAACAAGTGGAAAAGTTATTTGAACAAGTAATAAAGGAGAACTTCCCCAATCTGGCAAGGGAAATAGACTTCTAGGAAGTCCAGGAAGCTCAGAGAGTCCCAAAGAAATTGGACCCAAGGAGGAACATGCCAAGGCACATCATAATTACATTAGCCTAGGTAAAAATGAAGGGGAGAATTCTAGAAGCAGCAAGAGATAAGGGGACAGTTACCTATAAAGGAGTTCCCATCAGAATGTCAGCTGATTTCTCAAAAGAGACCTTGCAGGCAAGAAGGGGCTGGAAAGAAGTATTCCAAGTCCTGAAAGGCAAGGACCTACATCCCAGATTGCTCTATCCAGCAAAGCTTTCATTTAGAATGAAAGGGGAGATAAAGTGCTTCTCAGATAAGATCAAGTTAAAGGAGTTCATCATCACCAAGCCCTTATTATATGAAATGTTAGAGGGACTTACCTAAGAAAATGAAGATTAAAAATATGAACAGTAAAAAAAGACTTCAAACTCACAGTTAGTAACAACCATACCTAAAACAAAAGCAAACTAAGCAAACAACTAGAAAAGGAACAGAACCACAGAATTGGAGATCACATGGAGGGTTAGCAACAGGGAAGTGGAAGGAGGAAATATGGGGAAAAGATATAGAGAATAAGTAGCATAGACAATAGGTAGAAAAAAGACAGGCGGAGGGCAAGAACAGTATGGGAAATGTAGAAGCTAAAGAACTTATGACACATGGACATGAACTAAAGGGGGGAATGTGGGTAGGAGGGGATGGGCAGGGTGGAGGGGAGTGAAGGGGAAAATGGGACAACTGTAATAGCATAATCAATAAAGTAAAAAAAAGAAAAAAATATCCAAGTAAAACTAATAAAAAAGGAACAGAAACAGAAAAAAAAGATTTTATTTATTTTTAGAGAGGGGAAGGGAGGAAGAAAGAGAGAAATATTAATGTGTGGTTGCCTCTCACATAGCCCCCACTGGGGACCCCACCTGCAACCCAGGCATGTGCCAACTGGGAATCGAACCAGTGAACCTTTGGTTTGCAGTCCACGCTCAATCCACTGAGCTACACCAGCCAGGGCTATTGAAATTATTTCTAACACACTTGGCAGCAGTATTAACGTATAACTAATAATAGTTAACATAAGATTAAATTGCAAAAAAAAAAGTAGCATTTTTAGCAAATAAAGCATATCTGCTATATTTTTAATTCCTTAAAGAGCCATTACTCACTCCATTAGGAAATGTACAATATAAAGTGGAGTTTTAATTTTTAAGAGAACTAAGCAAGAAGAGAGAGGAAATAATAATTAGAAAGAGGAAGACATGGTGAAAATATATCTCTTTGTACTGTAATAGATCATTTTAAGAGCTGTTTTCTGGCAAAATCATATCCTATTGTCATCAATAATGGGGCAATAAAGATGGGAAGAATTTACCAAAGACAAAACAAGAAGAATCAAAGAGTGAGGGAGGCCAGATCTAAAATAAGATGACCAGGAATATATTACTAGGTGACAGACACCTTTGGGTTGAAAAGTGGCCATACTGATTACACTGTGAAATGAAAAACAATCCTTGTGCCCATTGTGTCTCTCCACTGACAGCAGCGTGATGAAGTTTCCATAGAAACAACATTCTGCTCATCTAACATCCCACCTTTTTTAAAGAGCAGTCAGTAAATCGTCAATAATATTTGTTTGAACAGAGAATTTACTGATAATAAAGGGAGTTACAGCAGAAATCTGCACTCAGTATAGTTTACTAGGGAAGATAAGACAAATATACATATATTAAGTGAAAAGATATATACTGCTTCTCCCTTTTTTGGAGAATATTCTGCAACAAAAATAAGGGGAACAGTGAAATAGAGAATTATGCAAGTGGACTGACTGTTCCTGGACATAACTCCTGTATACAATACCGTCAAATATTCCTAATCTTTGTGTCTCTTTACCTAGTAAAAACATTACCACCAGGAAGGACAGTGGGCATTGACACACGAGTATTAAAAACAGTATTTCCAGATTAGGGAAGCCACATTTCAGTGCAAATTACTACACGCCCCCCACCCCCCCACCCCATAAAGCATTTAGAGGAATCGTACTAGAGAGTGATTTTTCTGATTATGGAGATATTTTTTTCCCAGTCATTTTTAAAAAGTTTTATTGAGTTGTAATTTATATATTATACAATTCACTCACTCTAAGTATACACAATTCAGTGGTTTTTAGTATTATTTACAGAGTTGTATAATAATCATCACAGGTACAGAGTTTTAAGTGTTTCAGCAAATCACTGAAAAACTGTCTTCTAATTTCAACCCTAACAGTAATCAACTTTTTAATGTTTCATTTCTCCCCCCCGCCCAAGTAATTATTTCCAGGGTATAGTGCTGACACTAGTATATATTCATTGAATTGAATCAAAAGCATTTTAAAAGTTTCTTTTTTGAGAAAGTAACTTCTTGTAAACATCAACAGTGTTGAAAATAATGCAGCTTCTGGAATTAAACTGGTAAAATCCATACTCAATAAATTAGCTAATTATGGGAGCAATCCATAAAACTGCCTTCAACTTTGGAACTGATGAGCTTAAAAACATTCTAAACCCCTAATTAAGATATAGATGTAATCTCAGGAGGCAACACTGGAAGTGGTTGTAATTCAGCCAGCAGAAATCTAATCAATTGTCTAGCACGCTGGTAGAGAAAGTTGGCTCGGTCAGCCTGTAGAAAGACAACTGCTGATGCTACCCAGCTCTGTCCAGGAATGGACACACAAAATCCGGGGGCATGAATTTTCCTGTCATTGAAGAGATGTACTGTTGCGGGGCAGGGGTCGTTTATCAGGTCTCAGCATGATCTGAATGAAGTATCTCTCAAAGTGATATACTCATTTTGTTTTGATTCCTAATTTACTAAACAACCGCCTGATGTGCCTTCCAGACCTGCCAAAACAGTTACCTTGGCATGTACAATTTGAGTATCCTAGTTATCAAAAATGAATCTGCCCCACCACCTAACAAATGCACAAATGATTTGGTTTATTTGCTTCTGGTGGACTAAAATATGTTAATCAACTCTGGCACACTGATAATATTAAGATCATACCCTTAACTGTAATAATCACGAAGCCAGTGTCATCTGGAGATCTTGATAAACAGTCATCCAGACCATTCCTGCTATATCCCGACCTCATCATGGATCTCAAACCTGTAACTTCGTTCCATTCAAACACAGTAAGAGGCCAAAAGAGAAACAAGAATGTCCTATTCACTCTGCATCAAAGTCTGCCTTGTATACCTCTGACTGAGCAAAATCAGAAATGGCTGCATTAATTTAAACAGACAAGAATAAATCAAAGCAAATTCAGTTTTCTTATTTTTCTGAAATGAAATTAAAAGCACCTATGTTTAAATCACTTACCATTGACTTAACATTAATCAACAGAAGATGAATCTGAATAAATCTAAATTGATGGGTAAAAGTTTGAACATAAAGAAAATGTGCTCAATAAATATTGAATGAAAATAATCAATACATGAAATGCCTGCAATTTAAAAAAACAATTCTCATCTCTTCTGCTAACTGAATAGGGCAATGCTAGAAACTGAATATATTTGTTAAAATAATGTTCTTTTTGGTCAGCTTCTCATTTTAAAAATTACCAAGTTCTTGTCTTTTCATTAAAAGCTTAGTTTCACCTTGATGGTGTGGCTCAGTGGGTTGGGTGTCATCCAATGAACCAAAAGGTCACTGGTTTGATCCCTGGTCAGGACACATGCCTGGGTTGTGGGCCAGGTCCACAGTTGGGGGGCAAACGAGAGGCAACTGATTGATGTTTCTCTCCTCTTTCTCCTTCCCTTCCCCTCTCTCTAAAAAATAGTAATTTTTTTAAAAAGCTCAGTTTCAAAAATATAATTGAAAGATAGTCAAAGGATAGAAAATCTGTCCTTCCCTCTAAAATTTTCAGAGGTTCTTTTCCCTTTTGGGATCTACAGGATCCTTTAAGAACCTGATTAAAATGTCAAATCCTCTTTGCAAAAAAGAATACACGCATATATATACATAATTTTGGAAACCATCACAGAGAGTTCAAGGACTACCAAACACTTTAAAGTACATTCAATCAACTTTTAGAACTAAGAAATAATGCCCTTCTCCTAAACAATCGTTTTTTGTTTTGTTTTGTTTTAATTTCAAAGGCACTTTGGATTTTTAATATACTTGTATTGCCTTCTTTACTGTGACTTCTAGGATGACCAGAGTCAAATTTGCAGTCCAATTCTAGGAACTCAACAGGCTATTACAGCAAAATTTTGTGTTCTAACCTTATCCATGACTTCATCTTAATCTTTCCTTATTTTCCCAATCCCCCTGATTTTTTCATCTAGTTTTAATAATGTTTTGTGGCATTGCTACAAACCGCCTCACTTCTCTAGGGAGAGGGACTGTTGTAGATAAATTAATAATATTAAGAAAATCATCCTTGCTTTCTCTCTTTCAGTCCCAGGCACTGTGGGAGCCACAGGCTTCAGTGCAGATTTCAGTGCCAAGTCCAAGAATGACACCACCTACAGCCAGCCCTGAAAATGGCACAGAAACAGCATCAAGAAACCTCGATCACAAAGATATGAATCTCTTAAAGGGGTAGACCCCAAGGTCCTAAGGAACATGCACTTCTCCAGGAAGCACAAGAAGGGCCTGCGGAAGATGCACACTAACAATGCCAAGGCTATCAAGGCCCTGGTAAAGCCCAAGACCCCAAAGAGCAGTAGCTGCAAGCTTAACTGACTTGTCAACATGCTCACCCCAAGCTCCTGGCCTCATCACCAAGGGTCTCAGATTCTGCAGGCCAGAGTGCAAGTTAAGGCTCAAACCAAGCCCCAGGATGCAGCTGTGGATGTGGCAGCTCCAGCTCAGGCTCCCAAAGAGGCCCAGGCCCTCAGGAAGGCTCCACAGTAGAGGCTTCTATCTGCCAATGAGGATGAAGGCCTGGTGTGACCTCTGGGCTGCTGTCTGCATGGAGCTGGTATCCTCCTGTGCTATCTGTACAAATAAACCTGAGGCAGGAAAAAAAAAGAAAGAAAGAAAATCATCCTTAGTCAGGTTGCAGATCTATTCTGGTGTATTTATCACTGCAGGGTTTCTTAAAATTTTAAATTCATTACTAATATTTAAAAATCCCAACATTTCATATAAAAATTAAAATTTTAAAGGTCTCTGAAAAAAATGTAAAAAGTTATTATCTCCCTAGGACAGCATTTGCAAGCAGCATCAGGCTTGAATAACTGTGGTCTCACTTACACACAACTCTCAGGTTTTCATTTTGCTTATTTATAGTACCTGAAAGGCTCGGTAATGACTTTTGAAAAAGGAACGAACTTCAGGATTCTATAAACACACACCCACACTTACATATTTTTTCTCATACTCTGGAGAAATAACAAGCACAATTCATTCTGGAAACTTTCACTGGACCTCGCCTCTGCTAGGCCTAATGCCAGGCGATTAAAAACATGAAGAAGCAGAGGTCTGGGTCCTGACTGGCAGGTACCACGAGTGACTGATCAGGGCATGAATCACCGCCAATTGGCACAAGGGATGGTGAACTGGGCTATACAAAGTTAAATTCTGAACCGATGGTGAAACAATACTTAGTGCAGGATACACTCTAAGGAATCTAAACTAGTTCCTTTAGACACTTGTCGACGCAACCCAACACTAGTTCGCGTTCGGGGTTGGGAAGACAAAGTCTGCCTTGGCTCCAGATTGAGTCAAGGGCTACGCAATGCCCGGACTAAGCGCACTCTGGGAAGAAGCCCAGGTTTCCGGAACAACCCCTGCATACCTCCCGCCTTGACTCCACCCCCGGGAGTCTTTCCCGCCAAAGGCCGTTACCGCCGCAGAGCATGGTGGGACAGGCTGCAGAGTAGGTTTCACCAATTCCTTTCAAGACGCCTAGGTGCTTTCATAGGCTCATTCCTGAGGAAACTATCTCTTAAGACTCGACCGGGATTAATAACCTCCTTAACGAGGGCTCCGTATTTTTTTACCAAACGGCTGGTCACTCCATTAACAAACCACTCATAAATCGAGAACGCAAGGAACTTTTTTCCTTTCGCGCGGAGGGTGACGTCGCGCGTGCGTGAGCGTAAGTTCGCGAGCCCGTTAGGCTCTTGCGCGTGCGTACTGAAGTCGAGTAGCTGCTTCCTTCCGCTTCTCTTCTTCCCTCCCCCCCATATCCGTGCGCCAAGCTGATAAAGGCGCCATTTTGGAGAGGCCGCGGGAGACGTGGTGTCGCTGCCGGTTCGCTCTTCTGTGCGCTACGCTTGGTGGGAAGGCCTGTTCTCGAGTCCGCGCTTTTCTTCGTCGCCATGTCGGGAGGTGGTGTGATCCGTGGCCCGGCTGGGAACAACGATTGTCGCATCTACGTGGGTAACTTACCTCCAGACATCCGAACCAAGGACATTGAGGACGTGTTCTACAAATACGGTGCTATCCGCGACATCGACCTCAAGAATCGCCGCGGAGGACCGCCCTTCGCCTTCGTTGAGTTCGAGGACCCGCGGTGAGGCGGTCTGGGGCTTGCGGCCTTGAGGAAATCAGTTTGAGTAGTTGGGGAAAGCTCCAAGGCCTTAATAGTAGAGAGTGGAGAGGTGGGCTCTCAGATAAGGGGCAAGGTGATAATCGGCCCTGCAGGAGTCGAGGAGGACCTGAGTCGGGTTTGGCTTTGCTGGTGGCTGGGCCCCCGTGGACGTTCCCGGAGCCGACTCAGGCTAGAGCGGGAAACATGCGTTGAGGGCCGGCGTAGTGGTCGCGAGCCTGGCGTGCTTCTGAGTGGGGGAGGGGCCGTTCCTATTATGCAGCGCATGTGGGTTCTGCAGACTGGGTGCGCATGTGCGGGGGGCCGCTGAGTCCGGCTGAGTTAGTTACCCCTCCGAGTCCTAGCCATTTTGCTTTTTGTGACCATGCAGAGATGCGGAAGACGCGGTGTACGGTCGCGACGGCTATGATTACGATGGATACCGTCTGCGGGTGGAGTTTCCTCGAAGCGGCCGTGGTACAGGCCGAGGCGGCGGCGGGGGCGGAGGTGGCGGAGCTCCCCGAGGCCGCTATGGCCCCCCTTCCAGGCGATCTGAAAACAGAGTGGTTGTCTCTGGTGAGTTTCCCGTTAACGTGGATTGATGAGAAGAAAAGGGACAGAAACGACTTAAAATTTTCCTTGGGTCACCAGTTTGTCAAATTTTTATGCTAGGCCTTGAATTAGTCTTTTGGGTGAATTTGGTAAACGGGCATTATTGTAATGGAGATTTACCAAACTAGCTTGCAGTACCTAGAATAAAAAGGTCCTTAATTTAGAAACAATTTTGGACTCCGGATTCAAGATTTTAGCTCTTCACTAAGATCTTAAGTCATTAATTTAAAAGTGGTCTTTGTTCTAATATAGATTTTAAAGTTACGGAATTCAGGATGATTGGTATTGAAAAAAAGGTCACTTTTTCAGGACTGCCTCCAAGTGGAAGCTGGCAGGATTTGAAGGATCACATGCGTGAAGCAGGTGATGTATGTTATGCTGATGTTTACCGAGATGGCACTGGTGTCGTGGAGTTTGTACGGAAAGAAGATATGACCTATGCAGTTCGAAAACTGGATAACACTAAGTTTAGATCTCATGAGGTAGGTTATACGCTTATTCTTTTATTTGGCCAGAATTGGATACGTGGTCTTAACAGTGGAATTTGCAGGTAAGATTCAGGCAAGCGTGTCCAAGTAAAGTGCCAGATCTCTGGTTTTTAGCTACATTGTACTCATTCAGCATGCCTAAAGACAGGTGAAAGCTTAGATGTTTCAATCGAAAGTTCTGTCTATTCAATAGGGAGAAACTGCCTACATCCGGGTTAAAGTTGATGGGCCCAGAAGTCCAAGTTATGGAAGATCTCGATCTCGAAGCCGTAGTCGTAGCAGAAGCCGTAGCAGAAGCAACAGCAGGAGTCGCAGTTACTCCCCAAGGAGAAGCAGAGGATCTCCACGCTATTCTCCCCGTCATAGCAGATCTCGCTCTCGTACATAAGATGATTGGTGACACTTTTTGTAGAACCCATGTTGTATACAGTTTTCCTTTACTCAGTACAATCTTTTCATTTTTTAATTCAAACTGTTTTGTTCAGAATGGGCTAAAGTGTTGAATTGCATTCTTGTGTAATATCCCCTTGCTCCTAACATCTACATTCCCCTCATGTCTGGTAAATTGTATTTTAAGTGATGTCATAGACAGGATTGTTTAAATTTAGTTAACTCCATGCTCTTCAGACTGTGATATTGTGTAAATGTCTATCCTGCTCTGGTTTGTGTGAACTGGGATGTTGGGGGTGTTTGTGGCTATCTTACCTGGGGAAGTTCTTATGTTTATCTTGCTTTTCATGTGTCTTTCTGTAGACATATCTGAAGAGATGGATTAAGAATGCTTTGGATTAAGGATTGTGGAGCACATTTCAATCATTTTAGGATTGTCAAAAGGAGGATTGAGGAGGATCAGATCAATAATGGAGGCAATGGTATGACTCCAAGTGCTATTGTCACAGATGAAATTGGCAGTATTGACCTTATACTAAAAAGCAAGGGTTAAAAATGATTATATGCACCCATCTTAAAACATTATGCAGTTATCTTAGCTACAATTGCTTTGCTCTTTAAACCTTGGCAATTGTGGCAAAATTACAGTGCCCATTTTGTAACAGTTTATTTTGCTCCCTTCCCCCCCTCTTTTGTTTTAATAGGGACTAATGTGGGAAGAGCTGGCTAATTTGTCACAGTGCTTAGTTACAACTGTTAATGTGTGACCTGCTGTTGGTGTACATGTGGGTACAGGGTGTCTTTAATTCCAACCAGATAGAGTATAATATCAATACTGCTAAATCTGCATGTCCTCTGTGTGACTGATATAGCGTTGCTATTTCATTTTTTTAAGACAAAATGAAAGCAAATTATAGAATTCCAACGTATTGGTGTAGATAATCTAGATGGGAATACTTCTAAGTCTCACCTTCCCTTAAACTAATATTCATAATTGACTCATGTTTAAAATACTTTAATTTACAAATTAAATTGCAAATGGGAGCATTAGATTTAGTTTAGACTTAGGGTTGGTAACAATACAGTAAACTTCAACTACATAATTTTTGCAACCACAAAACCTGTAATACGCTGTACAGTAACAAGTGTTGGCATTATCAGTTGAACTGTAAATATAAAATGCTTCTTCCAATTAGTCTCTATGATGATTAAGTTTCTAAAATTTATCTGAACACCAGAAACTTGTTTTGGGGAATTTGATAGTTATTGATGTACATCTGTTAAACTGATGACAGACATAACTCATCATTCCCCAGAAACCTTTTTTGATTACAGTATCTAACATTTTGCCTCCTCTTTTTTGGTTTTGCTGGTTATAAAGGTTTGGATTGGAGAGGGCTCACTGGATCCCAATCCTTGGAGCTGGATCATTGGATTCAAATCATAATGTGGATAGGATAGGGAGGATCAATTACAAGGATTCATGGAGCGGGATCAGATTACCAGGAACATAGGAGTGGATTCCTGCCCCAACCAAACCGCATTCGTGTGGATTTTTTTTTTTTTATTCAACTTAATTGGCTATTCCAAAGATTTTTTTTCTCTATTTTTGACGATTGGAGCCCTTAAGATGCACGATGGAATTGTGTTTTGCATTTTTGGTAAAAGGAGCAAAGCGAGGACCTGGAGATATACGCTGGAGCAATCTCCTTGGAAGGATTCAGCACGAGTAGATGGTAAACATTTAAAGGGGAAAGGGGGGTTTGTTTAAAATAGTAAATCAGTAAGTCATTTCTAAATTTAAAGAAAACAAAATTGGTGTTGAAGAATAAGTAGGTTTCCAATTGGCTGTTGCCGTTTTTCTTTGAGAAATAAACATTTTTTAAAAAACTGCATGGTTGTCTTTTTCCTCTTGTAAGATTTTAACTGGGTGGCTATCAGTTAATATTTTAAATTGATGATATGATTCTGACTTGCATTTGTGTGTTAGTAAATTAAAGGTTCTTTAAAGGTAATCTCTAATGGTATTACCCAATTCTTGTTAATTGTAAAAATACTCGGGAAGATAAAAGGTGAGAAAGGCAATTGTGTATGTGATATGATAAATGAAGGGTGATCTAGTCTCTGAAAAATAAGCTTCCCGTACTTCGATTTTTTAGTTACTAAAACTTACAGATGCTGCTTATTTTTGGTGATCACCCAGATAACAGACTAGTACAAAATTGAGTGATGGCTGGTAAATGTTAGCTCGAAGAGAGCTTTTGATATTGTCAGTAAACCTCATCTCAAAAATTGTTAAGTAATATTTAAATTCAGCACAGATCAGAGTTCTCACTACAATTTACACTTTTTGAGATGTGACTAGAACACTAGAAGAATAATTGCTTATTAAGAGTGTATTGTTGCTAATAAAAAGCTAGGCATTCTTTAAAATGTTGCCTTGTAAACTTTTGTCAACTATAAGGTTATTTAGTATCCAGAACATACCAAAGCCAGTGATTGTATCTTTATTGTAGTCTGCTAGTTTTTGTATCTTATTACTTGACCGTCCTTGGTTTTAAATTTTCAATTTGCTTGAATTGGAGGGGATTTTTACCTAAAATCTCTAATGGTTTCATTTCCTGATAGCCAGTCACAACCATCAAATCACTTTTTTCCTTCACCCAACAACTAAATCTTAACATTTCCTTTGGGTGCTAATAATACTGCAGGCTGAATTTTAGACAGCTGTACAGGTGACATAATTTCACACCTATGAAAAACTAAGTTTCGTACTGGAGGAAATTGGCTCCAAGATTTGCATAAAGTCACCTAACCAATACATGTAAATGAACCTTGTAGAATGTCAGGAGGAAGGACAGGGATAAAAATTCAAAGTTAGGATTCTCCTTAAATAAAGTATCTAAATAAAGCAATTGGTGTAGATTAAATAAGGAAGTAGTATGAATTCAAAAAAAGGTTTATTAAAGAAACCATGTTTTGCATTCAGGTGTTAATCAGGCCTGATCCAGCTTAGCTTATGAGATCAGGCGTTTTCAGGGTGGCATGCCATAGACAAGTTGTGTTTTGTGTGCAGAATTTTTTTTTAGTCTAATTTTTAAAACAGCAATTCTGCAAAGGTAAACGTCGGGTAGATTTATGTAAGCCTGGGTTCATTTGTGTTAACTGAAGTGGTTTGTTAAAACCAAAATGAAAGTTGCCTTCACTAAAGGTTGAGTACATTGAAGCTAAGCTGAAAAATGAGGTCTAAGTTTTAGTAGTTTTACTCCCAGATTAAAATCAGAGTACATTTCTTGTCTGGTATATGAGCTGTTCAAAGATTAGAGAGGACTTAATGTGTGTTTGCAAAAGGTGTAGAGGGAGGGGCACAGGTTTTGCAGTTAACACCAAGACAGCTAGAAGCTTCAAGGGCGGGGGGTGGGTATGCACTCCTTTTTCCAGTCTTAGGAGATGGCCCATAAACCTGTACCTGAATTGGCAGCTGTTAGAAGAAAAGCCACCCTTGTGGAACTAAAAAGACGCTTGAATTTTCCCTTTCCTCTCTACTTGTTTCCCTTTAGAGTATTGTAGGGAGCTTATAATTAGTTTGTTATTTTCTAATCAAGGAAAAATGTAAGTCTAAGAAGCACCTATTTTTCATAACATCACCTTGAATAACCCATCTTGCTGTTCAGCCCACATCCTGGAAACAAAAGGTAAGAAACCCATTTTTGATTCCTATTGTTTGGGATCTGAATTAAGTTATGTTTTATTTCTTAATGTCTGAAATATGAACAGATTTCCCTCATTTAAAGTGTATTCCTAAGTTTTATACTTACACGGTAAATTTTGAGTGCATATATCCACTCATGATAAGTGCAATATGATTCTAGAATTTTAGCTTTTTTTGAAACATCTTGATCATTAGGGCAGGTATTTTTTCAAGTTTTTATGAAGGTGAATTTATATATGCCTTTTTGCTTTGTATATGAAGTTGTAATGAAACATGTTTTATGTATGTATTTACCAGTAATAGTATTAAAAGGAGAGAAACAGACTGAGGTTCTATTGTAACAACTATTCTTTGGTTTAACTTAATTCTATTACAGTATAAACAGTACAAGGGCAGAAAATGGGTTCACGATCTCTTATCCAAAAAAATACTGAACACAAACAATGTCAAATCTAATGTAAAACCTGATGAGTGATAACCTTGTTTTGTACTTGATATGACTACTTGTCCTGCAGAAATAACTGATGTGTTTCATTATACAGTAGCCACAGGCTTTATTGAAGGTGTTACATTTTATACAGGGTCTGTATACCATACCTTTGTCAAGTGTAAACAGCTCTGAATTTCAAGCACATCTGTCCCCAAGAGTTTGGAAAAAGGGATTGTAAACTCTAATAGAGTGTGGGGGGCTGAAGCTTGTATAACTTAGGGTGTGAGTGGGAAAAGCCTGTTACTATGCATCTTTTATTACCTGTATCTTGCCATGTTTAATGCACACCCACGTTTTGGGCCCAAACTTTCAGGAGAAAAAAGTCTTAATTTAATTTTTTAATTCAATTTTTTACTTACATTTAAAAACAAAACCAATTATTGTATTGGCAGAATATTATTTTGCACACAGGTACTGCTTTCTAGAGTTAATGCTTTTAATGCATAAGCATAAAAGAATGAAAAACATAGGTATGGAGTTAGTACTACCCTTGTGTAATATGCATCCTTATATTTCCCTCAAAAATTTGGGCAAAAGTGCACATTATGCACAGCAAAATATGGTAGTTGAGATGTAAATTCCCCATCTTTTTTAAGCTGAAACAGCGACAAGGTAAAGAAAATGTGTTACTAACATTTTTTTCAGTATTCTTTCGCTTATAGGGGACTCAAAACATTTGTACTCCGCTGAAGGGAATGTTTTGCCATCCTAGCATTATACAGTGGAGTACTGCATTCTTTTAGGGTAGTTTTTTCACCCCAATATTTGATAGGAACATTTGTCCTTCTGATCCAGAAGGAAAAGCTGGGATTGGCGTGAAGTAAAAAGATGACAAGGAAACATGTTCTTTTTGTCTATTCAAGAAAGTAACCTTGGAAAACACTTGTTTTAAATAATAGCCCAATATAAGTATATACTTAAATCAGCATTTGCTCTTGTGATAGAGAACTTTTAGGGATAGTTTTTTTGTTTTGTTTTGTTTTGTTTGTTTGTTTTTGTTTTTGTTTTTAACTTTAAAGGCTATGTCCCACAACGGTAGTAATCAAGGAACATTTTTCTTGTTTGTTTTAATTACACAAATAACTTGGTGCTTCTGTAATACATGGAAAATAAATTAGTCTTCATCAAAAGTTAATTTAGGCAGAAATAATAACAGGCTATCAGGGAGAGAAGTCATTGTGCCTTTGCTTATTTAGGAGGTTGCCATTTAAGTAGATATGGAACCATAGGTAGATGAAACAACACTTAAAAGAGCAGGTCTTGAGTGTTTTGTCTTCATTTCTCAAAAAGTACAAGGGAGTTAAACCTTCAACCACTAGGTTAAAAAGTGTCTTAACTCCTGTCACCATACAACTTTACAAATGTCCTCTATCAACTATTGATGGAACTATCAATGTGAACATAGTGGAAATTGAGAGCCTTTTGAACAAAACATCAGGTTTATAGGGATGCCAAATGTCTTAAGATGATTTTTTGAAATTTTCGTGTACTTGGGTAAACTGCTAGGGGAAATCACCAAGCCACTAGAGGGAGCTATGATGCAAAATCAACCAGGAAATCCCTACTGGAAAGGGTCCATAATGCAAGGTGGAAGGAAGCCAACTACCTGAATATGTATAGCAGCTCTGAAGGGGGTGGGGGTTGGTGAGTTTTCTTGCTGTAACTTTACATCTGTCTTCTCATCTGTTTAGCAAAACCCTTTCTCTTTCCAACCTGTGGATCCTTTTAGGTTTTGAATAGAACTTGAGTAATGAGCTTATATAAACCAGAAAAGTATTTCTATATCTTGTGAGAAAATACTGAAGATGTGAATCTGCATGTTTTCTGCCAATTTTGTACATCTTGAAGTATGGAATAGTAAGGCCAAGAGTAAGAATTGGGTGCAGGAGTAGCTGTCCTGCAAAAAAAAACCCAAAGTCTTGGTATAAAATTGGTCATATACTACAAAAATATGCTTTTATAAACCTTTAGATTTTATGGTATGAAACAGTTTCTAGAGTGATCTCAGCATTATGAAGATTTGTAATTTTTAATGTGTCTAAGAATCTGCTTGTCAGGTTGCCCTTTTCTGTTTTCTAGACTGAGTATCCTGTGCTCAGAAAGTCAGTACACATTTCATGTGTTTCCTTAGTGCCATTTTATTTTAAGCCGAAAATTATTGCAGATTAGTACTTAAGCACTTGTCATTCATATCCTTTCCCTCCCCCAACTTGACATTGCAAAAATGTAAAGGACATAAACTTCAACTTGCCTCCTGTTTTAGGTTGTCACTAAGAATACTGTATTCAAGTGTCTTAGACTCACTTGATCCAACTTAGTCAAGAAAATGAGCATGGGAGCACTTGCCTTTCTAAGTGTTAACATTAGAAACTTCTTCCTTGAAGGATAATACACAAAAGAGGACAAATAAAGATATTTTTCTAGGAGAGAAATAAAGTTACACAATAGAGATTACCCTGCCTGCTGAACATGTTACGTAGCAAGACTGTAGAAGATGGTTGCTGACCAGCAGCATTGCTGCAAATTTGATGGAGAGCACTGGAGCTACGCTAGATTGGTTATGCCTGTCTTTAATCCTAGTAGTGCCGACTCTGATGTCTCCTTAATTTAACTTGTGAGGAGGCAAATGCACAAAAGAAAATCCAGGGTTCTGTGAAAGAAAAGCTAAATTTTGATGTTGAATGGCCAAAGGTGTGGATGAATTGTACCCTATGTAGGGTGCTGGGTATTAGGGGGTCTTCTGTGTTCTTGTAAATTTGGAATAAGCTTACAGGTTGCAGCAGTTAGTAACATTTAAAACTTAGAGATCAATTGCTGTGTCAAACAAAAGGTAACCTAGAGCCTTTAAATGGGACTATAAAAGTCCTGGGCCGAATGAACTCTTTCACCTTTCAAGTGGCATGCCTAGGAATTTGAAATACAACATCTCTAGTCAATGAATGCCAAACTGACAGGTCCTTTGGCATCCTTACCCCAGGTCCAACTGCACCAGCCACTGTTGCTAGAATTAACTTTCTAAAGTGAAGAATTTAACATCACTAAAATATTTGAAACATTGTCTGGAGGACACACTCCTTATGCAGATGTAGCTCTTAACCTGGCCCTCAGGATTTGGCATTTTTTGCATTTGGGCCTGTTTTTGTCCTGGAGTATCTACCATATCTTCCTTTAGAAAAGTGTAAGTTACCTTGAGCAATGCTTCAGAAATCATCTCTGAAAACTAGCACACCAATCAGAATCGCTCCCTTGTGCGTAGACACAGACTATTGGGGGTGTGCCTCTGGTATAGCAAGGGTCTCCTGGTTTGCTTGCTCTATGTAGCTACCTCAGCTTCCTTGGTTCATCAATTTTTATTTTCTAAGGAACCAAGATAGTACTTGGCACATGATAAATAATTGAAAAAGCACTGTTGGTCATCTCATTCCCACATAGAATTAATACTATGTTTTAAAACTTAAGTCATTCTGCCTTTATGTCAGTAAGTTGTTAATATATCTGTCTTTTCTAATAGGTCATAACCTCTCTCACCTTTTCCTCCCAGGTATATAGCACAATGCTTTTGCACTGAATAGACTTTCAAAAGATGAATTATTCAACTCGATTGCTTTGGAAGTGAAACCTAGAAAATTGAATTATTCCACTTTCTGAATATCTTGAATAAAAAGTAAATATAAGTCTCAATTTCTACTAAGTTGGGACTAAATCCCAATTCAATTTATAATTACTGTGCAGTTGAAGATAACTGTTTGTATTTAACATTAAAACTTTTTGTTTTATGACCCTGAGTGTTTCTAATTCTTTTCAGAGACCTTTTTTTTTTTTTAATTTAATTACAAAATAAACCAAGAGTGATGGCCATGTCTTAAGACTACACATGTAGTTAAAAGTTGGTTAGCAGTACAGCAAGCACACTACAACAAAACTAAAAATGGCTCCTTTGTCCGCAGGCAATATTCAAGTTCTATGACTTTTAATATAACCAGTTCTTAGCCACAGTGCCATTGTGTCTATGACTTAAGCTAGACTATAGAGATGTGTTTCGGTTTTTTTGCCAAACAGTTCCTTAAAATTCTGTTTGGATTTGTTCTCCATCTCCCCTTGCCATACCAGCATCCTTATCTGTGCACCCGAAATTAGATTACTAAAATGTTAAAACAGCTTTTCACTGACTCCAGTCTATCCTGGCCATCAAGGTTGAACTTCCTAAAACATCACCTAATATGAGTCAGTTCTCAATCACATCTGCTCTGGTTGATCTGGTAAATACTTGATTGACTGTGCTTGTTTTTGCTTACATACATTTGTTTTTTGACTTCTTCCCCCACCTTAGCAGTCACCCTGCAGCTTTAAATCCTGATCATCTCAAGTTAAACTTCATTTCTGCAACTATAAAAAAGCTGCTAAACCCAAGTAGTAGCTGTCTTTGTGATGCATTTAGTGTCAAAACTTATTACAGAATGTTTTGTGTTAATTTCCCATACCCTGTGGAATTTTTGTAATACTTGTATTTCCCAATGAGCCAAATGCAATGCTGACAGTTTAATAAATGTTGATTGAATGAGATGGAAAGCGTAGTACTTCTTAAAAAAGCAAAGCAATGTATAGAAGCCTACTTCACAAACTATTGGTTAACTGGATAGATTATTGGAGAAAGTAATTTCCTAACATTGCATTAAATAATTTCTCAGCAAAGAAATGCAAATTAGTTGAAATGCTGGCCCAAAAGTTAGTCTTAGAAAGTAAAAACTTTCTTTGCAAGCTGCGCACACTTCTCTCAGTGTAGATCAAGAATTGATGTCATTGTCTCCTAAAAGAGAAGATACTCCTCATGATGCGTCCTTTTGGGGCTCCTATTTCCATAATTCTTATGCTAGATTATTACAGAAAATGCCTTAAATCACTTCTAAATTTAATGGTCCTGTCTCAATGAGGATTTGCAGATTTCTAAAGAGGATTTCATAATTTTGGTTCTATTATTCCATAAAGGGATTCAGGTACAGAAAGATTTTAGATGGAGTGAAGAAAACTGTATATTTCCTTCGTTTGGGAAAGTCTTAACATTATTCCAGGCTCCTGACCCTGGTCTTCATGTTTATAGGGAATGAACTAGCCTAAGCAATTCTCAAAGCCAAGAGTCTCAGCATACACATAACATACAACACACCCAGATCCTACACACATCCCTATTTGGCGTTAAAAATTCTGCCCCTATGATCAGTTAAAGACTTAAGTGTTCTTGGACTAATTGCGCTGTATTGATTTAGCTTTCTTAAGCGTTTATATGTAATGACGTTCATGCACTTAATGTTGCCTTAAGCTGTTCAGTTTCACATACGTGTTTTTATTTCCCTCAGCTGTGTGGTAAACTTTCAGAGCAAGGAGTGTGAATAACTGACACTTTCAAGGTGCCCAGTATGCTAGTACAGGCCTTAAGTTTTTATGAATAAATAGGTTCAGGAAATTCTAGGCACATGTACCCCATAGCTTAGATCCAGTGTGCAGTGTGGTCCTCCAGTCACATTGGGCTCATTGCCAAAGTAGTGAATTTGCTACTTTTTTTTTAATGGGAAATTTTCAGAGAGGAAATACAAGGATATAGGACAAAACACATTTTTACTGAAAGTAGCTAGTTATTTTATCAAGTACTTTGATTCATTTTAGTCCTCAAATAGTATTAGCCTCATTTTGCAGTTTAGAGAAACAGGCTCAGAGACATTGAAGTGACTGACTCCTGTCTCCTGGTGACAAGTTTGTTTTACATTGCTGTCTAAGCCAGCCTGCCTTTTCCAGTGGGGTTAGCAGGAGGCTGTCCTTGAACATAGCTTGTAATACTCACTTGGTGCCGCTAGGGTGTCCCATGGTGCCATCTTTGATTCATATTCATACCCTGATTGCTGGGGCAGTTCCAAAGCAGGAGTTCATCTAGTCACAGTGGCGTGGCCTAGAACCCAGCAGCAAGAAAGTGAGGTGTTTAGGTTCTTGGCTTTCCAGTGTGCAGTGCCCAGCCGGCATCAAAGAAGCCCTTACCTTCTTTTTGAACCCTATGGAAGAATGTCAGTGTGGGCCCATAAAAGGACAGCAGGGCTTACAGTGGCCAGGACCTGGCTAGTCACCCTTATCTAGGCAGCAGCCCCACAAAGAAATGTAGCATAGAAAAGACTGAATGGGTAAATGTCTACCAACATTTGCATTTGTTTCGGTAACTTGAATATGCACTTACACAATTTTGTATTAGTGAAATAGATCAACAATACAAAACCAGATTGAATTGCTTTACCACTCTAGGTTGGGTGGGTTTTTAAAAGCCCATGTGTGGTAACTTCCCACATTCTAATTTACAGTAAAAGGTTGCGTAATACTTAGCCCTGATTATACAGCCTCTTGGGCATCAGTTTGATACTCTGTAACCTTAGATGACAATTTTCAGTGTCAGAGCTAATAATATGAGAACCAATGAAGTCTGATTTAACATACAAAAGACAACCCCTTTAAAAATGTGCTTCCTTCCCAGTGCTCTTTAAGCACTTTGTGCAAATGTCTAACTGGTGTATATGACTTTTCAAATTTTGATTAATGGAGGAGATCCTTAAAAGTAGTTCCAATGACTGGTATAGTTCCCGTCATTTAATAGGTGCTTGGCCAATACTTGTTTTCTGAAATAACAAAGCCTCCATGATAGTTACAGGACGGTTCTACATGAGAGCTATTTTTCTAAGGAGAGAGTCCACATTGAGGAGGTCTTTGTTTTGTCTTCAAGCTGATTATAATACATTGTGAACTGGGAAGTTGGTCTTTGGGGTGTCCTTGCTGGTCTTTGAAAATCTTACATCATTCTAGGCTTTGGTTAGCACAGCCTGAATTTGGGGCTTTGTCTGAGCTGATTCTCTTTAGATGTCACCTGTGCTGTATCTCTACAACCAGGTGTTCACCAGGTGACGCTCAAGAGCCACCAGGAGATACTAGGTAAATTAAACATTGATTGGAGATGTTGGACTTGTGCCCTTTTCCCTCCTTCTACCTTGTTTTTTTTTTCCCAGGTGAGTCTCCATCCCAGAATTTTGGTCTTAAGATTACTGTGGAGTAAATCCCAAACCTACCTTTAGTAGTCAAGCTTCTCAATTTCCTCAGCTCGTGTGTGGTGAGAGGGCTAATTGCAGATTGATAGTACCAACTTGGATCCTTCCATACGCGTTGCTTAGGTGATCAGAGTAGCTGCCTCAGCACAATAACCTTGTGTGTGGAATGTATATGGGGATTTCCTCAGGCAAAAGGCAGGAATAATGTTAGGCATCCTGACTTCCAGAATGCCTGTTTCTGGGGTTGCTTTATACCTGTTCAGGAAGCATTTTCACTGTCTTGGAATGGCTACTTGCCATCTGCTTTTTAAGCATTCAGTGCCCAATCAAAGAGGAGAGAAAGTAAAGAGAGATGTGAGAGGGGGGAAGCTAGAAAAACCAAAGGAAACAGCTGGGGAACTGCGGGGGGCGGGGAGGTGTGGGGGTGGTTGGGCAGCAGGGTGCTTATGTAAGTTCAGTAAAACAAAGTTAGAGGGACAGGGTCAGGCCTTGGGGGTAGAGGGCTAGCGCTCTGCTAACTAGATCCTTGTGAGCTTTGTTAAAGAGACTAAAGTTACTTAAAGGGAAAGATCCAGATGCTGTGAATCTGTCTTCCCTGTGTACCACTGTGGATTTTTTTAAGTCAGAATCTATCCTGTCCTCTATTCTGGTCCTCTTCAGGTCTGGCAAAGAGCATGCTGCCACTGCTCCGGCAGCCAAGGGTGAAGTGCTTCACGCGGTATTTGTGGCTAAGCTTGGTGTTTTTTATTCACAGCCTGAGGAGGAAATGCTAAACACAGCTGTTGTCCCTATGGAGAGCTTTAACAACCAGCTTACCAGGCCCCTGCACCTGCTTCTGTGCCAGGACCCGGTGACTGTAGAACTTCAGACAGCTTGTAGTTCAGAGGCTTCTCAGGGTCTTGAAACTCTTTAAAGGAGTTAATTCTGTCTCCTGGAGCCTTAGCCAGGTCTTACACTGTCTTGGCCTTGTGTCACCGTCCCTTGGCATTGCTTTCTAGAACGGAGCAGCCTTCCTAAAGCTTAGTCTGGCTAGTCTTGTGATATCACGTCAGTGTCTTAGGTCACCACTGCTCACTTCTCTCACCCAGGGAACACACTGCATAGGTTCCTCAACACCCGTTTCATCATTTCTCGTTCCCTTCACTACCAGGAATGGAGGGGTCCTGAGTCGAAGATCAGATTCTAGGACAATGAAAAGGAAAGGAAGGAGCACTCAGAAAGAGGGAGCTATAAAATCTGCATGTGTTAGTATGCTAACATTTTTGGAGACTTCTGAGAAACAAAATCCTTCCCAAACTCTGAACCTATCCCCAAGTTTACTGTGAAGAAGACATTGAATAGATGTTTCTACTGGAGTTGGGGTAAAGGGTATTCACTTTGATGTATCTGTGGTTTTACAACATTTACAAGCTGTCAGTTTTTGTGTGTGTGCAAATGAGTAGCGTTTTTCTGGTAGTGCAGATGGTAGCACGATGTGTGCTGCCATCACACCCCTGTTCACCAGTGGATGTATTTGGGTTGGTGGCTGTAGTCACTGTAAAGAGCTTTACTTCTGTACCAGGATGACTCTGTGTAAGGATTTGTTTCTCACAATTAGCGTAATATATCAACTGGGCTAAGCTTTGTAGTTTGGTTCAGACCCACTGGGTTTGCATGACCTTTTAAGTATCACTTTTTTTTTCTTCTTCCAAGTTCAGCCTTTTCCCTGGGCTTGGGGCATCTGAGGGCAGGGAGGAACAGGTGTCCAAAGGAGAAATGTTGGTGCCTGAGTGTGTTTTTCAGTTGTATTGAATTTCTTACTTGATGTATTTTTTACCTTAGTTTCTTTCCTTCTCGTGTCCTATGCTATTTTGCTTGCTATTTATTGGATGTCCTCTCTCAGTTCAGGAGTCATAATATGGAAGTTCAAATTCAAATGCTTTGTGGGTGAAACTGATAGGTTTAGCATTGATTTCTGGCAGCCTCTTTCAAGGAGTGTTGAGGTGATCAATGTGTTTCCATGGCTTTGGACTTGTTTTGGCATATTGGGTGTGTGACCCTTCTTAGAAACAATAGAGTATTTAAGAACCCTGAACTACCAGTTGAACTGAATGTCTACTTAGGAAAGAGGGTAGATTTGTTCCCTGTTCATTTGTTCTCTGTGACTGTTTCCCAGCTGTCAAGGAACTGGTATAGGTATTCAGAAAAAAAAAAAAAAAAACTTCATTGATTCCCCTTCCTCACCTTCCCAGTTAAAACAAAAGTAACTAGTGATTGCACTTCTGGTGGTAGAATTGAAACAAAAAAACAATTTCTGACCACATGGGCCACAGGCAGTTGGCTTAAGCTGTCAACCTTCAGTGTTTATAGAGCTTAGGTTGGAGTGGAGGAGGGTCGGGAGATTACTTCTGCTTTCTTCTGGGGAGCTTTGCTTGTTTTTGTTTGAGGGGAGGGGGGTGCTCCCTTTGGTCTGGTGTAGAGTGTGCTTCCATTTCTCTCTGGCCACTGTTTTTTTTTTTTTTTGGTGTTTCTAAATATCGCAGTCTTGGTTTTTACTAGATTTGTGAATTGTTAGTCCTAGCTTTTTTGCATTAAGTGTTTGTTCATTAACTTGCCAACTTGAAACTTCTAACTAGATGAACTCTACTGAAAGTTTTGAATTTAATTTGTTTTTGGTTTGTTGAGTGGTCTTACATGACAGATAATGAAGCAGAGATGCTTTCTATTCCTAGTATTCTAAATCTAACCCTAATCCTTCGTGTACTCATAGGATTTTAAAATCCTCTACAAAATAGGAAGGAAATATCCTGTTGCTTTTTAATGTTTGCTAAAAATTGTCTTTAGAAAAGCTAATCTTAATAGGCATCTTCCTTTGTCATGTGTCATTAACCTTTTGGCCACTTACCTTAGGACTCTTTGAAGGAGAGAGGGATAGGGCATGAGGAAAAACTTGTCACTTAGAAAGTAAAAGGAATAGGAATAATTAATTGGCTCTTATATGGCTGTGATGCAGAGTTCCCAGCCCTAACATTAAAGGAGAGCCACCCAGTAACACCAATAAAAATATTTACTTAGTTCCTGTTATATTTTAGGAAATACTGTAAGCATTTTACATACATTTTTTTTTAATTCACAAATCATGCCTATGAGATTGGTATTTACTTTGTCCTCCCCATTTTCCAGGTGAGGAAACCTGTGCCCTGAAAGGTTGACGGGTTATATAGGCTGGGGCAGGGTGGGTGGGAAAGAGGAAAGGGAGGGAATCTGAGTTTATTTGGGTGAATGTAGGCACAGCATATTTTTTGCTTAGATATCAAATGTTTCACTTACTCTCCATACCCGAGGATAATACCATTTACTCACTGAAAGTTGTTTACAATAATTGAGATGAAATGACTGTCTTTAGACATCGCTAGTCTTTTGACTGAACCCCATATAGTCTGTGGAGGGGCTCATGTTTGCGATTAAGGATATTTATTTCTACCAAAGGGTAGGTAGAAATGCCCCTTATAAAAATGGAGTCTTAGGTCGTAATTTTGATTCCTGGTCAGGGCACCTGCCTGGGTTGCGGGCTCTGTCGGTCCCTGTTGGGGGAGCATAGGAGAGGCAATCAATCGATGTTTCTCATATGGATGTTTTTCTCTCTCTCCCTTCCCCTCTCACTACAAAAGGGAAAAAAAAAAGGAGTCTTTGATCTTACTGGTTTCATTACATTCCTCAAAAAACAGTTGGAGGTGATTGTTTTTGAATAAGTGTTCTTAGGTTTAAAACTCCATCTGAGCCCAGACCAGTGTGGCTGGCTCAGTCGGTTGGGTATTGTCCTGCAAAGCAAAAGGCACAGGTTCAATAAATACCCAGTCAGGCTCACGCCTGGTTTTGGGCTCGGTCCCGGTCAGGTGCGTAGGAAAAGCAACAATCAATGTTTCTCTCCCTCCTTTCCCCTCTTTTCTAAAAGTAAATCTTAAAAACAGCAACAACAACAACAAAAACCCTCATCCGAAATTAAAAAGTTATTCGATTCCCTTTTAAGAGAGGGTTTGGGGAACAATCAAGAATTCTGGCTTCATCTCATGGATGGAGATAAAATTAGCCATTTTCCTCAAGAAAAGTGATGCTTCTGAATCCCAGCTCTTCAATAATGGGAACTGGGCTGTTTTCACTTGACCTCTGCTTCCTGTGGGAAAATCCCTCTCCAGAGGTGCTGTGAAACGCATTGCCGAAGAAAGGTTCCTAGATTCAGGAGTAAGAAGTTTAAGGAGAGTCCAGCAATATTATCATTAGAATTATGGTCTTCGTTAAGTACTGATTTCCATAATCCTGAAGCTTCATTTTCACACTCTGAAAGGCCACAAAGTAGGTGAGGCTATACAAGGGAGGAGGAAAACAGGAGATGAAAGAGAGAGAACTTGAAATCACAGAAGGAACTGAAAGAACATGCAATGTCCAAGATCAGAGCAAAAAGGTTTTAGTTTAGTTAATTCCTTAGGTTTACATCTTAGTTCCCTCCCTGTCTTGCATGTACACATAAACGTGGGCTTCCTGAACCGTTTTTTCTTTCAAACGAGAGTAATGGACATTTATAGGAGATGGGCCACGATAGCCGCTTCGCTGAGGGAATGTCTGAGAAATTTCATTTTCTGTCCCCTCCTGTCAGGCTGACTGGTCCCTTGCTGGCTACCTGCCTCTGCTACTGATCCAAACTGCGGGACTTCTCCGGCCTCCCTCCCCAAGGCCTCCAGGCAGTATCCAATTGTGTGTACGGGAAAAGTTGGAGATGGTGACCTTGATTAGAATGTGTCTGGAGAGGAATAAATGGAGGAGCTGAGATAAACAGTTGGTTATGAAAGATGTTTAAGTCTTGAAATAATGTGACCATCTGAGAAAAATTTTAAACCACAGTTTATAAGAAATATCATTGATACAGCCTGCCCCCTCAAGCCCTGTGACAGGAGACTTCTTATACAGGAGACACTCGTTTAATAGCTTGTCTCTCATATTCCCAGTAGCTACCTCTCTGTGAGTAAAGGAGAGAAAACGTTCAGACATCATCATGTAAAGTACCAGTAGCAGTGACGCCTACACGGAAGACTTGGAACTGCAAAGAGGCTGGGGTCACCTCAGTGACATCTGACGCTGTCCAACCAGAAGTTCGATTTTTGTTTGGGGGAGTGAGGAAGCTGACTGTATTAAAGGACTAAAATACTTTCTTGACTATAGTTTCTCACTTGTTTTTATTTTTTTGGGCGGGAGAGGTGGTGATGGGGTAGAATTTCATATCCTATCTGGAGTTAAGGGGAGGTTGGGGAAGCTCAGCCCTTCACCCAAGAATAACCCAGTTATGACATCTCTTCGCGTGGGAAGTGTTTCCCTCGGCACTGGGAGGATCTGAGGCTGCACCCCAGTGGGATTCCCTGCTTGAGTTGGAAGGCTACTCAGAGCTCGATGCATATCAGAGCAAGAGTGCGGAGGATTTAGCTAGCTGAGAATGAAATACCAGAGGGCAGAGACTCGATGTGGAAGGGGCTTCCCCAGCTTGGAGATGGGGTGCTGCACCTAAGGGACTGAAGAGCCGGGTGACAGTGGTGGCCTGTGCCTTCCGCTGAATGTATGATAGGGATGCGAGGCTGCTAGGTAGTGTCCGAAACACCGGCGATGGCCCAGCGGTGCCCAGCAAGCCAGCGCCAGACCCTGGCGTCCTCCATCTTCCCTCCTGAGCTCCCCCTGCTCCAGCTGCCTGAGCCACGGACCGCAGCACCACACACCCCCGCGGGGGGGGACGCCGCGCCCCATCCCCGCCCCCGGCCCCACCCCAGCCCCCCCGCTGGGGCCCTGACCCCACCGCCCACAGGCACTGGCTGAGCTCCGAGGCGGCGAGCCGACAGCGGGGACGCCCAGGAGGGGTCCGGGCAATTGGGGGCGGCGGCGGCCGGGTCGGGGCTCCCCCCCCGCCCGCGCTCGCCGCGGCGGTGGTGCGTCCCGGAGGTTACCGGAAGTGGCCGCGCTCGGCGCTGCCATGTTGAGGAGCCGCCGCTGCCGCTGCCGCCGCCGCCGCCGCCGCCGCTTTGTTGTCGCCTCCTCCGGCTGAGGAGGCTCCCCGAGCGGGGGGAGTGGGGAGGAGGGGGGTCGGCCGCCGCAGCCATGGAGGCCAACTGGACCACGTTCCTGTTCCAGGTAGTGGGGGCCCCCCCGGGGGGGTACGGGGGGGACAGGGGGGCCGGGCCCCGGGCTGGCGGGCGGGCGGGCGCTCCTCCCTCCCTCCCGGCTCCGCTCTCCGGCCCGGCCTTAATCCCCCTTTGTTTTTCCGCCCGCCCGCCCCGGCGGAGCGGGGCTGCTGAGGTGAAAGAAGGCGGCCTCACGGGGTGCGGGGGAGAGAGCAGGCCTCGGGGTGAACCCTGGCCCCCCCTGCACACTCACGCACACGCACACACCCTTCCCTCCCGCCCTGAAAGGGAAGGGAGGAGGCCGGTCGCTGTCACCACCCGCGGCCCAGAGAAAGGAGGGCGCCGGGCCGCTGGATAGCGCGGGCCGCTCGGTCACGGCGCGCCGGGCCGGCCCGCACCGTGGGGTCAGGGCGGTCCCCAGGTCCTACTCTCAGACCCCCCCAACACGCGCGCACACACACACACACACTCACGCACTCACTTTCGCTCGCTCACCTTTTTCATCTCCCTCTGTTTTGGCGTATGGTGACTTTCTGACACCCCCCCCATCCCGGGGAATAGCGGGTATCCCTGGGTTCCCCGCCACTCCCCCTTCCCGCCGCCCCACCTCGTGTTTATCCAGTTGGGGGTGTTGTGTGTATTTCCTCCCGCAAACTTTTTCACTAGATTTACATTTTTTCTTTCCCAAGCCCCTGCCCAAGTCTTGGCAGCTGACACCCTCTCCCTCTGTCCAGCCCTTGCGCCGGCTCCTTCAGCCGGCGGATTCCCCCCGCCGGGCCGGGGCTGGGAGCGGTGGGGGCCGGGGCTCCCGGAGGCCCGGCCTCCTCCCGGAGCGCTTTTCTCTCTCCTTCGCACCTCGACGTTTCCTCCAGCCAAGTGGGGGAGACAGAAAGTGGAGAGAGCACAGTCCGCTTACAAAGCCCCCAGATGAGTCACTCGTTGGGGTGTTGGTCTTCAGTTTTTGCAGGAAACTTCAAAGTGACTGTAGCCAATACGTTGGCAGTCCTCTGGCCAGCCCGCTTTGGGTAGGGGACCCCTATTTGGAAGACCTGGGCTGGAACGTGTATTTTTCCTGCTTGGTTTCTGTTTGCAAACGAAACACTTAGTGGGCAGTAGTGATGAGCTCAGGAAGAAACTTCGGAACCGGAGGCTGGGAAGCTGGTCACTGTAAGTGCGTTCTTCCAGCCTCTCGGAGTTATTTTCCTACTTCGAATAACTTAGTGAAATCCCAGGCTCGTTTCCTGGGCTTTTGAGACCTTTTGGAGCTAACCAGGAACGGATGCAAAATTTTCAGAAACTTCTCCGAGCCACTGGACTCATCCCAGTGGAGTTAATATAGGGAATTGAATAATTCAAACATCCCTTACCTATTGAGTAGAGTAGGTTGATTACTTTAAGAAATATATTTTAAATGTGAGTAATTTAATTTTTTAAGCAGTTATTGAGTTATATTCAGGCTTCTTAAAATTGAAGATACTCAAAAATTATGGATCTCATAAACGACCCTCCTTCTCATTCTTAGCTAGTATTGTTTTATCCGGCTTTGATGAGCTTAATAATTGTGATAAGTGAACTTAAAGATGCATTGGAAAGTAATTGATATATAACTAGCTGGCATCCAGGTTGGTGTGAAGGTGGTAAATACTATCTCTAGAAAAAGCTTTCAAATGGTCACTTTAAAATATGGTGTTAATAGGCCATTGAAGTGATTTTTACGTGAACAATGAATTAGATTTTCATATTAAACCTGCTATCTATGTACTTAATGGAAGTTGAAAAAAAACAGAAGTTCTTTATGTGAAGGAAAAACCCATAACTAATTTTTGGAAAGCTAGTTGAAAAATCTTTTGAAATATTCTTCTTATCATTTTCCTAGATGAAGCAAATGCCAAGCATTTATTGATCAACTATTTAATTAGATTTTATATTATTTAATTTTTTTCAGCTATTAAAATCTTTTTCTCCAGCTGATGGAGGAGTGTGAAAGGTCATAGTTGACCCTGGGCTTGGCAATGTGTGCAGTGAAAATGGTTGGAAAACTTAGAATTTAGAGCTGAGGACAGTTGAATGGGTAAAGAATATTTGTCTTTTCTATGGAAAGGCATGAATAGACTTAGTTCCAGTTTTAAGTAATTTTCTCTGGGAAAATCAAGACTTAAAACTCTCTTGTTTTTTTTCCTGGAGTGTCATACTGAATTTATATTTTAAAACAATTTAAGACATGCTTGCTTTCCAGATAACCTGGCGGAAAGTGAAAGCCATAGTTGTTAAAATGTTTGATGGATGATTCTCCTAACAGGACATTCAAGATATGACTCACTGATGCTAATTTGTTTCAGTACAAAATCTTTTACCCTCTGGCACTGGAGATTTCATGGTGCCATATCCTACCACCCTGGGTGATGAAATAACATTTCTGTTTTGTTTTTTTGCCAGCCCCACAAAAAGGAAAGCTTGGGAGGGTTTTAAAAGCCTTGAAAGAGATGGGAGATAAAATTAAAACTTTGGTTTGGTGATGCTAGTCAAATAAAAGTCTACCCATAAGTTATGTGTATATTTTAAATCATCTAACTGAAGGCAGGCTGTGGTTGTTATTTTACTCTGTCTCTCCCCCAGAGAACAAGTTGGGGAAACCCACTTCCCCTCTTAGAAGGCTTCATGTAGCAGTGTGGGGATCCTAGGAATCCTCAGAGAGAGATTTCCGTAGTGGTCGAGGCATTCTACAGCATTTCACCCAAGAAGCAGGGACCTGGTGTGACCCTCGTGTGAGAGTGAGCTTCAGCAATGCTGTAAAAATACTTTATGTTGCCACAGACATCTGAATTGGTAAAATGGCAGTAAGTGCTTTTAGTACTACATCAAACTAATGGTTGTTTAGAATTGAAAAATGCTTCTAAACACTGTAAGTCTGAACTTTGTCCAGAAGATTTGCATTCCCTATTATCTGATCTGTTGCCTTTGAAATTGTATATCTTGAGCTATCTTCAGCTATTAACTGTTTATGTACTGTATGGAAACTTGGGTATCCTACAGCCAGGTTGGAAAGGGGGTAAGGTTAGAGTCCAGATTCTATAGTTTCTACTAATGTCATCTGGGTAGACACTGACATTTACAAGAGCTCCATAAATTAAAAGTAGACTATAATTCAATATGATCGCTAAGTCCAGAAAGATACTCATAGTAAGCACAAAATTTCTATGAGTACTTTCAGGACTCAAGGGAGATTCGATCAAAATTATTAAATTGAAACTGGTAGCTCTGGATACCATATCTCCTAATGCTTTGGGGGAGCCTGGTTCCAGGTTTAGCTGTTGTGCAGCCGTCAGGAAAGTAAACATGGAGCAATGATAGATGTCCTTACCTGTCGCGGAGGAGCTCTGTGTGAGTGTGTGTGTCTTCCTCCTCGTTTTTTCTCCCTAAGTTAACTGTTGGGCTAGTGGTTATAGAGTGAGGAGGGTAAATAAACGTCTAGAATGTCTAAGATCTCAGGATGGGCTCTTCCTGAAACAATGTATTCTTAAAGTATTTGAAACTCTTAACCTCTGAGTGCATGTATCCTTTTAGGATTACAAAACTCAAGCATAGGGGTTTGGGTTCACTGTTAAAGAGTTTCAAAGATAATGTTGGTAAAGTACAACATATTAGGAAGAACTCTTTAAGAAATTTTTTCCCATCATTTCCTAAATGTGTATCAGTATGGAAGTATGAGATTTTGAAAGAATCAAAACCAAGAGAATACTCATAAATAACAGAAACTTAATCCATGATGAAATGTTTGTTTCAGTGCAATTAAGTAAATTTCCAGACAATGTCCAGCCCCAGTTTTGGAATGTAGAAGCACATTATAACAGCAAATGTCTAATGCTTTTTTAAAATGTTTTTTTAAAGAGTTTATTTATTTATTTTTAGGGAGGGCGGAGGAAGGGAGAAAGAGAGGGAGAGAAACATTTGATGTGTGAGGAGAAACGTCAGTTGGTTGCCTCTTGCTCGTGCCCACAACCCAGGCATGCGCCCTGACCCAGAACCACACTGGTGACCTTACACTTGTAGGGTATGCCCAGCCACCTGAGCCACTCCAGTCAGGGCTAAACATCTAATACTTTAACAGAACCTACAGCTCTTGGATGGAGAAGAAAATCAAAGGAATTTTAATTATTTATAGTTTGTTTTCTCTTGGTCTGTCTTTGAAAGTATAGGATTTGAACAACTAATGTTGCTAAAGGATGCAGACGTCTATGAACTGAGAGGCAACTGGCAGGTGTTTTGCTGTGGGCTACCTTCACAGATGCCTTCCAGGTTGACTAATAGCAGGTTTCACTTCAACCAAATCTTTTAGTAGAGTTAAATGAACAATTTTAAAAGCAAACTTAAATAGCATATGTTCTCAGAGAATTAGATTTCTTTTATCACTTAGCAACAGCCTCCCTCCTCAATCACTAAGCTTTCTTATGGAAAGGGAGAGACATAATACCTTTCTTTTCCTAGGTGATAGACAAGTAGATGATTGTGTGTGTTTCGTGCATTACCGTAGTAAGGTACTGTTAAATAAGTCTGGAGTGTAATTTTTTTTTGACAAGTTATTTAAACTTGGTTTCAACACTGACAGACTAATGCAAACTGATTTCATCGCTGCTATGTCCCTTATGAACCAGGGTGGAGTATAGTTTAGTCAGCTGTTTGAAAGCAAGATCACTGTCAGCAACTTAGTCGAGCAAGTTTTGGCTCCGCACAGTAATTTTAATGCTTTATATTGGGAGCTCTTCAGAGGAGCTAGGTGATTGCTGGATCGTTGCTGTAGAGAGTTGCTTACAGGCTCTTCAATTGTTTCTTCTGGTCTCTGGTCTCTATTGTTTGGAGCATGTTGAATTTTGAAGGTCATTATGAGAGGCTGAGTTTCTGAAGTGTAAATGTTTGGTTTTAGACCCATGAAGGCTCTCATCACCAACAGCAGGCAGCACAAAACAGCCTGCTGCCCCTCCTGAGCTCTGCTGTGGAGCCCCCTGATCAGAAACCATTACTTCCAATACCGATAACTCAGAAACCTCAGGCTGCACCAGAAACATTAAAGGATGCCATTGGGATTAAAAAAGAAAAACCCAAAACTTCATTTGTGTGCACTTACTGCAGTAAAGCTTTCAGGGACAGCTATCACCTGAGGCGCCATGAGTCCTGCCATACAGGGATCAAGTTGGTGTCCCGGGCAAAGAAAACCCCCACTACAGTGGTTCCTCTTATCTCCACCATCGCTGGGGACAGCAGCCGAACTTCGCTGGTCTCAACCATTGCAGGCATCTTGTCAACAGTCACTACATCTTCCTCGGGCACCAACCCCAGCAGCAGTGCCGGCACCACGGCTATGCCTGTGACCCAGTCTGTCAAGAAACCCAGTAAGCCTGTCAAGAAGAACCATGCTTGCGAGATGTGTGGGAAGGCCTTCCGAGATGTGTACCACCTCAATCGGCACAAGCTCTCCCACTCAGATGAGAAGCCCTTCGAGTGTCCTATTTGTAACCAGCGCTTCAAGAGGAAGGACCGGATGACTTACCATGTGAGGTCTCATGAAGGAGGCATCACCAAACCCTATACTTGCAGTGTTTGTGGGAAAGGCTTCTCGAGGTACTGCATTTTGCTTTGCTTTTTTTCAGTATGGTATTCAGTGAACTTCAGTTTTGTCTCTCTGTGCTCTAGAAGGTTTATGTGAGAGTAGATGCAGGCAGGCCTGTGTTGTTAGAGGAGATTGGTGATAGATAAAGTATTTCACCTCCAGGTCTAATTGCAGCTGGATGTGGTTGACAAGTGGTGACATAGCGATTAACTTACTATTTCATTTAAGAAGTACGTTGGTGGACTCAGGCCTTCATTTGGCATATGGATACTTCTTATCACTGCATAACCACCAGATGCCAGTTCAGTTGGGTGACTAGACATGAAGTTCACTGCATAAATCAAAGAAACTTATTTTTTGGAAGTTGGGATGACCTTGGATATTCTTAATAAAAATTTTTAGGAGAATGTTTTTCCTTTTCTGTGTGGTTACTAACATTTCACTAATTTTCATTTTTAAAGGTTTTTAAAATATAAAGTATATATAGTACTAGCTGTTTCTGGCAAGTAATAACTAAAACTTTGGGTATTTTGTAATTGTAAAGAATCAAGACATAATATGATTTGATGTTGACTAGGAGAGAAAACAGGTAAAACTTTTGTTTATGATAAGAGAGGTAAGGAGGCTTGCACGGGGGTGGAGGGGGATTTGGTAATTCTGCTAGCTTTCTTTAAAATGTCCCCCACCCAAATCTGCCAAGCATGTGTACATCACAGTAAGTAGCATTTCTCTATGTGTGTTCCATTATATCTTCTGTTGAAACTCTCTCTTTCACAGGCCTGACCATTTAAGCTGTCACGTAAAACATGTCCATTCAACAGAAAGACCCTTCAAATGCCAAGTAAGAGTTAAAATGACTTATCCTTAGTGTAGCGCTTGATGCACATTGTCCCGAAGGTCTGAGCCAACCAAGTCTCACCATTCTTGAATAGTGTTAAAAATCACTGACTTGAGTAAATGTGATCCATTTGAATTCTAGTTTTATAAAATATAAATGACAGCTTCTATTTCTGTGGGGCAAGATCATTTAAAATGTAAATGTGTTGTTTTTGTTGAACTGCATTTCCCTTTCCTTGAGCAACAGCAATTTATTGTTGTGAGAAAATAATTATAGTCTTGCAAAGGTTGTGTATTGAAATAAATGAATGAAGTGCTTTAAATTAATTTCTGGGTTGATGGTTGAAGTTGTATTAATGTAATAGAAGCAAATACAAATTTTCTTCCAAAAGTTATCACTTACTGGATTTTTGTCAGCTACTGCCAAATTAGAGCATGTTCTAGTTGTTTACAAATGTTTTCATGTTAACAATTTTATTTAGCATAAATTATGATAATGAAAAGGTATGAGAATCTTGCTAAATCAAATTATTGTTTTAGGTATCAGTAATTCTAATTTGTTGCTGGTTGTCTTTTTGTGTTCCCTTTTGTTAAATTTGTTAATGACTGATTTTATTGAGTAAATGATTTGAATTCTAAGAAAAACCCAATTGGACAAAGAAAGCTAGTGTCATTTTGAGTGAGTGCCTTCTGTGTGTGAGGCCTTGGGTCAGGCTCTTAATCCAGCAGTAATTTTGTGAGGTAGGTATTATTATGTTACAGATAAGGAGGCAAATTCAGATAGGTTAACCAACTTGCTCAGTGTTCCACTGTTTGGTGAACTGGGGAGCTGGATTTAAATCTAGGTTTAACTCTAAAGCTCACATCTTCTCACTACTCTGTGTTGATATTTTTTCTTACCTTAAATTCAAGGGTCTAAAATTTACCAAGTGTTTTATTATGATTATGATTCTGGGTAACACATGCAATTAAAATTCAGCTAACTCAGTTGGCTTGCTGTTAATGGGTAGGGTAATGCCTAGAATATAACGTACTTTAAAATGAGTAGAACAGGATAGTCTATATTTAAAAAAAGTTTTCCTCCCTCATGCAGACGTGCACTGCTGCCTTTGCC
>PVIA01001004.1:107890-327420 GCA_004024845.1 Tonatia bakeri
CCCTTCCCTCTCTAAAAATAAATAAATAAAAAATCTTTAAAAAAAAGGTCAAATACTTAAAAAAAAAAAAAAGGCAGAATTTCCCCATAGTTATTTTTCAGTGTGTCCCTTCTTTGGGGTTTGAATAAAAAGATCTAGTGTGTTAGAATTGTGGCAGCAAAAGCCACATTAGGAAGTTGCATCATATCCAGGCAATTTTAATTGTTTTTATTTAATGTTGGGAAGATTCTTAAGCATCAGTGTCTCCTAACTCCTAATTTTTATTAATATATCCTTAATAACCTTAAAGATAAAAGTAGTGTTAATTAATTTGCTTTTCAAACCCAAATCTGTCCATAGAGAAATGAGGTGTCATATCCATTTTAAGGTTTAAATTCTTCGCTTACCTTAAATTCAGAGTTGAAGATAGAATGTTCCAGGGATTTATGAATAAAATTTAATATTTTCATTTACCCAGGCTTTTTCTTTAAGATCTTCCTAACCACCAGAAACAAGTATTTTCCTAATTCTATTCTATTACATATTCTATTATGTATATACTTTATACAGCAGAAACATAAAATTTTCAAAATAGGTAGACAAAAGTAAGTAAAGTTTAATGTGTTTTAATCTCATCCATTTTTGCTTATTTGTAAGTACATGTAAGTATCTAGTATGCCATTCTTTGTAACTTTATAAAAATTTACTTTTATAGAGTATATATTGCCTTGGTCAAGTAATCAAGTATTTTAGATATTTTGATGATCATTAATTAGTCCATGCTAATATTATCCAAGGTCTATTCTAAAGCTTGCTTTTTAATATAGCAAAGAATTCTTTTCTCTTTTATATTGGCTTTCTCTAGCTCTCTAGTATTTTTATTAATTTATTCATTTTGACCAATATAGACATGAACAGTAAAAAAAGATGCACTGTAGTTAAAAACTCTCAAGTCAAATGATAAAGACCATAGAGGCACAGAGAGTCAAAGTATCAAAGTTTTGGATTTTGAAAAAATAGCTATACTTGAATTTCAGGGTAAACGTAGTGTTTCTGGTTTGTCTTTGGAGCAGCATGCATGAATGATGAGACCAGCAGCCAGAAGCAGCAGCAGCAGCAGCAGCAGCAGCAGCAACATGTGACAAGCTGGCCAGGGAAGCAAGTAGAGACACTGAGACTGTGGGAAGAAGCTGTCAAAGCGAGAAAGAAAGGTAAGAAAGATGAGGCGTTCTAGTGCTCAAAGTATGGCTAAGAAGTATTTTCAGTTTAGGGGACCCAGCTTTATGGAAACATGGAAATATTGCATGCTGGGAAATACAAGTTATTGGCAACAATCCTTTCCAGCTTCCAGGTACAGTTGTTGTTGTTGTTGTTTTACATAGAATTTTTTTACTAGTATTTCTTAAGTTCTTTCTTTTGATTTACTTTTTGTTACAAATTTAGAACCAAATTTGGTCCTTTGCTATATATGCTCAGAATCCATTTTTATGTCAACTTCTGTGCGTTAGGGGCTCCTTTTTTCCGTCTTAAAATATTAGCACTTTTAGAGGTGGCTGAAATACCCTTTTGTGTATATAAATTCATTTTCTTACATCTGTGCAATTTTCTGCTGTTTAGTGTTCTTTCTGTATTGTTTTATTTTTTACATATTTATTATATAATGTCTTTTCTCTTGGTCTCACTCTTATTCAGTCTGTCACTGGGGCTGACATTAGCTTAACATGTATGTACTTCAGTTTTTAGAGATATTGTTATAATTGAGAATGGTCTGCTTTTCTCTAATGTATCTAAGAATCAGTGAGTATCAGTTTTCAACAGTTTTTTAACTTACTAGGTGTAGGTTTGGCTTCTGGACTACTGTGCAGCCATTTCAAGTAAATAATTTTGTCAATATACCGTCAGCCACAGGACAGATTCCTAAATTTCTTATTTTCTCCCCCTACCCCTACCATGTCTTACTGTTTCATTTAAAACTCATGTGGAATCTTCTGGATGTAGGCTCCTCTGTAATTCCTTTGCTGTGTCGTTTCTTCCATCCTTTGCTTTCACGTGGTGTGGCTGTTCCCTTCCTCAGATCTCTTGTAAACACTCCATACTTCGATAAAGATAAAAGGAATAGCATCCTTTTTCATACATCTACTGGCATTGGAGGAAAAGAATGCAGCAGTCCAGATAGGCTTTCTGCCCTTCCTCAGGTGCTGCTTGTTCCTGTCTCCTAAGTGAAGATTTGTCATTCCTTTGATAAAATGTACTGTGGTAGGAAAACGGGTGGAGAACGGTGGGAGAAGGGACAGAAAAGTGTGTGAATGTATATGTGCTGTGTTAATTGCATAGTAGGTTGAAAGCATGCCATTAAGAATGTTTGACTTAGAGGAGTGAGAGTGAAAATGTTTAAGACACAGAAAAGGACTCTATTAGATTTTTTTAAAATGAGGAGGATGTGGGGAAGTGGTAGATGACAAAAGGAAAACTTCTTTGGTGAAAACTGGATACCATCATCTCAAAAGTGAGTTGGCTTCTGTCATTCTTTGTTTCTTTCTGCACTCTTCTATTTGGTATTGTATTTCAGTTTGTTTGCACAATAAGACTCAATTGTTTGGGTCATCTTCTGACCTCCATGAAACAAAATGTTATTGTATTCCCATTTGTACCATGAATCTCTCTGGAAATGACCAATTGATGTTAGAAACTTCCGTATTTATATTAGCAAATGTCATATTTTAGGGGAGAGGAAACTCCTGACCTGACAGCCTAAACTTGAATCAGCATATTCCTTTTGAATATTGGGCTTAAATAATGTAATATAAGTTCCCAAACTTGGAAGACAATCAAGTCATCATCTTTAAAGCTTTTTAAAAAACATAGATTTCCCAGGTTCCGTCTAACTCTCACTACGGGATTTCCTGGGAAGCCGTTTTTTGAAAAGCTCCCTAAGTGGTTTTGATCATTAGCCAGATTTGGGAATCTTTGATTGGAGTATGGAGTCTGCCAAAGTTACATCATAATGATCAAGGAAGGGCTCCTTATTGATTCAGGGGTCTACCTGAGGTGATTTGATCCACATGAGGAAAGTGTGCAGACCTCCATCTTTAGTCTCAAATACATTTTTTTATTTCGACAGTCAATTCACAGCCAGCCCACCCATCGGTCTTCTTACTGGTGTTTGGTGACACACCAGCAGGTGGTACTGAATTTTGTTGAGGGGTAGGGGTCTCACCTCCAAAGGAAGTTTTCTTTTAAGAAGGTTTTGCTGGATAACAAGGGTCCCCGCAACTCACTGCAAGGTCTTCTGGCCTGGTTAGTCCTTCTTGGTATGATTGGTGGTGTGTATAATATGTGTAGTTAAGTGACTCGGCGTAAAGTAGGTGACTGGTAGCATCAGAAAGAGAAGAAATGGTAGTGGGACAAGAGCATAAACCTACTGAGGGATAATTGTTCTTTTTGAAACAGGACACATAACCAGAAACAATGGGATTATTTAACGAAAATGATTTTTCTAAGACTGAAATAAATAGATAATATTAAAATAGCTTGTTGTCTACCTCTACTTTTGGATTTTAAAAACCTTAGCAGAATGAGAAGGCTTAAGAGTAAATACAACCCTGGCTGATATGGGTTAGTGTACTGAGTACCAGCCTGAGAACTAAAGGGTCGCCAGTTCAATTCCCAGTCAGGGCACATGCCTGGGCTGCATGCCAGGTCCCCAGTAGGGGGTGTGTGAGAGGCAACCACACACTGATGCTTCTCTCCCACTCTTTTCTCCCTCCCTTCCCCTCTCTAAAAATAAATAAATAAAATTTTAAAAAAGTAAATACAGCATTGAGGATACTCACCTCACCTCCCTCTGCTAGGTACAAGGTGCCTTATGAGAAGATTTTTTGATTATCTATTATTGTGGAACCATCAGCCCAGCTCTTTGTAAACAAGCTCTTGTTGCCTGGTCTGCCATAGTTGCTTTTCCCAGGAAATTCTTTAGAACTCAGAGGAACTGCATGAAGTGATAATGAGAATACTTGAGCCCTCCTTGATCTCTCCCCCTGCCCCCAAAGTGTCGTGCAGAAACTAACTCATCTTCCCAGTGTCGCTGTGAGGTAAATAAGTAAATCTAAACTTCAAACCAAAAGTGCCAGGGCCAAATAAGTTGCCTAAGTCCTTGAGGGAGATACAGCATCAGAAGAGAGATTTGCGTATGCTGGCCACCAATCTTATGCTCAGAAGAATCTTCCCTTCCTGTTGACTGTTTGATAGAAAACTAATTTAATTCATGAAATGTTTGTTCTTTTTAATTAAAAGAAATGGAAGCAGAAGCTCTTTGTGAATTTTGTTCACTGTTTTGAGAATCTAAAGGCCCTTTTGTGTTCTTATTTTAGAAGCTGCTAACCTGTGCCAAACCTCCACGGCTGCTACGACGCCTGTGACTCTCACTACTCCCTTCAATATAACATCCTCTGTGTCGTCTGGGACTATGTCAAACCCAGTCACAGTGGCAGCTGCAATGAGCATGAGAAGCCCAGTAAATGTTTCAAGTGCAGTTAATATAACCAGCCCAATGAACATAGGGCACCCTGTAACTATAACCAGTCCACTATCCATGACTTCTCCTTTAACACTCACTACCCCAGTCAATCTGCCCACTCCTGTCACTGCTCCAGTGAATATAGCACACCCCGTCACAATCACATCTCCAATGAACCTGCCCACGCCTATGACTTTAGCCGCCCCTCTCAATATAGCAATGAGGCCTGTAGAGAGCATGCCTTTCTTACCCCAAGCTTTGCCTACATCACCACCTTGGTAAGCAGTATTATAAAATCAAAATATGGGTTAAAGTAAATATTTACCAGCAATTTTTAGTAAAGCAAAAAGTAAATCATGAAATTGGGAAGTTTTATTATATTAGTTAATAATAGTGTAGTAGCATTTTTCTCCAATTTGGCTGGGGTTGTTCAAAGTAGGGTGTGTGTGTAACTTATCACTGGACCATTTTAGTTTAATGAGAAATTCCTTTTAGCTTCACCATTGCTTAAACAGGATAGTAGTTGGTAAGATGAAATGCCAGAATTAAAACCAATCATAAAAAGCAAAACCCTTTTCAAAATTTAAAAAAACAGCATTAGTTTCTAATCCCAATAAATCATTTTATTCTAAACACTAGCAGAACTCTTCTCTCAATATAAGTGGATGGCTGATTTTAACCTGAAGTTCTAAATCCACAAATTGAGAGCTAGTGTAGAATTGTCTGTGTTTATTGTTTTTATGAAATACATGCATTGTCATAATAAAATGCATTTCAGAGAATATGCATTTTACCTTTGGGAATATGTTAATTTCAGGCAGCATTCCCTATGGGAAAGGTGATACCAGCTCTGATATGCAAAGCATATGATAATTTATCATTCTAACTTCAACATATAATAGGGATTGTGACCTGATATTTGGAGATGTAAATATTGCTCAGCATATTAATCCTGATGGAATATAGCACTGTAGTTGACTTTTTTAAAAAATTAAAAAAAAACAAAATATATAAATTGTGTTTTGGTAAGAAAAGGCTGCAACTGACAGGAGAAGTCAAGTGTGCGGACAGGCAGACTCCTAACAAATGGAGGCTAATGGGACTCCTGTTCAGGAGCCAAGGAATGCTTTGGAACATTTAAAATTATTGCTTTAAATTGGAAGACGCTGGAGGCACTGGGATGTGATACGCCCCTCTCTCCCAATCAGAGCCTGTTGATGTTACAACAGGGAAAGATAAGTTAGTTGCTCACTAGAGTTTATGTCTTATATTAAATTGTATACAGTTTTTATTCTAACCACTAACTAGGTAGTATGCCCCTTCAGAACAAGCAGAGTGTATTTTTTTCATTTCTCCTTTCATAATCAAGTATTGTGCAGATTTTCAACTTTGTAAATATGGATATCACTTTTTTTTCTTTGAGAAAACACTTGTATCGGCTTTGTGGTGTTTTCAGGGAGACAGCTATCTGTCTGCTCTCCCTGTAGAAACCAGCAATGATTGTGCACGTTAAGACATGTGCTTTTTATTAGCAGGATATTTTATCTCTGTACATAAAGTAGAAACCAAAAGCTAGGGAAACAGATACCCTTTACACCATCATGCCACACATTGATGTTTTTAAAGCATTGTGTTTAAAAAATAGTTACTAAAACCAAGACGCTGTGATTTTTTTTTAAGTTACAATATGTTTTGGGGGTTTTTTTTCTCTTTAATCTTACAATTAAGAGAAATGGAAATTAGTTGTGGTAATCTTGCAGTATGTTTGCAGGACTGACTATCAAACTGGATGACTTCCATTTATACCCCACTGTGTCAGTTCAAGCATCAAAATACCTTGTATCTGAGTCAGACTTCCTACATCAGGGATAGGTATCTGTGTCATTATACAAACAGTTCGAGGGGGTTGAACTACATAGTAAAAAATGAAATAAATAGTACTTAGTGTAAAATAATTTTATAAATGATCTTTTGTACTTTAGGACATTAAATTGTACAACTTTTGTATATATAAAAGCTTAGGAACTTTCTGTTTAGCAGGAAGGCACCACATTCCTACACTTTTAATGTATATGTTTGTTATAATGTCCATGTAAACATACCCTATGTTTGTGCCTTTTAATTAGTTTGTCTCAATAAACAAAATGTAGAGAAAAATATGTAGCTATGACTTTGTTACAACTGTTCCTATCCACAGTACAAAGATGGTTTGTTTTTAATATGTAGAGCATTATGTGTGGACTACTGGAAGGACTCATGTAGGGAAGGCCCATGCGTGGCCCTACTGAGGCTTGGATTGGGCAGGTGGTGGCCACGTTTGGAGGAAGCCCACACTTCCTGGCATGCAGCCCCAGGCCTGGGTTCTGGCTCTGCCTGCTGGGACCTGTCACCTCTGACTAGGCTGGTGATCACAATCCTCCATGATTCAAACAGCCCTGGCCTCCTCCACAGTGGCCCAAGGAACAGTACTCAGTGGGGGCAGGTGTGGACCCTAGCCCTAGGCTAGAGTGTGGTTGTAAGAACCCTGAAACTATTAGTTCTTAAAAAAAAGATATATACTAGAAATGATTGTTTTATCAACTCATTGTATAATAAACAGGAGTGAGACTTCATTGTATGACTTCAGTTAAAATACTATTTTGTATGCATTCTTTATTCACTTAAGAAGCTTGTCTGCAATAATAAAGCCACGTTGTGTCTTCTTTTGGGAGGAAAAGAGTTGGCAGTATGGGGGTGGCAGTAGACCACTGAAGGGGGTATCCAGTAGGTTGTGTGGTGAAATTCTCCTGTGTCTTGGAACTGGAATTGAGTTTTGATGCTGATGAACTGATTCAACCAAGTGTTGAAGGCACAACGGCCACCGCTCTACAAAAAAAGCAGAGATTTTGTTTTCTCCTTTCAGTTGTAACCTGGTCGAGAGCGACCCCTTTATCAGATTAGCAGCTAAACAGTTGTATTAGATAATCCTCAAATCTGACATCAGCCTGTTATGCTGTAGGGCTTGCTGCTTGGCCTGCATTTGCCTTTCATTGTGTATTCATTTCCCTCCCAAGGTGTGCTCCTAAATGAAGGTTTCTATGTAAGCAGATGATGATTTTTCCTGTCAATACCAGCACTGTATTACTAACATGCAAAATACTGCAGATTTATTTTGACAAATTAAAGTTAACCGGTCACAAATGTTATGATTGATTGCTTAATACCTCAGAAGCTTCACCAACTCGCCATGATAGAGAAATTGTTGAAGTGCTACTTCTCCAGGTGCACACAAGTCAGTACTGGGCTGGAGAGCGAGGGAGGAACTGTCAGGCTGGTTGGTGCTGAGATACTGTGGGAGGGTGGAGATGCTCCAGACTGACTGGAGACGTACCCCTGCCAATTAGCCGGAATAAAAGCCCAGGGAGCCAGGCCTTGGGAGGGGCTGCAAGCTTAGCCCCCAGTTCTACCCAAAAGAGGTGGGCTTACAACATTTCTTTTCATGCTCCAGAACTCAGTTTCTTTGCTTGAAAGGGGCTTCAGGCTGGATTCCAAACCCACTTGTGTTCAACTGGATGCATCATTTGATTCCCAACAGTGTCAGGCACCGTTAAGTACTAATGGACATGTAAAGGTGATGAAGACAGAGGCTCTTAAGAGAGATGACAAGTACCCAAGTGAGGGTATCACTACACAGCAAATCAAGATGAATCTGACACTTCATTTCATGAAAAAGCTGTGGATTCCTACATCTGTTTAACAGAATTGAGGCTTCCTAAACTGGTAATTGCTTGGGTGTCTTTATTCATTCCGTGAAAACAGCTGGAGAAAAAGAGTTTTTGTCTAGGAACAGACCTGTTACTTCACTGAGTTGCTAGTTAATCTTTCCAGTCCTGGCTGTCCGGGTGTTTCTGCCCTTCTCAAAGGACCCTGTAGTTTGGTCCTCTCTGGAGAGACCTGGGTTTGGGATGTAGATGGAATAGTGGAGGGTTTTTTTCTGTAAAAAGATCATTGATCATTTAGCCTCAAAGATCACTGGGCAAAAACAGTCCAGTATGTTCATAGGATGGTAATCACTTCCCCTCCCTACCATAATAAATCGGGGCCTCAGTCCTGCATTTTCTCCATTTCCTTCTTGAAGAACTCATAGTCTGAAGGAAGACCATTTGACTGACCCCGTTTGGGTCTATAAATCTTCCCCACAGCTGCTTTGACCCTGGCAGATAACTGGATTATCTCCTCGGGTCCTCTAAAAGTAGTGGGGACAGGCAGGTTCAGGGCTGAACAATAACAGGTTTTGCGTCGATCTGGACTCCAGCTTTCCTTGGCTGCCCACTTTGGGGTAATCTAAGGCCCACGTAATTCCCAAGAAAAGAATGGAGGGAAGGTCAAGGGCGTTGGCTTTGGGTCCCTGTAATCTAACCCTCTCCTTGGGCCAACCCTTCAGGGGTTGGCTAGTTAGCTTTCCTCTTCCCAAGACATGCACTTGACCCAGATCTTGGGCCTGGATCATGAGGGTCAAGTATACTTCACTTTATAAAAACTGCCTTATGGTAAAGGAATGGACGTTCACTTCAGATTCTCTGTCACCACTGACTTGCATCGTAATTTCAGAAATTTCTTCATCCCTGATTATCTTCTTTAGGTTGGCATTCCACTTCCCTCCCAACACCTAAATATCTGTTTGAAGAGTGCATAAATGAGAAAATCACTATTCTTATTGGAGTAAATTCCTTCTGACATGTAACTGCCAACCATGCCAGAAGAATTCTCTGGGCTGTTTTGGTAAATTCACACTGTTCATGGAGTTCTCTCAAGGCGAGGTCTACTTGCATCAGCCATTACCTGGATGTCACTTTTTCCTAAAGGCATTGTAGAGTCTGAAAGAACTACTGGGCTAAAGATAGGCATTTGAGGACCACGTTTTCTTCTGCAGGTAAGCTATTCCTTTGTCATGACAGCTGAAAAGGATGAGAAGACCAAGGGAATGGAAGGGACGTGCCCTTCCAGTGACTGGTCCAGTATAGCTCTGTCTGGCAGTGAGTACCCAGGTCCAACACTGGTAGCAGATGTGTCATTTCTAGAGGCTGCTCCTAGAGAGGGCAGGCAGTCTCAGAGATGGGACTGTAAGCCAAGTCTTTTGTCAGTCTTAGGGGCAATTGGAGGCCACCAAAGCCACAGTCCCTACAGTGTCAGCCTAAATCCACTTAGATCTGACTTGAAGAAGCCCGGATCCCCAAGGTCCATGCTCATGAGCCAAGAAACTCCTAGCTTTGTAAATGGTGGGTAAAGAGCCAGAGAGAAATCAACTTTGTTTATGGGGGGAGGGGGAGCAGGGGAAGGGGGAACTTGGAAGTTGGGAAGAGGCCCTGGAAAGGAAGAGGTTTTGGAGAAAATGTCCTTGTGCTTCCTGTGGTATAACCCCATGCTGAGGCCCTTCCCTCTCCGCGCATCCACCCTGTGCTGGGCATGATTGCTCTGAGGACTCTAGGCTGCTAGTCGAATCCAGCTGTAATTATTTCAGCTTCAGTCAATGGGCAGAAGAAAAGATGTGTCCTTCTTAAGCAGAAAAAGAACAAAATCAGTGGCTGAAGAAACAGGTAAGATTCAAGTGATTATTAGAGAATCGCTCCTGCAGTGGGGACCCATGAACCCCTTCCAGCTGAAGAAGTAGGGCTCCCCTCTCTTGGATTCTCAGAACTTGATCCCAAGAAAGTAGGCCCTGACTCCAGGGTGGCCTGTCTAACACAAGGGAGGTCCTGTCATGTTATCAACCCCAGAAGCTGTGTGGCTGTCAAGGATCTCTGAGGGAGACAAATGGGTCAAGGGGAAGTGGGGGAAAGAGAAAGTGACAACAGGGCCTTTGTATATGCTGTCTCCTGTGCCTAGAATGGCCTCCCCACAAGAAACCCTCCAACATTTTCTCCATTGTGAACCCCTAGATATCCCGCGAAGCCCAACTTAAATGTTGATCCTTTACGCCCTGACCAGTGTGGCTCAGTCGGTTGGAGCATCATCCCGCAAGGCAAAAGGTCACCAGTTCAATTCCCAGTCAGGGCACATGCCTGGGTGCGGATTCAGTCCCCAGACAGGGTGTGTGCGAGAGGCAACCTATTCAAGTTCCTCTCTCACCTTGATGTTTCTCTCCATCTCTTTCTCCCTCCCTTCCCCTCTCTCTAAAAATAAATAAATAAAATCTTTAAAAATAAATAAATAAATGTTGATCCCTCTGAAACCTTCCCTGTAACCTTAGGCAGTTAGTTGATTCCTCCTCAGTGTACAAGTACAGTAGAGGTAATCCAGTGCCACCCCCAGAAGGAAGGCTGGTTCCTAAGTTTGATTATACTATTTCTAAATGCTTTGCCACATCCCCTAAATCTCTGGTTCCAAATTAATGGGGCCATGGCAGCCTGTGGTTTTTACTGACTTTCCTTCAAGAATCCTGAAATACAAGGAGGAACCAAGCACCAAGGCCAAAAATAGCAACAACAGGTCAGAGAGGCCCCCAGGGGACCCAGAGCAGAGCAGGACCTGGGAGAAAGGCCAGCTAGCCAGTAAGGTGCTGTGAGACAGGGTTGTAATCAAGAACAGAGGCTTGGAATCCACCAGGCCTGGGTGTAAATCCAGGCTGGGTCACTTGGAGCAAGATAAATAACCTCTCTGGCCTATTTCCTTGGCTGTAAAATAAGGATGATAGTTCCAACCTAGTAAAATTTTTGAGGAACTAATTCATCTAAAGTGCTTAGCACAGAGCCTAGTACAGAGAAAGGAGCCACAGATGCAATGTACCCTACCTCCACCTGGTCCTCCTATTTCGTATATCGGTAAGGACAGAGTCATTTGGCCCGGAGGCACCAACCCCATTCTCTGAAAGAGCTGCAAAGGAACTGAATGCCTTCCTGCATGGCTTCCCCACCTCAGACTGAGATTTTGAAGATGAGTATCCAGCATGGGAACCAGAGCCTTATCCCAGGAATGAGAGTTAGATGGAAGACATCTCAAAAGCAACTGGCCAGAGATGTGGCAGGAAGGGTTCGGATTAGACCCAGGGAAGAATCGCCAGACTGGGAGACCTGGAAAAGGTGTCCTGATAATATGCCTATCTGGGAATGGTGCACCCTGCTTCAGGCAAGTCGTGCCATCCAGCTTCATTCCCCGGCCATGTGCTATATCCAGAGAAGGCGCCTGCACTGCTTCGCTCTGCAATCACACCATCCAGTCAGAAAGTTTGTTCTTAGAGCTAGCTGCAAGAATGGCACAGGCCTCACCTCCTGCCTTTCCAAGAGGACACGGAGCGCCACCACCTCCCCAGGCTGAATGGGGAGGAGAAGCCTGACATCTTTCTCAGACCTGCTCGCTCTGCAGTCAGCCCTCATCAGCTCCACCTGCTTTCCCTACAGCGCCGTGGACTCCAGCGCCTGAGAGAGGGGGCACGGCAGAGCGTGCGGCAAACGTGGGTTGTGCCAGGGCTGGATCAGTCAACATCTTGTGGTACCCTAGTATCACTACTACCAGCCCTAGCATCCGGGGCCCTCCGCCCTTTAGCATAATCTATTGTACTTTGCGGGCCTCCTCTCTGCAATTTTCCCCACGGTAGCTGGGTTGGCGGGGAGCGCAGGCACACCAACAACTTTGGGCGCGTCGGCCCCACCCCTGCTACAGCATTGCCGAGCTGTGATTGGTTGATATCTCCTGAGTTCTGATTGGTCAGGTAGCACTCTGCTGAAGTTTCCACCTCCAGTGCGGCTTCCCTTTCTAGTGTCTGAACATTTGTACGCTTTCTATGTAAATAGAGAAAATTCAGTTCTGTGGTTTCCACAGTTGACGTGCCCCCGAATACAGTGTTGGCTCTCTAAAGGAAGCAGGCGAATCTGTTCGCTTATTGTGTGCTATATACAAATCACCCGTGTGCGAGTGAATGGGGAGAGGCTTGTGGGAAGCTGTTGGGGGCCGCGATTTGCATCCCCGGGGGAGGCCGCAGTTTATCCTCGGTTGCCTTTCAGAAGACCCACTTTTGCTAAAACCTGTCCTTCCTATCATCTACACTTACATTTCATATTTCCCTGCCTTTGGTCGTACTCTTCCACATGCTAGGAATGCTTTATTTTATTTTATTTATTTTATTTTATTTTATTTTATTTTATTTTATTTTTTCAACGTGGTTAAATACTCCTGCTCCGGAGATTCTCTGAAGAAAAAGCTGATTGCAAGATTTGAGCAGGAAAAAAACACGAAGTGAGCCCGGAATATTTTTGGAAAATTTTTTATTTGGAAATAATTGCAAGATCACAAAAAGTTGCAAAAATGAAAATCATAAAAGAAACACCTATATACTCTTTACCCAAATTCACCTATTGTGTTCTTAAATCACAGGCCAGTTTTTAACTTTATACATTTACATTTGTATGATATTAATACTTTTATTTAATCTACCATGCATATTCCAATTTTGTGAATTAATCTAATTATGTCCTTGATAGCATTTTCTCCCCTCTAGTACATGGTCTAGTATTGTCTTTAGTTGATGAGTCTCTTTAATCTCCTGAAACATTCACATAGCTGGCTTTTTAAACATTAAAATTACAGACCCCTGTCTTTAAAAAAAATAGAATATTACTCATTTTGTGTTTGATGTTGCTCCATGATTAAATTGAGATTATACATTCTCCACTGGCAAACTGCTGAGGCATGTGTTTGCGGGGTATCACAGTTGGAGGCACACGATCTCCCCTTACCCCTCGTAAATGATGCTAATTTAGATCACCCAGTCTAGGTGTCGCCCAGTTTCCCTACTGTATAATTATTCCACCCCCATTCCCCTTGTAACTAATAAGAGGTCTGTGGGGAAACACTTTAAGACTATTCGAATATCCTCCTCCTCATCAAAATTTCCCCGTAGATTTAGCATCCATCAGTGGTCTGATGCAATCTTTACCATGGTGGTGAAAAGGTCTCTTTGTACAAGAAATTAAGGGTGGGAATGTATCAAAGAAGATGAGAGTGTATCAAAAGAATACAGGAGCTAGCAAGTGGCCAAATCTGGAACAATCTAAGCATCAAAAGAAATCATGATAATGAGATATTATAAGCTATTGAAGGAATGTAATAATCCACGAATACATAAATAAATGAATTACTGTGTTTTCCTGCTCCTTTAAATCTCAGTTCAGCCTTTCAGTGAACCAGCCCTACAGTGGTAGCCAGCTCCTCTGTGTTATGATACTGGCTGTGCCGCAACTCCGACCAGCCACCATCATGTGACACTTCCCTGACTAGAGAACAGGCTAAACTGAGAGCCTTGATCACACCTCCACCCAGCCCCAAACACAGGCTTAAGTGTGAGACCTGGGGCTGAGGGTCTGGGCCCTGGGAACCTAGTCTTGTCATAGCCTCAGCGTCCTCTTGTCCCTCTCGTCTCCCGGTCCTGCCTCAGGGACAGGTTTCTGTTTTCTCTATTATAAAGACACACCCAGAATGTGAAATCTCCCTCAAAGACATCACTCAATCCTCTAGGGTCCTCTGCCCACCACTCCCACCCTGGCACTGGCTATGGTACAATCCCAGGGATATTCTTCTGCCAAAAAATAAGACATTTTTGCCCTGCTCAGGGGCTAGGCCAATGAAGTCCTGCTAGTTTCCCCTCCTTCCTTCCCTCCAAGCAGGAAGGAACCCACCCAGTACCCCCAAGCCTACAGGCCTTTCCACCTGGGCCCTTGTTCCCCGAGTCCCACTCAGGAATATCCACCCTGCCCCATCCCCAACCCCCTCTGTGGATCTTCATTCCTGAGAAGAAGCAGATCTGAACATTTGGACTATATTAATTGCAGGTCGGCCTCTTGGGAATTATAAAAATGACAATAAGTAAAAGAGGCATTGTTTATTGAGTGTTTTAGAGTGAGGAGGAGCGGGCAATGCTGCCAACCCCCCTGAGTTCTTATCCTGGCTCTGCGAAGAAACTTGGGCAAGTTACTTAATCTCTCTGTGCCTCAGTTTCCTAATCTGTAGACAGGGCCTGCGGTGATCCCTACTAAGGGCCGCTGAGGGGTAAAGGAGTTTACTGTGTAAACGTTAACTGGCATATCGTAAGCACTGTGTACGTGCTTTTGTAACTACCGTAATTGTGATCTCCAGGGGTGTGATGAAGTGGTGGGCTCTAACATCATGCACTGGGTTTGCATTTTGTTTCTACCACTTACTGTGGGAACTTGGGCAAGATTTTTGACCTCTCTGTGTCTCAGTTTCCACATCTGCAAAACAGAAATGGTAATAATGCTTGCCCCTTAAGGCTTTTCTGAAAATGACATGAAATAACATGTGCAAAAGTACTTAAAACAGGGAGAGATACATTGTAAGTGTTCAAGAAACTATCACTTACTATTATTATTTTTTATCTAATTAGAAGGAAGGTAATATTCTTATCATCATTTTAGAGATGAGGAAATGGAAACTCAGAGAGGTTCAGTAACACACCCAAAGTCACCCAGCTTGAAAGTGGGTACAGCAGGGATTTAGTTGTCCCCTGGTCTGACCGGCACTTAGCCACTACACTATACTTATCAGACTGAGAGGGTGTTTAGAAGGAACTAAACTCTGCTGATCCAAGCTGGGATTTGAATCTCTAAGCCTCTGGGAATTATTTGTAGCAAATGCTTAACTCCATCCAGCCTGGTTTTTCCCAGGAGCTGGTCAGGTGCAGGAGTGGAAGACCTTACTGTCTCAACTCTTGGTGGTGGCAGGAAAGTCAAAGTCAAAATCAATGTTAATATTCTGTTTGGAAATTCAGGCCGGAGCCTGTAACACGCTCCTTCTGTATAGATTCCTTAGTTTGGTGCTGCAGGCCTTCATTCACTGTCACAGTCCCTCAGCTTTCCAGCCTCATCTCGCTATCTGACACCTCCCACCCTCACTGTTGCCATCCCCTGCACCCTGGCCTCCGTGGACATTCACCCACATCCCAATGTGCCTTAGCTGATGCCGTGGCCCAGATGAATGCCCTTAACCCCAGTTAAAAGGGTTCAACTCTCAAGGCCCAGCTCAAAAGCCACCTGTTCAAAGATGCCCTCTCTGAACCCTTCCCCATGAGAATTAACCACGCCTTCCTCGGGCAGCTCCAGAGCCCTCTGCTTGCACCTTCTTTTCAGTGAGTGTCACCCTCTGCCTTGTGCTACTTGCTGGCAGCTCTGCATCTCCCTTCCCCTTAGACTTGGGGGACGGAGAGGGGTACATGTTGCTCATCTTGGGGGATGGTCACAGAACTGGATTAAAATAGCCTAAGTTATGCATCATTATGGAGGAAAGTTAGTTAAGTTTAACTTCCTTTCAATCACACTGATCTTGAAGGCTAAATATAGGTGCATATATATATATATATATATATATATATATATATATATATTTAAAGGAATGTATGTTCAATGGAAGAAATTTGGAAAATCTGGAGAAAATATTAATAACAAAGTAAAAGTTACCTGTAAAACTCTCATCTAACAATTGTTAACATGTTGGCATATTTTCTTCTGTGTTTATAACTAAATAAAAATAAATTGGCTCATACTGTATATACTGGTTTGTAGTCTCCCTTTCCTGTAACATGTCGTAACAGTTTTATAGGCATTAAATATTCTTTAAGAGCAATTTTTATGGTTACATGGAATTCCATTTATTTATGCTTCCTTTCCACCTCACCACCTTGTACAGGATGAGCTGGCAGCCTCTGCACCGCGGGCAGGACCCCCGGAGCCTCACTAACTATTACCAGGGAAGGGAATACACATGGTTTGGGGAGGGCAAACCAGGCAGATCTCGCCCACCTGCCAGAAGTCAGCCCTTTGGCAAATATTTACTCGCTCCTGGGCCTGCCAGACCTCTGGCTGGGACGTTCAGCCACTGAGACAGAAGGCAGCCCCTACCCTCCTGGAACGCACACAACGCCCAGCTACAACACCACGTGCTGTAGTTAGGCTGGCAGAATGGACAAAGGGACTGGGAGGGAGCAGTTTGTTATGCAAGAGAAGAAAGGTCCAAAGAGAGTGCCACAGGCATGACATTGGTGCTGGCACGTTGGAGGAGGTAGAGGGCCCCGGAAAGCCTTTTCTAAACTGGGGGTGAGATTGGCAGTCCCACAGGCATCCCTCTACTTGTTCTCCCAGAAGGGGGTCGTTTACTCACTTCTGGGGGCATCACTGCCTCTACCTTTCACCCATGTTTTCATTCAAAACCCCCAAGGGATAGCACCAATTCTTTCAACTTTCCTCTGAGTTTCTTAGTCAAATGGTGAAGATGGAGGAAGGATTACCCAAATTAGCTGGATTTTTCTACCACTTTCTTTTCCGCCTTGGGTCTTGTTGCTGCCTGTTGTGGTTGGAGGAGGGGAGAGGGCCCCCTGGGGGCTGGGACAATGTGGTTTGTTCCTAAACTGCTGGCGCGTGCTCTTGTGCACCGTGTGTACCTCTGCTTTTGTCCTGGGCTGGGGTCTTCCCAGAAGGGAAATGTCCTCTTTTTCCTGTGATCCAGCTGGAACCCGCTCTTTCCAAGCCTGAGTCCCGCAGCTCCCTATCAGCCTCATTTTCACCGTGCGGGGAGACACGGCAGACGCACTATCTGTGCTTAATGTGCCCAGAGACTTAGCAAGAGGCATTCCTTGGCTTCCCATGTACTGAGTGGGAACAACAAGTGGCCTTAGCTGTTCTAGCCTAGGGGTGAGCAGGTGGGGCGAGCACAGGAAAGGAGAGAGGCTGGGTCGTAGGTCAAGGGCAGGCTGGGAAGGGCCTCTTCAAACTGTTTAAATTTCATTCTCCAAGCAGTGAGGAGTCATCCATCTTTTCAACAGGAGGGAGACATGCATCTCCAGTCTACGCTTTAGAAAAAACTGCTGGCATTGAGGAGAATGGATTGAAAGGCAGGGGCCTGGTGGCCTGAACCAGGAGTGAATGGAGGTGGGGTGGTGAGGTCTAGAGAAATTCAGGCAGTAGAAAGCCCTGAGTTTATGTAGGGGGTTGAATGTGGGAGAGAAGGGTGGTGATACGTGAAATTGGTAGCACGGGTGAGTGGGAGGTGCACTTCTCCTGGACAGAGATTTCTCGCAAGGGAGGATGTGGAGATGATGGATTCCAGGCTTGTCACGCTGACAGTGAGATGACTGTAGGATAGCCTGTCCAATGGCAGCCACACATTCCAGTCTGGAGCCAGGGGGAGGGGATATGTGCAGGAATCAGTCCTCAAAACACTTCACCTGACAGTAGAGGTGGTAATGTTATCAGTTGCAATACTAGTGCTTACTGAACAGTTCATGTGCCAGGCACTGTTCTGGGCACTTCATGTGTGTGGGTTTGTTTAGTTCTCACCACAGTCTTTTGGGGTGGGCGCTGTTGTGAGCCCCAAATACAGGAGAGGAATGTGAGGCACAGAGAGAGTTAGGTAACTGTCCCAAAGTTATACTGCAGGCAAGTGGAGCACACAGGGGTTGGTACCTGCTCCCCTCTATTTCCTCTGTGAGGACATCCTGAGAACTGTGAGATTTATGGGAAAGTTAAGAGGATTGCACCCTGGAGAAGCCCCTTCGGCAGGCAGAGCTGAAGCAGTGGAATTGGGAACCAAGAGGTTGGAAGCCAAGCTGTGGGGGTGGGAGTCATTTCAAGGAGGTGTTACCTTCATCCAGGGCTGCAAGGGATCCAAGGAGTAGAGGAGGGAGGGGGCCCACAGGTTGAAAACACTGAGTGCCACTGGAATGACAGGGAAGAAAGCCAGATTGTAGAAGACTGAGGATTAAGTGGGAATTGAAGAAGAAGAGAGAGTATGTGTGGTTTCTTAGAGGAAGTAGATGAATGGGCAAGAGAGAACTAGGGCAGTGGCCTGAGGGTGGGGCAGAGTTGGGGTAGAGTTTCTTGGAAGGGGGCATCTTGTGGTGTTTGTAGATTGCAAGCAGAGAAAGGCGGGGGGGAAGAACTGACAGTCTCCAGAAGCAGTCAGGAGAGTTGGGCTTGAAAGCAAATGGGACATTTCATTCCCGACACTTGGGAGTGGGGGTGGGGTGCTGAACCAGGGCAGAAGCTGGAGGAAAAAGGGAGTGAAGGGAAGGAGGAACAAATAGAACCTGATAACCAATAGAATTCAGGGGAAGGCACAAGAAGACTGATTTCCAACTGCTAAAGCAGAGGATGAGGAGGAAGCTTGGGGAGAAAAGAACTGAGTTCAAGTTTGCTTTTAGCCTCTGTGTGGTGAGGTGTCTGAGGGGCCTGCAGGTGGAGAGCCTCTGTGGGCATGACGGGCTGCAGTGCAGGAGGGAGGTCTGGCCTGGGACCCTGGAGAACTCTCTGCTCAGAGGCAGCGGTGGGCATTAGGGAGATTCCCCAGGTGTCGGAAATGCAGGAAAGGGCTCTGAGGAAAGCTTCCAGAAGACAGCTCTGAAAGGAATTCTTCAAGGAACAGCATCCATTACAGTGACTAATTTCTCTTGATAACTATATTAATAATATATTAAATGCTTTAATGAGCACTCAGAGTGGAGTACAAACAAGGACAGCTCCATGTTCGCAGATGCTTTCTCCTGGCCCTCCAAATCCCAAGGTGACAGGGAAGGTCTTGCAAGTCAGCAGAAAAGTGGCCATTGAACTGCTCTGTGGGCAAGCGTGAGGTAACACACATGAAAACGTGATCTAGATGACCAGCAAGGAGAATGAAGCCTGAGCTCTCAGTCACCATTTCGGGATGGGAGCCAGGGGTCGGCATGGGTCAGTCTCCAGATTAAGTATATTTACTCGGGTCGATGGGATCACCTCCTGGGGGGGTCAGTCCCTGCTTTCCCCAATCAAATGTACCAACAAGTGAAGGAGCAGGAGAGAGGGGATGGGAGAGGAGCCATGTCCCGAGGGGCTTGGGACCCACTCAACATGCTAACCTAATGTGGGGCCTCCCCAAGGAGGGTGCGGTTCTGAGGTTTCTCACCATCCCAGGTTCCCAGTTTGCTGAAGGAACTTAGTCTTGACATGTCAATGATGGAAACACATGGTGTCTGGGCACTTTGGTTTGTGGTTTTCACCGTCAGATGTCTCTGTGGCTGAGCACATCGATTTGTCTCAGCAGAGCTAGGGGACTGCCAGTCCTCAGAAGCAGAGGGAAGAGGGGCTCCTCCTTGAGGTCTGGGCCCAGGTAAGCAAGCGGGTCCTTGAGGCAGGCTTATGCAGGAGACCCCAGCAAGAGGTCTGGGGGCAGAGCTGGAGCTGCATTCTGGCCTTCATCCTCCTCAGATCCCCTACGTAGCTCCTTTTCCAGGCAGGTGCTTGGTGATCGTCCCCTGCCCCATCCTACCCTGCCCCAAAGTGGCGTTTTAAACCAAACACATGGAAAAAGAATAGTCAAAGTTGATTTTCCATTTATTGAACAAGTTTTGTGGAAAATCTTTTCAGGTCTCAGAAGTCCCTGAAGCGGCCAGGGGTGTTGGGGAGGCGACGGGGAGATGGCAGGTGGTAGCTGATGGTGGGAATGGGTAATCTTTGACGTCCTGACCTCCTGCCTACCACCTCCTCTGGCCCCGGCATTCTATTTTGTTTCCTTTCCTGAGTCCTAACTCCCTGGGGGCAGCCTCTCCCCCACCCTTCGGCTGCCCCAGGCCCCATATGTGGGTCCACATTCCCAACCTTCTCGGGGCAGCCCTGATTTTCGGTTCCCCTCGGAGTCGAGGTCTTCCCACCCAGCTCTCTCCGGGGTGCGCCGTCCCTGCGCCGCTCCGCGAGCCTGTAGGGCAGGACGCCAGGCACCTGGCTCTGCCCAAGATACCGAGGCTCCTCGCTCGCGCCCTCCTGCCTGCGGGCCGGGGTGGGACGACGAGGCTGGGATTTTCCTATCTTCACCCGGCGACACCCAGCCCCCGCACCGCCTTGCTTTTTCATGCTCGAAAGGGGTCCCGCATCCGAGAGGGTCTGGGGGCGCCGCCGCCCGGCCCCCGCCCCGCCCGCAGCCCCGCTCCTCCCCGCGCGGCCCCACTTGTGGCCCCGCCGGCAGGCGCGCGAGGACAGCTGCATTTCTAGCCGCCCGCCGCTAGGAAGCTGGCCTCGCCTCGCTTTCTCCGCCTCCCGCGCCCCAGCCGCGCCGCCGCGCCGGGCCCGCCGCCGCCGCCGCGGGATCGCCGCCCCTCCCCCAGCCCGCCGGCCCCACCGGCCCGCGGGGCGCGGACGCGCGTGGCGGCTGCTCGGTAAGACCTCCCTTTCGTCCCCGGCCGCGGCCCCAGCTGGCTGCCCGGCGCGCCACCCCGGCCCCGGCCCGGCGGCCCCACCTTCTCGGTACCGATCGCCGAGGCACCGCCGGGAGGGCCGGGCCGGCACGAGTTTGATTCCCGGTGCTGCCGCCGCAGCTTCCCCGGAGCCCAGCCGCGTGCAGCGGGTCCCGGGCTCGCTTCTCTCCCGAGACCCCACCTCATTCCCGGCCGTGGGCGCGCGGGGCGTGCGGGTTTCTGGGGACTGGGCGCCGGGCGCGGGATTAAAGGGTGGGCGCGAGCGGGCGGCGCCGGGCCGGGTAGCGAGGCCTCCCCCCGCGGGCGCCGCCCGGAGTCCCTCAAGCAGCCGCTCCCCCTTTTGTGTCGGCGCCCCTCCCCGCTTTGCCCCGGCCTGGGGGCTCTAGCTGGTTGGCGGTGGCTGGCTGGGGCGTGTGCTGGGCAGAGCTCCTTTTAGGAGGATGGGAGGTTCGCTTCCTGCCCCCGCCGAAGTCACAGGTCCCCTCAGCCTGCCCCGGTCCCACCCGGTCCCCTGGGAGCTGCATCTCCCGGCGTTTTGGCTAGGGAAAGTTCAGAAAGCACTGTCCCCGCCCCTGCTCCCCCGCCCCTCCCGCTGTCTGTGGCCCGGGCTCCAAGCTCCGGGGGGTGGGGGTTTGCGTTAATTCATCCTTTCCTCCTCGTTTTCTCCTTGCATTGTCACCTTACACTTACGAATGGCTTGCCCATTTCTTTCCCCCTTATAAGAAGTTTTAGCTCCAAGACATTTATACTAAAATTAAATTCCTGGAGAGGAGTTTATTTTAGAGGGAGAGAGGTTTCTGATTTTTCTTCTTTTCTTTCTTCTCCCCACTCCCCCGGGGTGGAGTGTGAGGAGAAGGACTAGGAGTTTCGAAATAAGTTGTACTAGAGGTGACGCAGACTACAGGCAGACCATGTCACTCCTCACCTGACCTTCAGGCAGGAGCATCACCGAAGATTTCGGGTAATGGGACATGGGGAACAAGCCTTCCTGTTGGTTATCCTGCCTCACTCTGAACCATCTAGCCCAAGAGAAAGGACTCAGGAAGATTTTCTGGCCTTTCATCACTCTTCTGTGCCAAGCATGCTCGTCTTTACAGCCTGGGCGGAGTCGGCTATAGCTCGGTGTGGCGGAAGGAGGTCAGGGACGCCAGGAGTTCTCTCCTGGCGGAAGTCATCTCACTGGAGATTTGGCTCCTGTGGGATTGAGTGTGAAACCCCACCCTCTCTGCTGGGGTGGGTGGGTGTTGTTGAGACCTCAGTTTGAGTGGAGGGTGGCTTCTCTGGAATGGAGAGAGAAACCTGGTTCAGGTCACCCGGAAGCTGGAGGCTGTGTGGGGGAGGGTTGGGTTTGAAAGCCCCTGTCCACTTTCTGCTGCTGGAAGGAGCAGGGGCCAAGGTAGCGGTAGTGGTGCCTCAGGCCCCGGTGCATTCACGATTAGGAGAGAGACCTTGGAGAGCTAGGGAGGTCCTAGAGATGGTAAGGTGAATTGGGGGGAACTTGGGGCCAGGGGGTTGGGATCACGCGCCCCTTTGAGAATCAGATGAAAACTCTAACTCCTCCCCACCCCCCAAACATGCACACAATGCAGGGACACAATCTGTATGCAATATCAGAGCATTACTGTACTCTTTGGAACTGGGACCCTAGAAAGAACCCTGACCTAGAGTCTGTGGTCCAGCCTACGCCATTCAGAACAGTTCCCTCCTTTGTGGCTGGTCAGTGAGTAACCCAGAGTGTGAGGACTAGACTTCTCAGGAGGTCTTTTCTCATGACCTTCTGATGCCACTTTGGGCTTGTGGCCATAGAGACCTGTAAACTCAGGAGTAGATTCCAGGCTCCTGCAGTTAGCCAGAGGATGGGACAGATGGGGAACACTTCTCCAGGGGCTGTTCTGCTAGGTTTGTGCTGGGAAGGCTCAGGCCCAGCACTGGGCTGGGGCCACAGGGCTGTTGAATTAGAGGTAAATACAGGGATAAGGTCAGGTGTTTCAACTGAGTATAGGACCAGGTGCTTGAAGAGCTCCAGCTCATTCTTGAGGAAGAAGGGAGAAGGTACTTCGGTGGAAAGTTTAAATGCGAAAGATGCATCTCCTCTTGAGGAGGTCTTGGGGTAGAGCTGTCCAAGACCAAGGTCTACACATTGTAGGTTCCTTTGATTCCTCTGGACTTTAAAAGGCATGTGGGGGCCAGAGAAGATGGCTGTCACCATCCCCAGTACATCCGAGGAGGCCTGGCCTGCCTTCCGTTTCTCAGCCAAAGCTCACTGTGCCCTGGCTGCCGCTCAGGTGTTTGTGACATCTACCCTTGCTGGGGATCTGGAAGAGCCTTTGGTAGAGCCTGCCATCTGCAACTTCTTTGCCTTGGTAATGAGAAGCCCTTCTTAGGCTCCAAGGCCTCCAGACGGAGGGAGCTCATGGGGATTTCCTTGTTTAAATAGCAAGCACAGTGTTTGGCATATAGGAGCACTCACATTTTTTCTTCCTTCAGAGCTTCCTACATTTACTCTGCCTGATGGATTATTCCCACCCTGGCTGTAAGCAGCACAGGTAGGAGTATTCTGGAGCGGTGGAGGCAGGAAGCTGGGAGTCAGATAGAGATCACCTCTGACTATTCGGGTGGCCTGGAGGAGGTGATGCCTCTGTTTTGTTAGCTCTTAACACTTATGGGAAGGAAGAGCCATAAAGGGCCAAGGAGATGCTGTGACCCAGCGATCCCTGCCTTATGGAAGTTGTCTGAGTGGGGTGTCAGGGTCCCGTGGCAGTGACTCACGGTTCACATTCCTCAGTGGCCAGGACTGGTATGTCTGCTGCTGCCCTGGCTGCCACAGGTTGGTGAGGTTAGGGTGCGGGTTTGTGTCTGCTTTCTCAGCGCTTCTCTGACCCCCTCTGCTTCCAGCCTCCCAGTAAGTGCCCCCGACGTGTCAGAGCAATAGGTGCACTCCTGAGAACGTGCCATCGCTCTTATCTTTAACTCAGGTTGTAGTGATAAATTCGGCAACACTGCCTGTAAATGTAAACCCCCTCTTTGTAAAATGTGACCCTTTCATTTTCATTGTGGCAGCACCGCGAGTCTTTGAGGAATTATCGGTGGGATAGAGAAGTTCCAGTTCCGTTGATTGAACCTCCAGCCCCGGAGGCAATCCAGCCACTCTGCGCCCGCCCACTGCGACAAAGCTTCGTGGCCTCGAGTATAGGCTCTGAGGTTGCACATCCCCGTTAGAGCCCCGCCTCCCACCTGACTCTGTGACTTCCTGCCTCGCTTTCTCAGCTCTAGGAAGAGTTAAAGGAGATCTAGTATGTATGCCACACAAAGAGTAAGCATTCCTTTTCTAAAAGTGTATTTATTTTTCGGTGGCAGTTGACATACAATATTACATTAATTTTAGGTACAACATAGTGTTAGACATCTGCGTTACTCACAGAGCGATCCCCCCCGATAAATCCTGCACCCACCTGGCACCGTACAACCTGGCACCGTACATAGTCATCAGAATATTACTGACTGCATTCCCTTTGCTGCACTTCACATCCCTGCGACTGGTTTGTAACTGCCAGTCTGTACTTTTTAATAATCCTTTCACCTTTTCCACCCAGCCCCCCAAGTCCTCTCCTGTCTGGCAACCACCAGTAAACACTTTTGGAGCAGACGCCGTTATTTTCCTTTCTGCACATGGTGCAAAGGTTCTGAGGCTCCTTGTTGTTAAGGAAAATCTTTGGTAAAAACTGTAGAGGCTGAGCCTGGCCTTTGGAGGGGTGGGTAGGGGTGGGTTGGGCTGGGGTGAGGCTTGCTCTTAAGTTATGAGCAGAGGGGACCGCGCAGTGGGAAGTGGGGAGCCTGAAACGTCAAGGGTGATGGATAGAGAGGCACAGTGGGGGCAGAATGACTCAGCGTTTGTAGCCCTGCTGTGGAGCCAGCTCTTCTCCCTTCTCTCTGGAGAATGTGCCTTATAAGCTGGTAGAGGTGGGCTGGGGAGAAGATCATAATCAGTGAGGAAGGGTGAATGGCTTCTTATGTTGCTGCTGCCATTGGTGCTGGAGGAACAGGGCAAAGGGTCCTGGAGGCGGGGGAGGGGTATGGCACTATGTAGACAAAAGTGGAAACTGCGGGTGGTGGGTGGGTGGTTCCATAAAGTAATAGGCCTGGGAAATAATAACTCCAGCTCTCACTGAGCACATGCTATGGGTCAGACCCCGTTCCAAACGCTCCTTGTGGGTCAGCTCATTTAATCCTCACGAGACCCTAAAAGCTATTATCTCTGTTTTTCAGTGAAGAGACATAAAGAGGTGAAATAACTTGCCCAAGATCACATGGCTAGAAAGTGGCAGAGCCAGGATTTGAACCTTAGAGGCCCAGACTGCAGAATGTACATTTTCAGAGAAATTCTCCGAGAGACCCCTACTTAGCTGGGGGATGGAGGGTAAGGGGTAGTTTGGTGCTCTGCTTGAAGGGCTGTCAGTGTTTAGGCATCATGGGAACTTGTCTGGAGGGATCAGGCTAGCACAGTCTGCTGGGAATCCCTGGAAGAGTGCCAGACACTCTACCGGAACCTGTCCCTGAGAGCAGAGGTCACAGGGACATGGCCCCTGCCTATACTGATGGTTGGGATGCAGTAGTCACCATGGTAAGTGCTGCAGTGAGGTGAGCGCTGAGAAGAGGGTGCTTTGCCATCCAGAAGAGAAGTTGGAGCAGGGAAGGCTTCCTGGAAGAGGGGTACTTGGGCTGAGTGAGGGTCAAAGTGGCTGCTATTTCCAGGGGTTTTGATCTGCCCAGGGGGCAGTGACATTATTCTCCTACTCTGTGAACTCAGAGTGTAACCTAGGGTCACATTTTCTGGATAAAGCAGGAACTGGGAAGTGTGGTTGGCTTCCTTGATGTCTTGGTGGTTTTTAATAGTCACTGCCTGTAATGCCTGTGAATAGGCTGAAGAAATAAAAATCTCGTTAGAGTTACTGCTCAGAACAGTGATTCACTCTTGTCTGCGTACTAAGAAGGATAACCAGAGGCAAACGAATGCAAGCTGCGGAGGAAGGACTCCAGTAAGGTTTGAGGACAAGGTTCCAGAGAGGATGTGAGAGCAAGTGACTCATAGGAGTGGAGGGGAATGGCCTCCCGCAAAGGTCTTCAGAAATGGGAACCAGTTCCATTTGTCTTTGTGGTTTAAAGGTTTCATCAGGAGGCAGGAAGATGAAATAAAGGCCCAGAGAGGTCTGTGTCAGCTCAGTGATACGAGGCTGAAAGGAGCTGGAATTTTTGAGCTAGAAGGTTGCTGATATCTGGCCTAACCCCTCATTTTACCATTGAAGTGACTGGAGATTGCCCAGTACCATCGAGAGGCTCACCCATTCGTTAGAGAGCCAAGACCCAAACCTTATCTGCCCAAGAAGGGGCGGAGGGTCGGCCTGCACTGATCCTGTCAGAGAGGATGGTGCTTTCTGGGAGTGCCCGGCACCCTAGGGAATGGAGCCCAGCCAAGCCTTGTGAAGACGGCTCTAGAAAACCTGTACTGACCGTTTGTCTGGCTGTTGAATCTAGAGACAGCATCAGCTTCTACTCAGATGGCAAGAATGGCGTGCCCAGTTGGGCCTGGCAGGCCACCGCATTCATCCTCCTGTCCCAGCACCTAGAAGAACTTCAGGCACTTATACAGGGCTCCCTGGAACCTCTGCTGCATGAAGCATAAAATAGCAGACAATCCAAAAGCTACTACTCTTTTATCCGCCACTTGTAGGGCCAGTACGTTTAGCCTTCCCATTTTGTTTTGCTTCAGCCGAAAGCATTATCATTATGTAGTGCGCTCTCAGCCACAGAGAAGGGCGCCCCAAGTTGTGCTGCGGGCGAGCGTGACCAACAAAACATAGTTTAGGATCTTTCCCACAATGTAGAATTCTTTGAAGGATCGTCATGGGCTGACGTAAATGTTCATTTATGTTGGTATTTGTTTTAGTTTGTTGCTGTTCCTTGCACAGAAGTAAAGGTGGCATTTTGCAAATTGAGGAAAACGTGGTGTAGCAATCTGAGCTGCATTCAGCAAAAGGGCTGTAGAGATCTCTGCAAAGAACGAGACTTGCTCTCAGGAGAGAATCTTGTGAAGAATGTACCAAATAGGGACCGATGCGGGACAATGAGTCCGACATACCAGGAGGTGAACTGCAGTTCCTAGGGAGAATTTGGATCCACTCTTGCAGATCGAAGAGAAGCGGCAGCAGAAAACACCACGGCACGAACTCTTGCTTCCTCCCCTAACCCTGTCATCCCTGTTCATTAAGGAAGCATTAGGTTCTAGGGGGGACCCTGCAGAGCTCAGTTTCTTTGGGTGACCAGCAAACTGGGTTTGGAACTCTTTTGAGGAAAAGATTCTCTGTGGTCACGTTGGATGATCAGGCGTAGGAAATGATTTCATTTCATTCAGATTTGAGATTCGGTTTGGTTTCAGGCTGTACCAGGAGCTGAGAGAGTGAGCTGCCGAGGGAGAGCGAGAGGAGGGTGAGCTGGGGGAATGTTTCACCCTTGGCTGTGTCAACTCCTGGCTTGGTGGGTGGGCAGGGGACTCCGGTGCTGGGCAGGGAGAGGAAGATCAATCAGAGGTGGACTTGGGAAGGCTGCCCACTGAGCGTGTGTCTGCAGACTGGGCTGGGTGGAGAGGGAGGGAGCGTACAAGGACATCTGTCAGCAGGTGTGCATGGGACAAAGCCCTGTGCAGTTACAGGGCTAGGAGGACAGGGTGATTACCTGGATGAGGTAGGTTTTCCATGGGTGGGTGTAGACCCGAGAGGCAAGCAAAGGGTTAAATGTGCCACAAGAACTACACTCACCCCTACTGTGCAGTATTTTCTTGCATTTAACTTTCCTTTAAGGGAAGAAAAAAAAAAGGTCCAATTAAGGTTTGAGAGCTGATGAGAGTTGAGGACTTGCAGACCTTTGCACTTTGGTGCGTCCTGTAAGAGCCTCAGGCTGTTCTTTTCCAGGAGTGGTCTGGGGCCAGTCTGGTCGTTTCGCAGCGCATCATTACCCTAGAAAAGCAGCCGCTTCCTCTCCGGACGGGATCGGGGGGGGGGGGGGGGCACACACAGACGTTTCACTCCACTTCAGCAGTGCTAGAGCATCCCTGGGTTTTCTCTCTCACAGGTGTAAATTCGTTTGACTTCTAAAAGGGAGAATCATTGAATCTTAAAGCTGGAGAGTATTTCGAAGATCATCCAGGTGGCGCCTAGAGGAATTTGGGGTCCTGGGTGGTTAAGCACCTTGAAAAGACCCATGGTATGTGGTTAAGAACACCGGGTCAGACCGCCCTTTTCTAAATCCAGCCTCTGCTGGTCACTGCTGTGTTCTTGGGGCAAGTCACTCAGTCTCTCTGAGTCTGAGTTCCCTGACCCACGCAGTGGGAGGAATAAGAGTCCCCAGTGGTTGCTGCTGAGGATTCAATGCTTATAAAGCCCTGAGCACAGGTTTGGCGTGTTGTGAGTCCTCAATAAATGTTAAGTGCTGCTGCTGTTATGATTGTTGTTGTTGCTGTCATTTCAGGGAATCCCATGGCTAGTCAGTGGGAGAGCCAGGGCTACAATGCTAGACTCTTCTTATTCCTGTTCTCTCCAGCATGGCCATGTGGTGATTTCATCACAGCCTTGAAATACATGAAGAGCATTTAGGAAAGGTGCTTGTGAAGTCTAATGAATGTTCATAATAGAGCTAGAAGATGAGCTTACTCCATCTGTCAGATGCAGTTAAACTCTGGGCATGAGGTCGTGTGTTTACATCATTTACTTCCACAAATGTCATTTACGAATGTTTAGGACTTCAATCTGTTACCTCTGCTGGAAAGGTTGGGGTGATCTGAGATGTTTTTATTGAGGAGTTCTGTTCGAATTGGAAACGTCCACCTCAGTGAGTTGTCGTGGCATGCAGGCTTTCGGATATAATGGAAATATTTCTATAGCCTGGCTGCTATTTATCAAGGGTGAAGACAGTGCATGTTTTTTAAAAAATATGGGCTTGGCAGAAGTCCACATGTCTTAGGCCATGCCTGTGTAATGCACTCCCAGACGGTTTGCACTGACCTTTTTTGCAAATCGTTGACAGCCTAGGGAGTAGGAGCCTCCCGGGGGAGCCCTTTTAGTCTGAAACGTTGTGGAGGCCAGTGTGATTCTCAGCCTGGTGGGGTCTTCTGACACCTTGGGTGGGGTGGCACCCACTCCTGTAAGCGGAGTTGGCGTATTTTCTTGGAATCTGAAAACAAATGGAAATTAATTTTGTTCGGCAGATCCTGCAGCACTCTTTTGAGATACTCTCACTCTCTGGGCGTTACAGAATTGAAGTCTGTCTTTGATGCCAATCCACCGGACTTCTCGAATTTCCGTGCCTGAGGGAGGGAGAGTTCTAAAGTCTGAAATTTGTGTGTGTGCAATGTGCAGTTCAAGAGCAGAGATCCAAGCCCTGGCTGGGTAGCTCGGCTGGTTAGAGCATCATCCCAATACACCGAAGTTGTGGGTTCAATCCCAGATCAGAGCACATACAAGAATCAATAAATGCATAAATAAATGGAACAGCAAATTTATGTTTCTCTCTGTCTCCCTTCCTCTCTCTAAAAACCTATCAATAAATTTAAAAACATTTAAAATAAAAGAGCAGAGATCCTGTCTCAGCTCAGAAATGTCTGGACTGTCATTCTGAACAGATTACTTAACTCCTTTTTTAAAATATTTATTTATTTATTTAGAGAGAGGGGAAAGGAGGGAGAAAGAGAGGGAGAAAAACATCAATATGTGGTTGCCTCTCATGTGGCCCCCACTGGGGGCCTGGACCTGCAACCTAGGCATGTGCCCTGACTGGGAATCGAACCAGTGACCTTCTGGTTTACAGCCCAAGCTCAATCCACTGAGCTACACCAGCCAAGGCAACTTCTTAATTTGTACTTTTCTTGAGCTTAATCTATTATTATACGCACAATAAGAAGTGGCTATTGAACAGATCAGTTACACAGACCTGGTAATAATCACCCCCTGCACACAGGATTGTTGTGAATGTCTAATAATAATAACCAGAACTTATTACATGCATACTGCATGCTAGGGACCTTTCTAAGGATTTTAAGAGTATTAATTACTCAAACCTACAAAGATAGTATGAATACTTTACATATGAGGAGACCAATACGCAAAGGGTTAAGTCAAGGTGCCCAAGGCCACACAGCTGTGAGTGGTGGAGCTGCGATGGGAACTCAGACAGCCAGGCTACTGAGCCTGGACAGGGTGCTTACGGGAGGTCCTTCCAACTTGCAGATTGTGCTTCTTACTCTGTGACTGCTCCTCCTCTTACTTGAGCTGAGGGAGGAGAAGCTGAGCCTGGAGGTAGATTAAGTGTACAGATCACAGTGTTGGAAAGAATGAGGAGATGGAGCATATGAGAGCTTTTTTTGGAGTTACAGGGAAACAGCTGTTTCTAAGTTTGGGACCGACTGAAGAGAGCCAGCGGGGACAGAGAAGGACGTTTTCTTGGGAGGATTTTTACTATCTGCCGTGAGGGATTGCTCTGTCTGCGGATTTGAGGGCCACGTGTCGTTTTCCTCTCCCATCACATTTTATTTGGAAGCCCGTCTTTAAACCCCAACGCAGCCCTCAGCTGTGACAGCTTTAGAAACTTAGCAAACCACCGAATGCAGTGAATTCTTGGGACATGAAAGGAGAGGTGAAGGGTGGGCTTTTTTAGTGGAATTTCTGTTGTGACATTTCTATGACGTGCACATGGGGATGAGCCATGCAGAGGCTCGTGTTCAACAGAGAGAGGACTGGGAACTTGGGTGACTTCTCTTTTTCTCATGAGTTCGACTTAATAAGAGAATGAATCACCCTATTAGCTTTCATGCTGGAAGAGAAAAAAGAAAAGAGACAGTGAGGGAGCGAGATGGCATTTGACCGAAACCAGAAGCCTCCGGTGTCGGCCTCCCAGGGCAGAGTCCAGGCCGACACACAGGCCCTTGGTGATTGGAGCCAAGGGTGAGGTCCCTCCAGGGCCTTTGGGAAGGAGTCCCAGCTTCCTGTCACTGCCACCCTCAGCCCTCTCCATCCCTGTGACATTTGGGGCATGAACCTTCAGGGGAAATGGATAGCAGTGTGTCATTTTCTACTAACAAACCCCTGGGGAAATTCACACACAGCAGTGATAATTTTGAAGACATTAATGCAAAAATGTATTACATAAAAATAGACAATTCAAAAGTAGCCTTTGACCTTCGGAGATGTGAATGGCTGGCTACTCATGCTCCGACCAGCGAAGTTGGCAGGGGCCCTCGCTGTGCCTGGTGCTTGACCCCTGGGACATTTTGGGGACCTCTGGGTCTCTTCTGGGACTCCAGAAAGGAGCCTTCCAGGAGCAAGGGCTTCCTGCCCACCAAGCCCCACCCACAGCTGCTCTGTTCTCCCAGTTTGCCGGGAAGCTGGGGAGCACATCCTTTTTTGAGCTCCTCTTTCTGACTTTTCTGTGGACCTTAATTTGGATTCTGAGCTGAGGCTGGGGTCCCCTCAGGAGTATAAAGATGGCCTCAGAGGAAGGGGTGGTGAGAAAACTCCCTCCATCTCCCCAGCCCCCTGGAAGCCCGATGTAGGCACGTTAATAGGGTGGTTGTGTTTTCAGACTCTCGCTGGCTTCTTGGCACACATTTCTCAGGGCGTTTGCTTTTCTCAGCAATGTCCCTGGGCCCCCCTTCAGCCTCAGTTTCCCTCCTGCCCCGAGTCATCAGCAGCAGCTGCTGTCAACAGCTCCTGTTAGTAAGAGGATGTACTCTGTGTCAAGCATTTCACTTAATTTAATTGAGTCTTTATACCAATGCTATGAGCCTGGAATTATGGTCATTTGAGATATGGGAGGTGAGGCCGAGGGCTAAGGGGTAAAGTACAGTAAGTCTTCGCTTACTGTACTATAACATCATCCACAGGTTCTTGGAACTGTGGCAAAATCACAGGTAACTAGACCAATTGATACAAACAAGAGGTAAGTTTCTCCAGCATCTCATCAACCTTGAACGAAACAACCATGTTATTGGAGAACCACCTATAACTTGTCCAAATAACATAGCCACTTCCCGGGCGAGATACTTTTTTCATTTTTTGTTTTAACCTTTTGTTGTGAAATTTTCAAATATACACGAAAGTAGACTAGTATAGTCAATTCCCATTCACCCACCCCCAAACTTCACTCTTTATGGAAGAGCCCCAGCTCCAGTGCTTGTATGGCTATGGCATATAGCAGTCAGCTTTTGTGTACTAGAAGAAGGGACCTCTTCCCCTGGTACATAGCTGGGTAAGCAGAGCACAGGCCGGATTCCAGCCCCACTGACCCCTTGGAGCGGGCATCTTGTGCAGGCAACAGCCCACACAACTGTATATGGACGGCAACCCTGCCTGCTTAACTTGCATCTAGCTTTTGGCATAAAAGAGAGTGGAGTGAGACAGCAGTTCCTGACAGAGGGGTGATTTCTCAATTGGTGCCTAACTCTGTGGGGTAAGGGGAGAAAAGCTCAGTCGTTGGGGGCTTGGGGGCTAAAATAAATTAAGCAGGGGGATGAGTCCCAGAGGAGAGACTTCTGTGTAGAGAAGGGTGAGGTCGGCTGAGCTGTGCCTTTCACTACTTCTGTTTTCTACCCACCACCTGCTGTCTTGATGACTCCTGCTTGACGCCCTCTCCTCTGTTCTGTGCCCTGGGTGAGGGAAACACTGTGTGTGGCCACGAGGCTGGCAGGAGGTGAGCTGGTAGAGCCCAGGGTGTGAAAGCCTGGTATGAATTCACTCTTGGCTGCCACCCTCCTAGAGTTGCTGGGACAAGCTGTCTTTGTCTCCTGGCAGTTTACCTTTTCTCCAGGCTCAGTTTAGCCAGGGGCAGGGTGGGAGGTCCTGCCTTCACGCCTATACAACTGTTCCTTTTAGTTCCAAAGTGGGGCCTGGGTGTCGTCAGATAGGGATCTTTGGGGAAGGATTGGGTCTTTTTTACTCTTGTGCTCTTGGGGGTACCCATTACACCATCTGGCATTGGTGCTCTAGAAATATTTGTTCAACAAGTGGATGTTACACAAACAAATGTAGCATCCTGCAGACCAGAGCAGTGTGCTGAAGGGCCCAGGGTGAGTAATGGGTCTGCTTCAGCCAGGAGAGGCTAGACTGTGCTGTGTTAATAATCAGGTCTGGCCATCCCAGTGGCTTGACATAGTCTAGATAAACTCTGTGCTCACGGGAAGTCTGATGTGGGTTAGGGCTGTCCTCCTCCCCCTGGCATTGCACCTTGGGAAATATGGGGCCTTCAAGGTTACACCACAGGAGGGGACGAGGGAGACAGAGGCAGCCCCTGGCTTGGGACTGCCTTGGCAAGGAACTGACACCTCTCTCTTCCATCTCTGTTTCATCTGCCAGAACTAGTCACACCACTCCAACCTGGCTGCCAGGGACACTGGGAAATGTAGAGGGGCAAAGGGCTTGATGGTTTCAAGGAGAGGATTTTGTATTTCTTGTCCCTGGTTTGCATCCTTGGAGTGCCTCTGGCTAATCACACATCCTCAGTTAGCATGTTTTCACACTTACCGGAAGGGAACACCTGTCACTTCCTTTAATCCAGGGAAGCAGGCATGGGATGGCACTGAAGGAAACTCACATAGCAGGAAGAGACTGAAGCTCTCCTGTATGACATGTTGGTCATGTGATACTCATTTAGTTCCTTCACCTCCGTGAGCCTCTCTCCTCATCTATAAAAGGAGGATAATAAATCCAGCCCATCTTTTAGTTCCGACTCTACTGACTACAAGTAACAGAAACCAGCCTGAGCTCTTGGAAGCCACAGGGGAATGGAAGAACCAAGGCAGGAACTACGACTGACCTCTGAAGGGCCTGGAGCTTCAGGGCACCACTGCTTCTGTAGCTGTGCGCCAGGCATCATGGTGGGCAGCTCCCAATGACACCCACGGCATCCTGGGCAGAACAGAATCTCAGAACCTTGATTCACATTCCCAGGGAAAGAACCTGATTGGCCCATTTGTGTCAGCTGTCTCCCGTTGGTCCAATCTGCTGTAGCCTGGAGGGTATGGCCTATAGTACCACCAGGGCTTGCAAGGGCCTTCCCCTGTGAATGGGACCAGAGGCAGTCCTCAAAAATGTACCCAAGCTCACCTCACATTGATTAGATAATATCTGTAAGAAAACTGCATAAATGTGAGCTGGCATGGTGGTGTGGGGTTTCTCCTTAGGAATCTCGGAAGTTGTTGCACTCTCCTACAGGGAGGTGGGACAGATTATAACCCTCTGTGAGAGAATTGAAAAGTCTTGGTGGAGAAAGGGCAGCTGTTTGTTGGAGGGTGGTGGAGCAAGGGCCTGAGGGAGTGGGTGGCACTAGCACGGGGCATGTCCAGTGGTCCAGCTAGGTTTACAGGACGTTAGACCATGACACGGTAAAAGAGGGAGCACTGGAGTCCGCTCTCACTTGGATAAATATGGATGCTTATGTAGTTGAAACTGTGATGTGGAAAGATGTTTGCCCTGATTATGGCATTTGTCCAAGCAACCGCCCCAGCTGCCTGTGTGACTACGGGCAAGTTACTTCACCTCTCTGGGCTTAGTTCTGCTCTTTGCAGATTGTGTGTGTGCACATCTGCATGTGGGGAGGAAGGCATGGGGTCTGGAATTCGACAGCTGGGCCTGAATTCTTGTTCTTCATCTGCTAGCGGAATGACCTGGGGGGATTTCTTAACTTCCTTGTGTCTCGGTTTACGCACTTGTGAAATGAGGATATTTGTAGTCCTACCTCATATGGTTACTGTGGGGATTACATGACATCTGTGTTCAATTAATAGCAGCTAATTAATAATCAGATTATTAATAAAAACCCAAGCCAGCCAATTCTAGGGCCCTGCAGCTGTGTGGTAATACTGTGCCCCGGCCCTGTGGGACTTGGAGCAAACCTGAAGGCTGGATAGTGGTTGGGGCAGGGAGGGGGGTACAGGAGGAAGCCTGAGAGAGGCTAGGAAGCTGGAGGTCAGGGAGACTGCTGACAGGGAGGCCAGCCTAGCAGGCTGCCGGCACCGCAAGGTGCAGTGGCCCCGCCATGCAGACACAGCCCCTAGTGCCTGCGGCCCCTCCTCCCACTGCCCCATCTGCTTTCCAGCCACCATGGCCGGGGCCCAGCAGTTTGTTGAATTCCAGATGACTGGAGAAACTTAGAAGTTGAGTGGCTCCTTCACCTCAGACCTGGCTCAAAAGCCAGGTCCAGGTTTGGGATTCAAGTGCTTCCTGCTGTGAAACTGCAGAGCCTGGAGAGTTAAAAAATAAATGAAGGAACCCTCCTGACCACAGAGCAATTTGAGGGCTGAATTATTTAGAGGCTCAGCTCCCTCTGGCTCCTCCTGGGGAAAAGGACAAGGGAGGAATGTGGGGCCAGCGAGGGCTGAATTCCCGGGCCCTTGAGACACAGGCCTGGCCCTCCGCCTTGCCCTGCCTCTGCTGCTTTGCTCTTGCTGGGCCTTGCTTGGCTCCTGGGCACAGTGATAATGAATTACATAAATAAGTCATCGCCATTAGCAGCTGCACGGCTGGGGCAAGGAGGCAGGGCCGAGGGGGAGGCTGGTGTCGCTGGCTAGTCACCTCCCTCAGCCCGGGCCCCAGGTCTCTGCTCTTAGCAGGCAGCAGGCAGGTCAGGTCGCCTGGCCTTTCTCCGGGGAGCCGTGAGGACAGCTCTGGGAGGAGCTTTAATCCCCTTTCATTCCCTTCAGGATTATGTTTTCAGCGGAGCACTTGATGAACATCAGTGTTTCCAACAAGTCAGTGTACAGATGAGATGATGTATTATAGAATGGTACACCTGAAACCTTTATCATTTTATTAATGTCAGCCCAGTACATTCAATAAATAAAATAAAATAAATGAAATGAAATAGGAAAGAAAAAAAAGAAAATCAGGATTTCCAGCAGTAGCAGGGGCTCGGGAGAGGGGTATTGGGGGGCAGTAGCATCCCCTAGAAGGAGGTCAGGGCTAGTTCCTGGCCTGAGGCCGGCTCTGGGCTTCCAAGGTGGCTGGTGGCCATGGCAACCCTAGCCCTGGGCTGGGGTAAACACAGCTCTCAAAAGGGGCCTTGTTCCTTGTGGGAGCGCTTCAGTGCCAGCCTGCTGGGGCTTTCAACCCTGGGGAGAAAAGGGAGGGCGGCAGCGGGGAGGGGGTGGGGCCTGTTGTGAGGAAATGTCGCTCTGGGTTCTCCTCTCCCCTGCTTCAGCATGTTTCCTGGAGGCCCCGTTTCCAAAGCTCCAGCTTCTGGAGAATGAAAAGAAGCGTAAGCGTCAGGAATGTGTTCCGTCTCTAGGCAACGGTGTGTGCGCACGGGTAACTGAGGGAGGGAAGGAAGCTTGAAAAAAGTCGCTGTCCCGCTGGGCACCTAGACTGATCCAACAAGCTGGCCAGCCAGGGCCACCTGGAGCAGATCATGAAGGCTGGCTCATCCTGTTGGCGATGAAGGTCAAACGACTATAATCTCAGAAAAAAAACTCTAAATCATTCATTAAATGTAGTGCAACCGCATTGTCAGTGTGCATTCTTACGTATTAGCCAGAGAATTGTGACGAGAAAGCTGACGTGAGAGCTCGAACAGCCTTTGCTGTCTTCAAGGGAGCTCCGTCCCTGGACTCCCCTCCCATCGGTTTGTCTTTGCGCTGACTCAAGTAGAAACTCAGGGAGGATGCATGTCTGCTCTCTAAGCACTTAGGTCACTTACAAGGTGTTCTCTCCATATTTGTTACTGAATGAGTGAGTGCTGAATGCATTTCCAGTTCTTAGGGAAGATAGGGGTTAATAACCCCATCTTCTCTCTTGACACTGCATTCCTCTTTGTCTTTGTCTGAAGAGGTGGCACATGGGGGCAGCCTCAGGTGTGGGGAGGAGGGGAGACAGGACATAGACCTGACTCTATTCGTTCACTCTGGCCACGCCCTTATCAGTCAACTCTCCAGATCCTTCTGGGGATTCTTAAGGCAGGTGTGGGAAAAGATCCTGGACATCGGCTCAGGAAGGAGTGGATTCCTGGTGTGCGTGAATGTATTCTTGCATCACTGTCAGCCCGAGAAAACCAGCAGTGTCCAGCCTGGTGGACTGGATTTCCATCCCCGGTTGCTGACCCCCAGCCTCATGCCTTCCACTCTGGTCAGGAGGTGTGGGGCTCAGTGAACGTGAGTGTACGTAGCTGGCATCCTGGCCATGCAGCAGTTGCCTGGCACCCAAGGGAGAGCCTGAAGGGGGCCTCATTCAGAGGTTGGACACCAGAACCAAAATCAGGTGGCTAGATTCTCATGGTCCCGTATCTTTTCTGTCACCACCCCCTTGACCTTTGAAATTTGGAAGTTTGTAAATTCTTCCTTATCATATGCTGTTGAATTTGGGCTACTTAAAGTGGCTTCTTCATTTGAAGTAGGGGTGAAGGAGGCTCAATAACTTTCCAAAGTTTTCTGATTAGCATAAAATGGGAGGAACCTCGTGGAGCACTGCCTAGAACTTTGTGGAGAGAGGCAAGAAAGATCTAGTTCATGCTTCTGGAGGGATTCTGGATGACCTAGCCAGGATCTTAAAAGAACGTTAAGGACTTCTAAAGTGACAGACATTCCTGTTTACTTGTGGAATTGGGACCAGAACCAGAATGCGTGTGGGGTGAGGCGCAGGCATTGGGTGAGTTTCATAAGCTTCCCAGGTGTTTCTCAGGTGCAGCTGGGAGATGATTTTGTCCCCCTGGAGACATCGGTAGTGTCTGGAGATCTTTCTGGTTATCACAGCTGGGGGTGGTGGTGCTACTGGCATTTGTGGTACAGGCCAGGGTTGATGATGTTTGTCCCCCTGGAGACATCGGTAGTGTCTGGAGATCTTTCTGGTTATCACAGCTGGGGGTGGTGGTGCCACTGGCGTTTGTGGTACAGGCCAGGGTTGATGATGCTAAACATTTTCCAATGGACAGGACAACCCCCCAGAGAATTACCTGGCACCAAATGTTATTAGTGCCCAAGGTTGAGAAACCCTGCTTTAGTGCCTGGAGGTTCGTTTTAATTCTGAGAGAGGGAAGGGCGTGTTTGGGTGGAGAGGAGCGGGATGGGGTCGTTAGGTAGGGAAGTAGCCCATGGCAGAGCTGGGGACTAGGAGAGTGTGATTTGGTTTTTGCAAGGGAGAAAGAGCTTTGCGGTATCATGGAAGCCATCTGAGGTCTAGAGGAGGTTTTCAGCCTGATGCTTTCTGGAGTTGGGCTGTCATCTTGTGCAGACATTTTTCGTTGGGACATCAAGCCCCTCGGACTGGTTGCTGTGTATGTCAGTGACCCTCGGGCCTTTCTTCCCCTTGTGTGAGTCAAGTGCAGGAACCCCGTCTAGTGCCACCAACTTCAAATGCCCAGTCCCACCCACAGGCCGGCTTTCCCCGAGCCAGTGGGTATGTGAGCTCACTTTCCCTTTGGCTCCAGGAGCAGGTGGCACCCTTTGCCTTAGTTAACACGCTGTGGCCCCTTCTGTCATGGATTCCCTGATTCTTAGGGAAGGGAGGAAGAGGGCCCTGGGCTTCTGAATCCATGCAGTATGCCCACTTTCTGATGGTGCCTGGCGTGTGGCAGTTGCTCCATATGTGAATGGATGAGTGAACCCCCTGAATGAAAAGGAGATCTGGGGCTTTTACTGATATTTGCCTCTTTAATGAGTTCATAGTCCTTCAGTCTTTGTACCAAGAAGTTGAATTAGGAGAAACTGAGATTGGTAATAAGGAGGAAGATCTCTACTGCCAAGAATTTCCAAGAAACAGGACAGGTAATCTGAAGGTTACCTGGGGGAAGTAGGGACTGTCCCCTTTTGGAGGTAATCTGTTCGTGGCCCTTTCCGGCTGCAGGAGTGGCAGCCAGGGGCCATTTCTGCCCTCCTGGAGTGACCCACATTGCACCCCTTCCTCAGAGGTTTCTAGCTCTTAGTTAGGTTTCTTGGCACTCACTTCTTTTTTAAGAAGTGAAGAGTGCTGTCCCAGTGCAAGTGTGTAGTGATCCTCCCGGGCATCGCTGTCCACGACCCCACTATGGTCTGGCACGAGCAGGGTCAAGGTGGAACAGTTTTCCCAGAGCACCTGTCCTCGGGTACGGTTACAGGTGGATTCCTCTGAATGTTTGCAGATGCTCCTGAGCTGCTTTTCTCTGCCTTCTGTCAGGCCCTTAGGACAGACAGGGCTTCTGTTTCTTCAACTCAGGCAGAAAGGGCCCTTGGGCATCCTGGTCTCAGGCCGCAGTGGGAAAAGGTGTGTGGGAAGGGTTGTCTGTGCACTGAGCCCAGTGGAGTTTCCCACACTGGCCTCACCCGCCCCAGTGCATCTGTCCAATCAGAGCCTTGCTTCCCTAAGTCTGGTCCCAGACCTGCCATACCAGCCTCACCAGGTTAGAAATGGAGGGTGTCAGGCCCAAGGCAGTCTGCATTCTAACAAGATCCCCGGGTGGTTTGTGTGCACATTCAGGTCTGAGAAGCCTGTGCCGGAGACCTTTGCACGTCGGGCCTCGGGTGAGTGCCCGACAAGCCCCTCCCTGCCTTTGCAGCATTCTTTGGAATAGTGCTTTTCAAACTACCTGAAGTGGAAGACAGGTTGTTGTTTTCATTCATTCGGGCATGCATTCTCATATGTGGTCCCAATGAGCATGAACAGTCTGCCCAAGGGTGACAGTGACCGAACTGGTCTATGTGTAACCTGTCCAAAGAGGAAGTCCATGGTCACATGCTCAGAGGCTGTAGCGATATCCAATTGCTAAAAATGTCTCCAAATCATTTCTCTTCCCACCCCTGCCCCCATACTTAAAGGACCCATAACTAGTAGTGTGTGGATGGTCTGTGGTCTCACTCTTAGTGGCCCTGGTCTAGAGCCCCATCTCTTAGGGTCAGGTTGACATGGGCTTGAATCCTGGCTCTGTCGCTTACTTGCTGTGTGTTCTTAGGCAGCTGTTTAACTTCTCTGAGCCTTAATTTTGTCCTCTGGAAGTCAGAGATAATAATGGCCTTGCCTCCTAGGGCTGAGGTGAGGATGAAATGAGATAAATGTAGGGAAAGTGTGGAGCCCACGCACAGAATGCACCCTCGACGATGCTGGCTGTCATGAGTGGACATCATTGCTATTGTTTGCTGTCTCGGAGCATCTGAAAATGAGGGCAGTGGCCTCAGTTAAGGGATACTTTTGTTTCAAGACAGACAATGGTCTCAAAACTGTAGCAAATTAGTTTGGAATAGAAAATTTCCCCCTTGTTAATTTCTGATGGTTTGGGGCTTCCGGTAATGAATTTTCCTTTATGTAGATCCAAGAAAAATCCAGGATCCGAATTGGGACAATGATGGAAATTGTTTGTAAGTTGATGGAAAGAAGTAATAAACACCTTGTAGGAAATCCCTTTTATCCTGCAGGGCCCAGCTGTCACCCTTTCCCTCCCCTCCCCCACAGTGTGTCTCCCGGTGCCCTCTCCCAAGCAGGCTGGGTGAGTTTTTAGTGCCAAGTTGCCAAATTCTGAACTGCCTTTCCTCCCTTTCTGGAGACGGGCTGCCCTCTTGGCTGCTCTTCAAAACAAAGAGGCGAAGTGAAACAGTAGAGGACTCAAATCAGAAGTTCTGTGTTCTAGAGTCAACTTGGCAAGCCCTGTTGGCCAGGGTTCTTAACCTCTTTTTGGGTCCCAGACCCCTTGGAAAACCTAAAGAGAACTTTGACGTCCCTCTTCCAGCCTGAAAAGTGCATGCGCACACAGGCACCTGCAATTGTGCATTTGATCTTGGGGGAGGGAGTGGTCCAGGGGTCTCATCAAAACCCGAAGGACCTTTGGCTAAGACCTTTCTACCAGGTTGTTAGCTCCCCAAGGCTTGTTTCTGGTGTACTAGAATATCTGAGTGACCCTCAGCATGGTAGGGGTTAAATGCACAGGCTTTGGAGTCAGGGTGCCAGGCGACAGAATCAGTCCTCTGTTACTTGCTAGCTTGCTGACCTTGGGTATGCACTTGTCGCATGTAAGCCTCAGTCCTCCCGTCTGTAAAGTGGGGATAAGAATAGTAAACTACCTCAAAGGGTAGTTGTGAGATTAGACAACCTAACATTGGTCAGATGCTTACGTTGCATTATTGTGGTTTAGCCTGTTGAATGTCCCATTGCCCTCTGGGAACAGGAGGCTTTTATTTGGATGCGAGGGGAGTGGACTCCTTGACCATACCTCTGGGATATTTACAGGGTTGGAGAGCTGCGGAGCAAGGCTCCTAGGAGCCCTCTAATTGCAGCTGCTCCTGCTCAATAATTTCCATGTGCTGTTGTTAGTTTTGGCTCCCAGCATGGAGATCCCTGCCTCCGGAGCTTCCCTGAAACTAGACGCCCAACCCAGAGCGTGTGGGGAGGAGGGAAACGAAAAACCGAGAAGCAGACTTTTTTTCTCTCCTTAATTAACTCTGACTCTTTTGCTCCTCCGGCTTTCAGATTCTCTGCAACCCTGGCAATTAGTGGGCGTGTTAACTGAGGTCAGGGCAGTGGCAGGGCTTCAGGGAACTCCTGGGGACAGTGCTGAGGAGGAGGAAGTGCCTCACAAGCCCTGAATGAGGGCTTCACCTCCTGCTGCCCTGGCTCGCCTGCCCCGTGCTGCCCCCTTTTAGCTGAGCTGCTCAGAAACCCAGAGTCGCCCCGCAGTTACCTTTGCACGCTCTGGCTCAGCTGTTGTGTGAGAAGGACGAGGAGTTAAAGGATTCCAAACATTGGCCCCCACCGGGCCCTTAATTACATTAGGACACAAAGAAGCAGTGCAGGCCGGCTGCTCGGGTGCAGGGCCCGGTCTGTCCTGGGGAACAATCGCCCTTCTGTTCTCACAGCCTGTTTCCCCCAGCTGCGCCTCCCTTTCATCTGGGCCTCTTTCTCAGGGATGAAGCTCATTCCCAGGAGGGAGGAATCTCGGTTCTGACCTTTTTACTTCTTCCCCGGTTTCGTTGGCTTTGTTTACTCCTTTTTCCCCCCTTTCTCCCTGAGCTGTTCCGCTCCCCCTGGTTCCCGAGGCCGCCCCGTGTGGCCCGTAGCAGCCTCCTCTGAACCCAGTTTCCTGTGTTCCTGAGGCAGCCCTCTCCGATCCTGTTTTAGAGCAGATCAGTGAATGGTCTGGAAAAAATTAATGTGCTCATTTGATTTTGCTTCTCATTTGCATGTTGTCATGAAAGGGAAGCAAAGTGCTCCCACTTTATAATGACACCCCACTAATCATAATGACACCCCACTAATCATAATGACACCTTCCATTTGTTTAGAGTTGGATAGTTTTGAGAAGGACAATCCCATACATTTTCTCTGCAAACGCCTTTCATGGGGTAGCTAGGATGGATATCACTTGCACCTCATTCAGGGGAGTGAGGGACTTGCCCGCAACCCCCCAGCTAGGAAACTGCAAAACAGGCACGAGACCCACTATGACTCCTGCCTCCTTGGCTTCTTGGGTGTGGGCCTTTTCAGTTCTCCTCAGGGTCTCAGCAGAGATGCCAGCGGCAGGAGGACATCCAAGAGGGGCTCCGTCAGTGATGGTGAACTTGAGCCCCTTGCCGTGAGCCCTGAGTGATGGGCCCCTGAGAACTTGCATTTTTAATGCCTCTTATTTGACTCTGCCCCCCTCCCTAGCTTCAAGGGATGAGGACATCATTCCCCACTTTTCAATGTTGAACTATTTCAGATGCTTTGGTCTTTAGAATTTCCAGAGAAGGAAATTTCTAGTCCAGTCTCCCAGTCTGGCACAGGGCACAGGCCTCATGACCTTATGCGGCAGACTTCTAGGGAGGCTGCTTTGTGGACCTGGGCTTCCCTGTCCAGCCGGGGGTGGCGGCAGGCCTTAAGCCCCAACTGGATTCCTGTGCCAGCCTCTGGGCCAGCCACAGACAGCCACGCACAGGCGGCCAGGTGGTTGCTGAGCCCCCGGGAAGATCTTTGCCTCAGTACCAGGTCTTGTTCAGGCAGAGCAGCCCCTGCAATTAGTTTCCTTTTAGAGACAGCTGGTGCCGTTCCTACTCTTCAAACCCCCGTCCTTACTCATATTTGCACATGGCTTAGGGACCTGCCATTCTCCCTCCCACTGACATTCCCAAGAGGCCCCTGAGCCCCATATGGTGAAGTTTGTCTATTTTATATCCTTGTGCTGGGGTGGGGGGCGGTGTAGTGAGCAGGAATCCTCATCTGCTTGGGGTCTCAGAGGGACATCGGCCCCCATAGTGGCAGCTGTCTTCTGCCTCTCTGCCTGGGGCAGAGCACCTGCCCCAGGCAGAGAGTTGCACTTTGGCATCTTTCCTCCAAATCCTTAAGAGCACTTTAAGGGCCAATGGGCTTTTTGTTACGTTCCCTGGAGAATTTCAGGCCCTTGGAAAGGGCACCCCATTGGCTTACTTGTCCTAAGGCCTCTGGATCGTAGCTGTGTCTGTTCTGTATCACGGCTGTGGGCTGCCTGCTGTGGGGCGGGGTGTGCGCCGTCACAGCAGGTCCTCACCCCGCCTGCCCCATACATGGAGTCTCATCTCCATGTTCCTCTTGCCCCTGTGTAGTTTACATGTTCATTGCAGAAAAAGGAAGATGCTTAACTTCCAACACAAAGTGATTATTCTGATCATTTAAAAATTGCCACAGGTAACATTTGGTTGTATTTCCTTCTGTCCTTTTTTATGTGCATAGAGTAAAAAAAAAATAGCTGTGCTCTTACTGATTATGTCCTTTTGCATATAGCGTTTTCATGTAATGCTACCTAATGAGCACTTTTAATGAAATGGTACGGTTTTAAACCACTTTAAGTGGCTGTCTGCTCTTTTGTCCAGCGAGATATTGTCTCCACCATTGCTTACCTTACCTGGCTGGGCTATAGGTCCGGGGCTCTCGGTGTGGTGTCTTCACTCCTCAGGTGCCTAGTCCTGAAAGTGTGGCAGTCATTTGGAGTGGCCTTTGATTGCTTCAAGAAACTTCTCGTGACTTCTGCAGGGGCTAGCCATTGGGATGCTGGTTTAAGTTCACTCTCAGGGCCCATTGATGCATTGGCTGAGTCTCAGTTTCAGCTGGGGCCTGGCGTGCTGACCCAGGTGCCAGGGACGTGCTGCTGTGACCCAACTTGGTCTCCTTCCTTGAGTGCTGGGTTTTTGGAGTCATTCTCTCCCACAGACAGAGTCTTCCCTGAAAGGCTCCTGGGTAGTCACCCTGGAGTCAGCAGGTGCTGTGCACCCTCTCTCAGAAGGACTGGGGGCTGCAGCAACCTGGACTGCTAGAAACTGCCTGGGGCCAGCACCTTGCGGAGACACCCTAAATGTCAGGAGAGACACCACGCTTTTCTCCCAGTGTCTCTTAATTACACTTTTAATGACGATAATGATTAATAATTAGTATAATGATAATAAGCATTCTCCTTTCTTCTTGGAAACCCAAAGCCTTTTTCAGTTCTGTTGACTTCTGTCCTTTTTCCTTTCTTCCTTGCCCTGGTGAGAGGGGAAGTGGAGGGCTGAGAGGTGAGAGTTTCGAGCAGCATGTAAGGAAGTGGGAAGGATTGGCCGGGTTTGGGTTCCAGTGCTGCCTCTGTCCTCTGTAGGTTCTTGTTGTCACTTAAGTGCTTGAGATAGAGGGGAGTTTTCTCCTGTACCCAGTGAAAGCGTTGCTGCCTGGGTGCCAAAGTTGATGTGAGGATCCCATGAAAGTATTTCTGTAAAATTCCCTGGTACACAGTAGGCGCCCAGTCAGTGCTGTTTTGTGATGTTGTGCAGGGTCACGGAATGCACCAATCTCAAAGCCCGAAGGGACTTGCCCGGCAGCCCCTTCCCTTCTCATGTTTCCTGGAGTCCCTTCAACTGTGCCTTACCCAGCCAGCTCCAGGCAGGAAGCTTTCGTGCTTGGCTGATCACAGGAGTCTGGCTGATGAGAGTTGCTATTGTTTGCAGCTCCTTCTGGCTGGGACATCCTGCCAAGTCAGGCCATGTTCTCCTGCACCCCGCTCATCCAAGTGAAAGTAACTAGGGCCCTTTCCTTCTGGCTTTTCCCTTGGATGGCGTTGAGAAGGCAACTCCATGTGAATGCAGGGTGTGGTGTCATGATTAATTTGCTAGTGAGTCTTTGTAGTTGCACTTGTCTGCAGGCTCTTGCTAGAACGCAAAAAGCCAACAGGAAGCCAAAAGGAGAGTCATCTGAGGACAGACTTTGGTTCTGGGTCCTTGTGCCCCAGTCTGAGGTCATACCATTGGCTGTCTGCTTCCAGGAGGCAGTGGACTCTAGCCTGGCCAGACAGAGCTGGTCTTTGAGACTGCCTTTATAAGAATCTTATAAATTTTCTAGCCATCTGCCCCAAGACCTTGAGTTTTGGGTGCCATTCCTCCTGAGGCCGTGGACCAGCTGCATTGGCCTCCTCCCCTGGGGACTAGTTGGAAATGCAGAATCTCGGACCTCACACCAAACCTACTGAGTCAGAACTTGGATTTCAGCAAGATCCTTAGGAGACTTGTATGCTAAAGGTCAAGAAGCACTGATTTAAAGATTTTATTTATGTAGTTTTAGAGAGAAGGGAAAAGAGGGAGAAAGAGATGGAGAGAAACATTGATGTAAGAGAGAAACATTGATTGGTTGCCTCTTCCCCATGCCCCAACTGGGGACTGAACCCACAACCTGGGTATGTGCCCTGACCAGGAATCGAACTGGCAACCTTTTGCTTTGCGGGATGATGCCCAGCCAACTCAGCCACACCTGTCAGGACGGGAAGCATTGATTTGGAGCACAGTTCTCAGCCAGAGGCCCCCATTAGAATCACCTAGAGAGCTATTAAAAATATACTTGAAACCACAGCCAGGCAGGGACAGTGTGCAGAAAGCAGAGTGCAGAGCAGAATGCAGCTGCAGGAACAGGGTCTTTGCTTTATCCCTGACTATCCCGAGTACCGGAGCACTGCCCGACACCCAGTAGGTGCCTTACCTGTTTGTTCGTGAAGGTAGATGCAGTCTAAAATAAAGTATTTAAAAAATCAAATCCAGCTGTGTATACAATAGAACTCCATACCTGAACCGTGTTTACCCAGTAGTACAAAAATTTGTCAACAGCATTTCCTATCACTATAGGTTAAAAAAACATAAGCATGTCAATAGAATTAGAAAGATAAAACACTGATATCAGGATAAAAATATCATACACAAAGAATTGGTAGGATTTTAAAAGATAAACCACAGCAAGATGGGTGATAACTAATAGACCTACCTTCCTTCCTTCCTTCCTTCCTTCCTTCCTTCCTTCCTTCCTTCCTTCCCTCCCTTTCATGAAAATATTCTAAAATTGATTGTGGCAATGGTCGCACATATCTGTGAATGTACTAAAAACCATTGAATTATATACTTTAAATGACTGAATTATGTGGTATGTGAATTTCATCTCAATAAAACAGTATCTTAAAAAGAAAAAAAGTACTGATTTCCTAGGACTCACCCCAAACCACTGAATCAGAATCCCTGAGGATAAATCTGGGCATTAGTATCAGACAAAGGAAACACTTTCCTAGGCGATTCTGACTTGCGTGCTGCCAGATTTGGACTCCTGTCTTTGGGAGGATGATTATGATGGTAACAGTTGCTGTTTGAGCTCCTACTCTGCATGAAGGGCTTTGTTCTTATCTGGAATCTTCATTCCAAGCCTGACAGGTGGTAGGGCTCTCCCTATTTAACACGTAAGCAATGGGGCTGGACCTGTCTGCCCTGGGGCGTCTTTCGCCATTATTTTGTTGTAACTGAAGCTCATAATGTTTAGAAGGACCTGGCTCTCTTTGCAAAATCTGGCAGGGGATTCTTTTTTTTTTTAATTTTTTTTTTTCGGGAGATTCTTTTCTGTCTCAGTTTCAAGGATACTTTTAGATTGTGTGGTTTTAGGATCATTCAGCGTGACGAAAATCATGGTGGCTTTTAGTACTTGGGTTCCTCTGTGTCCTAGAATGAAGAGACAGAAGGCAAGGTCAGTGACAGACAAGTTGCAAACGAATGACAGAGGAATCTTAAGGAAAGGCCGTATTTCCAAAGGTCATAGAGACCTGATCCAGTCCTATTTATTTTGAAGTGACTGTGAGTTTGAGCAAGTCACTCTATATCTCTCCGTGCCCACACTCCTCACTCCCCAGAGGAGCGAGGGGCTACTTTTGCTGCCCTTTCTAGTTCTGCAAATCCGAACTGTACGATAAAATCAGGGGAAACCTAAAGCATTGGTGAGAAGCGAACCAAATGGTGAACCCCAAGTCTTTTGCGCTAAGAGCTGCTGGGAGGCCACACTGGGGATGGTTGCCCGTGAGTCATAGAAAGTGCAGGAGAGTGCGGCCGCTGTGCCCAAACAGGAAGTCCACGGGACCCTGCAGCAGAACCTCCAGGGAGCTGGGAGCCTGCAGAGAAAGCCCGTGACAAGCGCAGAGAAAATGGGCCAGACAGAGAAATAGCCCTTTCTTCTCCTGTTTTGAACCACGTCCAAACTTAACTTTTAAGTTCGAATAAGGATTTGAAAATCAGACTGAGACTCACAGAATCTAAATCCAGGTTGCTCTGTATATCTTCCTTATAAAGTCATGGACTGTCTGTGTTTAGGGAATGGAATGAGTGAGTGAATGTTTCACTGCTTTTTTTCATTGCTTTTCTTTTTAAGAAAACACTTGACCCTCGTGTTGCACAGCACCTTGCAGTTCACAGGGGCCTTTACTACATTTTACTGTATGGTCAGGCCCTGTACCAAATCTATGGGGCGGGAAGGGGGTCATACACCCTTCCATACCAGTGAAATGCACGGTTCACCCTTCCAGTGAAATGCACGGTGACCCCCATTTTACAGCGGAGGAGACACAGGCCCACACACGCTAAGGGAGAACCTCGAGGTCCCTCAAAAGATCAGGGGCAGAGCCTGAACTTCAACCTGGGTCTCTGACTCCAGGCACAGTGCCCTGTTTGTTCCAGCAACGCTCCCCCACTGACTTCCTCTCCTGACCTGACCTCGCAGGGCTCGAAGCGGGGAATCTTCAATAGCTTTGGACAGATGCAGCTCATAATGTACAGCCAATTTCCAGTGACCTGTACTTGTATTTTAAAACATGCTTTCCTTCTTAATTCCATAACCAACAAATGACTACTTTATTTCTATTAAGCAGTTCAAATAATACAAAGAGAGAGCCCCTTTGACTCCCTTCTCTCCCAATCCCATCCCACTCCTCAGAGGGAACCGCTGATGACAGTTGGATGTGGATCTTCCTAGCCCTTTTAACAAAATGCTTTTTGTGTGTGTTAGTGATGGATTATCATAATCCCCAACCATCTTGCTAGCTTTAATTGCCAGCTGTGTGTTTGCGAGGAGAAAGCAAACATTCTAATGTTACCTTCAGCGAGATGACACCAGGATGGTAAATCAGCCAGACTGGTGGGTTGGAGTAGTGACTCTCCAGCTTGGAGGTGCATAGAAATCACCCATAAATGAAAATGCAGATTCTGATTCAGTAGGTTTGGAATGGATCCTAGGACCCTGCATTTCCTTTTTTAGATATTGATTTTAGGCAGGAAGAGAGAGAAAGAGAGAGACATCAACTTGTCGTTCCACTTATTTATGCATTCATTGGCTGATTCTTGTGTGTGCCCTAACTGATGATCGAACCCGTGACCTTGGTGTGTGGGGACAATGCTCTAACCAACCGAGCTACCCGGGCAGGTCCATGACCCTGCATCTCTAATAAGGTCCCAGGTGATGCAGATGCTGCTGGTTGCAGGCCACACTTCGAGTAGGAAGGGTTTAGAGCACAGGCTCTGGAATCAAACAGACCCCTGGGCTTTCTGTTGCTAGCTGACTGAGCTGGGCAAGCATGTAAGTTCTCTGTCCTTATAAATCTGGGATAAGAATGACACCGTAACCATAGGATTGTTATGAGAACTAATGAGTGGGGGCCTGTGAAACACTTAGACCTGTGCCTGGCACATAGTGAACGCTCAATAAATATCAGGTATTAGCATCATCTAGAAAAAAATACCATGAAGTTGTCCAAACCCAACAGAAAATGCTTGCTGGTTAGCTACTCTTTGGGGCTTTTTATACTGACGCACTTCTCCATTATTCATTTAATATCATCATCATCATCATCAGGATTTTAAAAATATATATTTTATTTATTTTTAGAGAGAAGGGAAGGGAGGGAGGAAGAGAGGGAGAGAAACATCAGTGTGTGGTTGCTTCTCATGGGTCCCTGATTGGGGACCTGGCCTGCAACCCAGGCATGTGCCCTGACTGGGAATGGAACTGGTGACTCTTTGCTTCATAGGCCCGTGTTCAATCTACTGAGCTACACCAGCCAGGGCCATCATCAGGATTTTTAATATGTCTTCTATGGTATTATTCCCATTTACTTATGGGGAAACTGTGGTTCACAGAGTTTGGTGACTTAACCAGATCTGCACAGCTGAGATGCAGCAGAAACACACTTACACCCAGGTCCCAGGTCTACTGCTGGTCATGGACACTGTGGCTGCCTTCTCCTGAGGACCTCCTGCATGAGTGGCCCAGTGGGTCTGTTGGTGGCATGGAAGTTACTGCTCTTGAACATGGTCCCAGGGAAGTGACTTAACAGACTTCAAACTTTTTTTGCTTCCATACCTGTTAGAAGGATTTTGAAAAAAATGTATCCCCTGACACATTTAAAAATTCACATATAAAATTTTTTATCATAGCTTTAAGTAGAGTGCACATCCAGGCTTATTACATGTCATATACTTGCTTAGAATGTATTTTTGTCATAGCCTTAGAATGGCAAACTCAGCCCGTGCAGTTATGGGAGTTGCCCGCCATCACTCTCAATTGGCCAAGTTGGACCTCATTGTTAGAGCTGTCAGCCAAATCATGCTTTTGGTCAGAAAAAGTGGAACTCCTCTTTTTGATTCCAATAATGTGTTCAACAGGTGTCCCTGTGGCAGCTTCCTTACTTCCTAATTTAATCCTAAAACAAACAGATGGGTAGGTAAGACAGACAAGCTCCACCCTCCTCCCAGGAGTGCTGCATTCTCTGGTTGTCTCTTGTTTGGTGGCTTTTACACCCCAGGGAAGATCACAAGGGTACATTTGGGATGGCTAGGGGTGGTCCTTTCCTTTGGGAAGGATTTGGGAGGGCCATTATGGAAGAACAGGTAGGCCAGATGGTTCCCAGCACCTCAATTTGAAGAAGGACTCCACATGGAAGTGGAGATTTTGGACACAGAGTTCCTGGAAGCCAGCTGTGTCAGACACCCCCCAGGAAGTACCCGGGTTGCCCAAGAGTACCCTGGTGGGAAGACCATTGAACCCAATGCCTCTGGGAGATGACACTCACTTTTGTCATGCCCCACTCCAGAGCTCGTGGAGCTTTGGGAATCTTTTTCTAGAACTAGGACTGAGCCTATTTCTCCGTGGGCTCCCTGGTGACACCTTGGACGCCTGCCTTATGTTTCTCCCCAGCTTCTCTTCTTTTGGTGGGATGGTGGGAGCTCGCATTGTAATAATGCCTCCTTGTTACAAAAAAACAGGTCCAGAACAGGAGCACGACTTCATGGCCACAGAGTAGTTCACATTCCCACCAAGAAAGCCAGCTGGCCTTGCTAGGGGAGGCATCGCAAGGCAAAACACCTTGGGTGGGTCAGGAGAGCAGGTCTTCAGAGTCAGGCCCCAGTCTCAGTGCAAGTTGCTTCTGTCTCTCTCTGTTAAGTGGGCCGATGTGGCGGGCGTGGAGCCTGGTGTCCACAGGCTTTGAAGTTGGGCCTCTGTGTTTGTGTGCCAGCTGCTGGACTTTGGGCAAATGACTTACCTCGCCTGCCTGTCTCCCCCGTCGGTACATGGCGATGGGAATCGTCTCTCTCTCTCTCACAGGGTGGTTGAGAGGGTACATGAGACAATGGCTGTTTAGTGTCGGGCCCACATGACATGTGCAGTACATAGTGTTGTCCCGTTTGTTTTTTCTCCTCTGTAGGAATTACAGTCAGAAAAGGACCGAGTGGAGTGCAGGCCTGGGTAGACTCCCCAAGGACAGGGCCGTGTGGGTGTGTGGCATTGTTCCCAGGATGACAACATGTGTGAAGAGGCGCTTAATGCGTGTCCCCTGTTGAATGGCGAGAACAAGCTGGGAGGCTCCTGTTACAGCTCTTGAGCCCCAGCAGTCTGCTGAGCCTGCTGTTGGCGTTTTCCTCAGGCCTTCATCTAGGAGCACTTCCAGCCTCTGGCCTTCTTGACCCGTGCGGAGATGAGGGCTGCCCCCTGCTGCTCCCCACGCTTGCTCTCACCTAATGGCTTTGACAGTGCCGTGCTTTGGGGGGCCTGTTGGAAACCTGGGGCTACCCAGCCTCCTCGGCATAATCTAGGCCCCCGTGCCCTTGGTGTGACTGGACACGGGCACTCGGCTCGGGGCCCCTTCTGTTTTAAAGCCACCCTGTCTTCGTTTCTTGTGGGCCGCTCCCAGCCGAAGTCTTATAAACAGATGTCTTGTCCCCACCTCTCCTCCCTCCCCCTTAGGAATTTTGTCATCTTTTCTTACAAACTTCTAACTGGAAGTTACTCGCCTGTCCTCCCCAGTCTCTGAGGAGCAAACAGTGAAACAAAACAAGCATTCCAAGGCACCGAGAGAAGTTTCCGTGTTTCAAGGAATCCCTTTGACAAGCAAAGAATCCTTTTGTAAGGTGAATAAATCACTCACTTTGGATTTCTCTTTGGGATTTTTTGTTGTTGTTCAGGATCTTTCTCAAGAGTGGGGGCCACCCCCTCTACTAACTGAAAGGACTCCTGGTAAGGCTTCTAGATCTTCTGATTACCTTTAATCTTCCCGCTGTCTTCCTGTCAGGCCTCTGGCCCGCCAGCATCCATCACTTGGCCCGGAAGGTGGTGACAGGCTTGTGTTTCTCCCTCTGTTCCTCTGCTTAGCCAATCGCGTCTCCATGGAAACAGGTGCAGCCTTTGTGTTGCCTTTGCTTTGGGCAAATCGATGCCCAGTGAAGGTTATTCTTTACTCTGCAGCCCCCCTCCCCTTTTGGGGATCAAAGGAGGAGGTCCGGGCAGTGCAGGGATTGACAGGAGGCCTTGGAGTGGCCTGGAATGCCCTGGGTGGGGAACTATGGTCAGTCCCAGCCAGGGACCCCTTGGTGTGGTGCCTGGCCTGGCCTGCCCTGTGTGGTCACACCTGGTGTGCTTCATGAGGCCATCGGACAGAGCGAAGTGTGCGGTGGTTTACAGACACTCTTTGTCCATCCCCCTGGGTTCTCCTCATTATTGGTGACTGCTGGTCACCTGCGGTGGGACGCTGGGTGGGAGAGCTGGGCACCAGCTCTGATTTTTTGGTGGGACCTTGAGGGTGAGGACTTTAACCTTTCTGGGCCTTGGTTTCTCCTGCGGGGGTTGAGAGGCTTTGAACCTCAGTGATAACACAACTCCTTTTACCTTAAGGAAACTCCACATCTGGGTAAACTCTGTGAAGCTGTCAGCATGTGACTGTTTTACGATGCACAGTCAGTCCTGTGTCTGATTCAAACCAGTGAAGCCTGGTTTGAAATGAAACATTCAGAACCAGGAACTTCTCTTCTGACTGAGCATCTTGCTCATAATCAAGCCCCCACAGGTTCCCCCACCTTCCGCCTGGGGTATTCTACATTCCACACCAACCACAGCCTATTTGGGGAGCCTTCTGTTCCAGGCCAAAGCACAGGTGTTGGCCTCAGCAGCCGGGGGGCAGCCCAGATCTGCTCTGCATCCTCACGGCCCCCCAGTGTTTCAGCGGCAAGTGGGCGAGGGCGACCCATGCAGGATGGGGTTTCCGGAGCCCAGACCGCAGTTTTCTGCCTGAGCTGTTTGCCTGCCACACTTCCCATAGCTGTCTCTGTCGCTACTGGCTCGAAAACTGCGTCATCCAACAGGGAAACAGTAGACTTTTAGTAACAGCGCACTCGTGCTAACGTCGGCGCAGTCACGTTAACCTCATGGATTAAATCCACGAACTCCACACTTCATTTTAACATCTGAACTCTTCATTTTAATATCTGAACTCTCTAGGCCCATCTGCTTGTTAAATGTAGCAAAGGATGTGTTTAGCCTCAGATTTTGCATTGTTTAAAAGCCTCCCTCGAGACTGGAGCCAGAGCTGAAGCCGGGCTGCCCAAGGAGACCTCAGTGCGTGTTAGGTGACGCTCTTCTGGTGGTAAAGGTCAAGTTGTCTAGTCTTCTGCCTGCAGAACAGGCAGTAGATGGAGCTGCCCCTTCTGGGGAATCTATCCTGGGCAGTGAACTTTGTGACGCCTCTTCACAGTCAAGAAGTTTGTTCTGGAATCTAACCTAAATCCCATTTTATTTGGTCTGTCTTTAAGAAAGAGGACAAAGAGCAATTATCTTTAAGGCTTGACTCAGAAACCCTTAACTCTCTCCTCAGCCTTGGCCAAACACTTCCAGTCTTTGAGGTTGCCTCCTCCCTTTCTCTGCTTCCAGCGGAACAGTGCCCAACTTTCCTGTTGGTAAGACAAGGAGAAAAGTAGCTGCCTCACTGGCTGGTGTGAAAATTAAATAAAGACTTGTGGGGATGTACCTTGCCAAGTGCCTGGCATATGGTTCATTTTCAATTACTCTAGTTGACTCAGAATACATTTTATTTCCCGCCTACTTTTGTGCCACTTGGGGTTCCTGCTTTTCTTCACAGCCTCTGCTGACTAAAGTCCCCTGGGTGAGAGGGACACCCTCCTCACTGGCCTGTTCCTGGGCCCAGAGAGGTCAGGTGGGGGAGGTGCCAGCCACACCCCTCTGCTGCTCCCTAACCAGCTGACCAGGAGACTTGGGCACGGGAGTGAAAGGGCTTTTCAGCCAAGGCCCTGGAGAGCATTATCCTTGTCCCCGTTTCTAGATTGGCCTCCAAGAATTCCTGCCCAGGACCTCGGACTCCCTGGCTCTCCCAGAAGAATGCAGCAATGTCCTTGGTACCTCAGTGAGAGGAGCCTGTGGCAGAGACAGCTTGCTCTTGCTGCTGTGGGACAGCCACCTGGGTCGGTGCTTTGTCCCAAGGGTGAAGTATGGAGCCGCTGTGACTCCAAAGCCACAGCGAGCAAGGAGGTAGCTCTTTGTTTTCCAGACTAAAAACAAATCTTTCCCTCCTGGACCACAGACACCAGAGCAGAGTGGTCGAGCACAAGGACTGTGGAACCAGACTGCCCGGCTCTTGCACAGCCCTGCTGCTGTGGGCACACTTGCCTCCCCGTGTCTCCGTCTTCTCTTCGGCGCTTAGGAAGTGCTTTAAAAAGTGTTTGCTGTAATTTCCCCAGAGTTCTGAGACGTGGCCTGGTGGAGCTGTTTGATTTAAAATTTCCTCCTCTCCCTTTCTCCCAATCAGCATAAATCTACACAGTGCTGACCTGCTCCGTGCTTGCTCTATGCTGGGCTCCAAGCTAGGTATTGGGGACAGAGAGCTCCATGGATGAAAAATAAAATAAAATAAAAGCCCTGCCCTCCAGGTGGGTTCTGTCTGTTGGGGCCACCAACTGGCACCCTAGTGATTGTGATATCATGTGCTTAGGGCTGCCATGTTGATTGTGCAGGAGGAGTAAGAATCTAACAGGCTGAGGCCGTATGCCGGTGAGCCAAGGAGTGAATCTGGCAAGACTTCCTGGAGAAGGAGGTCTGAAGACTGAATTTTGAAAGAAAGAGCCGCTGTCGGTCAGGGAGCAGCTGCTGGGGCCAAGGCATAGGGTGCAGGCCCAGGGAGACATGCTGGGGTGGGGTGGGGGCCACAGGGAGAAGCACTCGGGATGAAACCATGCATGCAGACGTCCTTCCCCCCACACCTCGTCTCTGGGCACTGGTGGCACTTTACAGCCGTGTCCACTGCCTCGCTCTCCTCCCCTCTCAGATGGTGATTTGCTACCCACAGCTGGGGTAGTATCTCTTAAATAGGAGTGACCCAGAATACTCAGACTTCTTCCACTTGCTTGGGCTTGGAAGATGGGGATTGTGTGCACCAGGGGTTGCTGATTCAGGAGGGGCCCTGGCCCTTTGTCTTTCCAAAGCTCTCCAGAGACCCTGCTGTGCCCTCCAGCGGAGGTACCTGCTCCTGGGAGCCTGTGCACCCCTCTTGGGCTTCCCCAGCAGGAGTAGATGGGTCTTCCCTATCCGACTCTTTGCAGTTCCTTTTTTTTTACTTTTGCAGAGTGGCATTATTGCTCTTAGTTTTTTTATTGGCACGAGTGTTCTTTCTTCTCACCTTGCGTTTTGCCAAAAGGGATCTCTATCATCTTGTTCTTCGGCTTAGACAGTGGAACTGGGACACACAGAAGTAAAAGTTGCCCCGGGTCCCTGAGAAACTGGCTGCAAAATGTCCTTCAGAGGCCTACTGTCTGGAGCCCCACGGGTTTGCGGGATGGGGCACGGGGTCTGCTCCTCACACTCACCGCCTTGTCATGAGGAGGCGGTGTCTTTTGTCTCCCTCCGGGGGGTCCCGGCCTGCACAGTCAAAACCACTGTTCCCACTGCTCTGATTCCTTGCCTGGACATCTGTTCTTCTAACAATATCTGCCCATAAATCCTGTCCCAAGTACAGGGTGGCTTCCCTGGGAACAATGAAGTCTGCGACTGGCAGCCAAGCCTTCACCATGGCTACACTAGGGTGTGACCACAACTGAATGTGCTTGCTGGCGGGCACTGACCCCTGAGCCTCAGCCAAGTTGTGTGTGTGTACACACGCAAGGTAGCAGTCTCTGGGGCTGGAGGAGGGGCGCTCCCAGAGCCCCTTCTGCGTGCTTCTGTTATAATTCGCTCTTAGTCCCTGTGAAGAAGAGATTTTTATCATGCGCATCCCAGCACACACAGTACGTGCTCACTAAGCGGTTTTGACTGACAGTGAATGAATGAGTGGGTGTCACTGGGATGCCTGTGAAAGCAGCAGATTTGGTTTACCTGGGACATGCAGACTACCCACTGGGTGACGTGGGGCCCCTGAAATGTGTCTTTGCCTTTAAGGCCTGGTAAGATGGAGGGAGACAGAAAGTGATGAAGTGCCACAGTGGCCCTCATGAAGGCCACTGTGAGTGCCCTGTCCCCTCTTTCAGACCACCAGGACACTTTAAGTGCTTGAGGTGGTCTGGAAGAGCAGAGAGAGAGAGAGAGAGCTCAATACTGGCCGAAGTTTCCAGAGACTCCCTCGTGGAAAGGAGGAACTTGAGCCAGGTCTCAAAAGCTGGACAGGGCTTGCTCAGAGGGACAGAGCAGCGGTACGGTCAGTGTTCTGGCGTGGCCCTGAACGAGCGGCATTGGCATCACCTGAGAACCTGCTGAGTGTGCAACATTTGGGGCCCCACCCCAGACCTAGGGAACCAGGAGCTTTGGGGGTAGAGCCCCGCAATGTGTGTCTGACAAGCCCTGCAGGTCACCCCAATGCTCCTGGAGTGTGGTGACCGCTGATGCAGGAAAAGAAAGGGGTCTGATCCTTCTGTGAGAGACGGGGGAGCTGCAAGTGACCTGGTTTGTTTTAAGTTTCCGTCGGCCGCACGGATGGAAGACAGGAGGGAGATGGGAAGACAAGCTAGGAGGCATCAAAGGAAGCAGGCCTGGGGTGCTGAGGGGGTCAGCTGGATGGGTGGCGGCGTGGGGACAGGGAGCAAGGCCAGGTGGTCCTGTGAAGGGAGAGTGGACAAGCTTGGTGGCACATTTGACCTTGTGCCACACTTTTAAGAGCACCGTTTTCTTTAAAATGTTTAAAAATGGCCTGTCTCCTATCACACTGTTATATGCCAATTATGGGAAAATTTAAGAAAGAAAAAAAGGGGAGCACACAGAATTCCACCGTCAGTACAACTGTTGATATGTTTAGCTTGTCTTCTTCTGGTCCTTTTTCCTCCGCATTTTTCCTTTATGAGGTTGAAAGCACATTGTACATATGTGTTTGCATCCTGCATTCTTTGCTTAACAAAATACGTGTTTCCTGGTGAGCTTCCAGGCTGTCTCTTCTATTGTCGCAGGAGCCCCGTGGACTGGGCAGGACAGCACTGGTCGCCCATCGAGAGGAAGTAGCTGAGGGCCAGAGAGAAACGGGATCTGGCTCTGTGAACCTCAGACAGCTAGGAAGTCGGTAGTCAAATGGCCTGGGTTCTTCAACTCATAAATTATAAGAAAAAAAAAGGGATAAAGGAGAATCTGTAGATAAAAATCTACTGTCGTGTCCAGGGATATACATTTAAGTGACAAAAAAATGCAAGGGAGTGACGACTACAAAAGTCAGCTGGTGGCACGTGGAGAGGGCTTTGGAGTGGCAGGCAGAATTTCATTTCTGGACGTGAGTGGCCACAAAGGTGTTTGCCTTGCTCATTGAATTCATTCATTAAACTGATATTTGTTTTGTGCAGTTTTCTGTATCTGTTTTATTTATTTTTATTATTATCTTTAAAAAGGTCAAAAGGAAAAAGGAAGTGGCTCCCTGTGGCAGAGCAGGACCAGAGCCCAGGTTCCCCGTTTCTCCCCTCCGTTTTCATCTCCCACCGTTCCCGTCGCTGTGGGCAGGCGGCTCCCTCCCCACCCTGCCTCCTGCCCTGAATCTGGGGTTTGCGGGAAACACTGCAGATTTATAGCTCATGTTGGTTGACCTTCAGGGCTAAGCTGAGGCTACTAAGGGAGGGAAATGGTGATGCCCCTTTGACTCAGACCGGGAAATTCTTTAGGAGATTTGTTAAGAGTGAAGGTGTCTCAGTGGTTTCATATCATCATGTTGGTGGGTGTTACAGGGGCGCCTGACCGATTTTTCTCTCTCTGGTTAGTTCAGAGATTCTGGTGCAAACACCCAGCCATCATTTACATTCTCAGAACCCCTTTCCATTCATTTCCTTGGACTGACCCATCAGGTTCCTTGAAACGAAGGTTTTTTCTTTAATAAGCACCGCCCACCTGACATCCCCCCCACCACCACCACCTACACACACCCCTGCCTCAGCTGCCCTTTTCCTCCAACTCCTTCCCATCGCTCTGGAGAAGCCCAAGGAGGCAGTGCCAGGGCCACCGTGGGGTACACCCTGGAGTGGGGACAGTGGATGACCCCTGACAATGCTCAGCACCCCCTTCCTCCTGGCAAAACACATGGGAGGGCCTTGAGTCCTGCGCATGTTGCAACCAGAACTTGGGCTCCTAACAGGACTTCTGCTTCTTCTGCTGGGGTGTGTGTCAAGTTTCACAGGAACCAGGCCAAAGCTGCGGCCTTGGATGAGGAGGACCTAGTGCCCACCCGAGCTCTGCCTCCCTGGAGAAGGGGTCTTTGCGCTTCCCCCCGCTTCCCAGAAGGATGTAAAAGGGCTCCTCTGTTGGGGGTCAGAGTCCACAGCCCTGGGTGTCCCCCAAATGATTGTAGTAAAGCCCTCCAACTATCACACTGTTAAGGAGGAGGGCTCCCCTTTGGGTTCTGGAACAGCGCTGATAGAGTTTCCTGAGATGTGGGAAATGGACTGTCAGTGGGGCGGCCGTGAGCCTGGGTGGGCTGCTGAGCGCTTGAAACGTGGTGATGCAGCTGAGGATCGGAGTTGTACGTTGATTTACTCTTCATCCGCTAAAATGTCAATATATATCGCCATGTGTGACTGGTGGCTGCCTTTGTGGACACTGCAGTTCTCTGAGTGGGTCCCTGTGAAAGGCCCTAAGTGGATGCCGAGTGGAGACGTTTCCGAGCCACCCACCTCCTCTGCCAGTGTGGGTGCGTGCGCACACACATCCCACGTTCCAGGAAGGCCCTGGATGCGGTGCCCTTTCACCACGAAGCCCTCTGTTTATATAGTCTTATCTCCAGTGAGGCAGAGCTGCTACTGACCACAGATGTGCTCCCCCCCACCCCGCCAGCTCCTCTGTCCTTGCACAACTGGAGATAAGCAGGGTAAGAACTCAGGAAACCACAGACCCGAGAAGTCTGCGTTCGGCAGTCCCAGCCTCCAAACCTGGTGTCCCAGCCCGGCATGCCCACGCCCTTCTCTTTGCTTTTCTCCTTTGGGAAGAAAGAACCTGGTATATCCGTTGATGTCTGGTAACTGGTGGACAGGCTACACCCGTGTGAATAAGGCCCAGTTACCAGGGATGCCAGCCCATGCTGGCAGTTTTAATCGTATTTCCTATTCTGGGTGGAAATGCCTGGCCTTAAGTAAGAGGGGTTTTCACTTTCTGTGAGAAGGTGGAGGCGGGAGCAGCTTTTGGTTTCTCTTTATATGTGTATTTCTTTTTGAGCAAGGTGGGTGGTGGGACTGAAAGTACACTCAGGTATTTACAAGCTGAGTGGGTCCTCCTAGCCCCCCCACCCCTGCTCCCCCACTGCCTAGCACCTGGAGTGCCCTGTGATGTTTGTCGAGTGACTGATGAATGAGTGAGATTTCTGCCTGCCAGGGCACCGTCTGGGACGGACCTCCACTTATTCTCTCTCGCTGTCTCCTGACCTTCCTTTCCTGTCCCCCTGAAGGATGAGCAGGCCGTCTGTCCCCTCTTGTCCGAGGCTCTCCAGTGCGGGCTTCAGGTTCTAGCACTAACCTTTTCTAATGTGTCACAGCCCAGCAATTCCGAATGTCTCGGAAAGAGTCCCTGCACCGCCACCTCCCCCCAGCCTTGTGGCCCATGTGGCTCTGTAGACCACGTGAGCAGCCTCATCAACAGGGGTGCCACTGTCCACTGGCCCACTCCGTGCAGATGCGGACAGAGCTGCTCTGTGCGGGCAGGATTTCCGGTGTGCCCCTTTCTGCCCAGAGACTCACAGTCTCTCCTGCAGCCCAGGGCCTCGTCCTGCCCGACACCTCTGCATTGATTTTTATTGTGATAAAATAGGTGTAACACAAAATTGACCGTTTGAACCATTTTTAAGTGGCAGGTCAGTGGCACCGTTATACTTACAGTGTTGTACAGTCGTCACCACTGTCCATTTCTAGAACTCGTCCGTCTTCCCAAACCGAAAGCTGGTGCCCGTTAAACAAAGGTCTCCGTGCCCCCATCCCCTCAGCCCCTGCCCACCTCTCTTCCAGTGTCTGCCTCTGTGAATTGGCCTGTTGTGGGGGCTTCATGAAAGTGGAATCATACATATCTGTCCTTTTGTGTCCGGCTTATATCAGTTAGCAGGCTTTCAAGGCTCTTTCATGTTGCAGCGTATACCAGAATTGCAGCCCCTTCTTATGGCTGAATAACACCCTATCGCAGGTGTATGCCCACTTTGTTTATCCGCCCGCCTGTCGACTGACGCTGGGCTGTGTTGAGTAATGCTGCCACGAACCTGAGTGCACAAATGTCTGTCTGAACCCCGGTGTTCAGTTCTTCTGAGTACAGATCTGGGAGTGGAATTGCTGGATCGTGGGGTAATTCTAGGCTTAACGCTGTGAGGAACCACCCAACTTTTCCACAGCAGCTATACCATCTTATATCCCCACGAGCAGTGTAATTTTTTTTTAATTCTTAATTTCAAGCTACAGAGACATAATGCATGTTTGTTGTAAAAACTTCAAAGGATGCAGGGGGTGCAGGCGGTAAACAGCACACAGCCGTGCTCCTCAGATAACTGCCACTTCGTGTTTGGGGTGTCTCCACTCGACGTCCTCGCTTCCTGTGTGTATCCAAATGCACAAGGACACTTGAACAAATTGTGTGCCTGTGGCTCTGCAACTCGGTTTTGCATGTCATTCCGGGTTGGCCCTGCACGCCAAGGTCTTAGCTGCATGCCTTTCTTTCCATTTTGTGGACGTGCACTGTGTTATTTATTGGTTACTAGCTATTGAGGGATAAGAAGGAATGTTCCTTTTTTTTTTTTTTGCTGCCACAAAGTGATGTACGTTCACGGCTTTGCACATGTGGGCCACCGTTTCCCCAGCTTGCAGCCCCTTTGGGGATGTGGGCCAAGCTTGGCACTGGGGAGGCCACTCAGCAGCACCTTCCCTATCAGTCTCAACTTTTCCCAGGTTGCTCTCTACTCCCAGGGCAGCTAAACTAAGCTGAGCTCTGAGCTTCTTTGTCAAGGTGGGCCACCCACCTGGCCTGAGCTAGCTGGCAGCTTGGCCAGGCACACCCTCTCCTCTGGGAGTCTCCTCCGAAGTAAGGAAGTAATTCAGAGCTGAGTTGAGAGGTGAGCAGGGGCTGGAGAGAGAGAGTTGTAGGTACTAGCAAGCTGGGGTCTGGTTACGGGGGTTCCTCTTTTTCTCTTTGAAGCTCTGAGAAGGTATGTGTGGAGCCATCAAGGCCTGCAGGCCCCTCACATATGCTGGGAAAGACCCAGCTTGGCCCCGTCAAAAGACCACGTTTCAAGCCAAAAGACCAGCCTGTCTTCCACCAGCACCTTCTCCCCAGAGCCCCAGGCAGCTGGTGGGGGAGTGTACACAAGCCTGGAAAATCCACAAACTGCATAATCAGCCCCTGCATCTTGGCCACCTGACTCTGTTTATTGCTTCCTGTCCCTGAAAGCCCTTTACAGACAGAGAGGCTTTGAGGGGGGTGCGTGGGACCCGGTGGGTGGCCTGCTCCCGCCAGGCACAGGTCCCACAACACGGACAGAAAGGGCAGCAGCTTCCCTAAACACACGGCCTCCTACAGGGGAGCCTAGGGGAGGTGGGGAGGAGGGGTCTGAGACTGTGAGAAGACCCCCCTCCCCAAAGAGGGCAGTCCCCCAGAGAGCTGTTTACTTGGTAATTGACAAACGACAAGAGTCCCATTTCTCCCAATTTCCTCAAGGGCCTGGAGGTTAAGCTCTAATAAGGAGCAGGAGGGAGCAGAGTGAAACCTTAGCCTCAGACTGACCCCTGCGAGGCAGGGAGGGGAGCAGGGCCCATTCCCCGGGATGCTTCCCAGGGCCTGTGGGGCGTGCTCAAAGCCCATTTGATTCTTGTTGTTTGTATTACATTTTTAAAAGCAGATTTTTCCCTTGATGACCGACTTGTCTCCCTCAAATACATTGCCCTGGACAGTGTTTCTGGGCCGCAGGGGGTGCCCGTGAGTGCTGTTTGCTGTTCTTGCCCCCACCTGGGAGACACCGGGACACATGACTCCTATTCGATTGGAAGAGGGGCGCTGCATTTCGAGAAGGGGGGCCGTGCAGAAAGGCAGTCTTCACAGATCTGGGGTTGCCCCTCCCAGCCCGATGTGGGGGTGTCATTCATCCCTGGGACCTGGGGCCCCCCCATGGTTGTGGTATGGGGCCTGAGCTGCCCCCACTCTTCCTCTGGTGCCTTTCTGCTTCCTTCCCTCGCTTGGTTTCCCTGACCTGGCTGGAAGGCCTCTCTGACTCGAAAAGCAGTGGAGCGAGCTTGGCCGGCATTCTCTCTGTGTGGACCCCGGGTGTGAGGGCCGAGGGTTGCGGGTGTTTTCCCTCAGGGGCCCTTTAAGCCGATTTCCATGATTTCCAAGTGGGACCTGCGTGTGTCTGAGCCTGTGCCTTTGGTTGTGCAATTCTGAGCCTGCCCCACCCTCCCAGCTCCTTCCTGAAAGTGAAACGCTCCAGTCCTTGCTCAAGAACAAAGGCCCCAAACTCAGCCCGGCATGTTAATGATTTTCAAGTGTGGCCACTTCCTCCTGCCAGACCTTGACTCACTCAGGCTGCTGCCGGTGTGGTTGGGATGGAAGCACAACTTGACCAGAGCCCAGACTGGGACAGGGAGGCCCTGCTGGGGTGAGGGGGGAGCCCAGAGCAGTCCTCCCCCCTCCTCCCCCCTGCCTGGGACAGCTGTGGTGCTGAGGAGGCATGTGGTGGGACTGGCCTGCCCAGCTCTCAGCTGGATGCACCCACATTTTTTCCATCTCCCTGCTGCTGGGCCCACTCCACACAGCCAGCCGCTTCTCTCCTGCTCCAGGCTGCCTGCCTGGAGGCGGGACCGATGCCAGGCTGCCCCTGTGTTCCCTGCCCCTCTGGAGCCTCAGTTTCTCTCTTGGCCCCATGCAGAGCTGCAGAGGCTCGCTGCTGTAAATGGGGTGACAGTGCGGTGAGTGGTTGGGAGTGTGGGCTTTGGGGTGGAATCCCGGCTCCACCACTTCCTGGCTGAGACTTTGGGCAAGTTATTTAATTCTTCTGTGCCTCAATTTCCTCATTGCGAAAGAACACTTCCTTCCTCGCAGTTCTGTTGTGAGGGTTCCACGTAGTGATGATCCTCACACGGCACCAGGGTGAGCACCCTGCTGAATGGGGCGTGTGCCCAGTCTGGAGCCCCGCTGAATGAATGGAAAGGGCTCATGGACAGTTCCCCAGCATTGTAAACCGTGAAGTGCCGTACACACGTAAGACAGTCACTTGGGGCAGTCGGCATGCTCAGGGTGAGAGGATGATCTATTGCAGGATTCTTAAATAACCGGGATCAGCAGACCCTAGGTACAACTCGCAGGTGTTCCCTGCTGTCCGACCTCCCCTTTGGTTGTTTTGCACATGCGTGCGAGCACACACAGGCTGACCACACACAAAGGTAGCACGAATCAGAATTCACCCCATGTACATGGGCTGTGGGTTATCAGATCCAAGGATTCGTAGAGCTTAAAGGACGAACGGGTCATATGTTTGCCACTATCAAGCAATGCTTGAGCACTAGCTAAACACATGTTTTGAAATTTATTTATATCAATTGTTTGCCTCTCATGTGCCCCCACTGGGAACCTGGCCTGCAACCCAGGCATGTGCCCTGACTGGGAATTGAACTAGCAACCTTTTGGTTCTCAGGTCTGCATTCAGTCCACTGAGCCACACCAGCTGAGGCTGAACATGTGTTTTACTGGTGCTGTCAAGGAGCCAAGGAAATGAAGGATGTCTACCTGCTTTCGGAAGGTCATGTTTACTGCTGGATACTTCCCATGCCGTCACCTCATACCCCTTAAGTCTGGATAACCTTATAACCCGTTTGTAGTCTGGAGCCATTTTGGCTGCACCCTCTCTCTGACCTGCCCCTCACTCCCATTCTACGGCAGGCGGGAGGGACAGGGTCCATTTGTCCCAGGCTGTTGCTTCCCCGTGACAGAGCTGGATGAGTTTGGGCTTGTAGGGTGACTTGGCAGTGCCTTTGTTTGATGGCTGTTGACTAAGCTCAGGTGTGGGACCCAATGTTTACAGAATTCGGCTGGCTCAGTCTGGAATGGAGAAAATAGACATTCGTGGGGGCAGGGAGTTGTCATGGGTAATCCAAAAGGCATTTGTTTAGGGCAAGGTATTTTTGCAGATCTTCCTAAATCAAACAGTTAGGAACCCTTTTTCAATGTGTGCCTACAGTGTGCATTGGCTGTGACAGGGACTGAACAGTCCATGAATCTCAGTTCACACAGCTACGGACCTTCTGGGGACTCCGGTCGGACCCAGAGGATGTCAGGGGTGAACGGGGTCTTGGCGATTGTACCATGCTCCCTGCCCATTTTTCAGATGGGCACCTGAAGGTCCAGCAGGAAAAATGAGTTGTCTAAGGTCACTTGGCCGGTTTGTGATAGAGCTAAAACCAGAACCCAGGGCTCTGAACTGCATCACCCTGGAAGGTAATGGTCCTCACATTTTACTGGGCGCCAGACAAACCTTGGGAACTTGGTAACATGCAGATTCCCAGGCTACTCCCCCAGAGATTCTGACTTAACAGTGCTAAGAATTTGTGTTCTTAGCAAACACTTCAAGAGAGTCTGATGAAGTCTCACCGCCCTCCGAGATGCAACTCTGCAGCGCAGAGCATTTGCTTCTGAGACTGCTAGCGAAGTACACTTCCGTCTCCAGAAGAGCAGTGTGGTAACAGTGGGGGGATGAGAACATACGGGGCTAAACTTAAGCTTTACCACACTTTCAAGTACCTGCTGTGTCAAGAGACTTGACAGGTGCCCTGCTCTCGGCTCTGCACAGCCATGCACTTTGGATGTGGCACAATCCTGGACAGCCTCCAGGTCACACGAAACTCAGTGTCTCTACCTGTGAAATGGCTCTGATAAAGATAGAAGACGGTGATTGACAGTACTGGGTTATCAGAGCATTAGCTGACGTCATGCACCGGGAACACTGACTGACACTTAGTAAATGGCAGGCTCTCTGATTACACATAATTGCTGGAGGAAGGGGGTGAGGCCAGGCTTCTGCCGAGGGTTTCATTTCAGGAAAGGGGTCTGGCTCTGTAGCTAAACAAAGGGCATGGGGCCTTCCAGCTGTAGGGGACTGGGACGTGGCCACCTCCTTCTGCAGAGGCGTCATCATGGTTTGTACCTAGTGCAGTGGTGCCTTTCTCTGACCCTGATCCGTCCTCCCACTCCCACCCATGTCCCTGCATCTCTGGGAGAGAGGTTTCAGTGATGGGAAAGGTCAGACTGAGTAGGGACTGTATCTCTCCATTTTCTAGAGGTGGAGACTGAGGCCCCGTGGAGACAAAGAAGGCAGGTTATGGGACCCCTAGGAGCTCCTGCCTCCTCCCCCAGACTGTCAGACTGGAGGGCTAGGCGCACCAGCCCCAGTCCTGCTGGCCGGAGGTCCTTCCCTGTGCTCCCTTCCAGGAGCTGGTCTTGCAGGCCATCAGGACGCGGATGCCTTGGCCAGGGTGTGCCACTTTCCAGTTCTGGCCAGTTTTGCTGCAAGTCAGGTTAGCCCAACCTCACCACCACTGAACCAGATGCTGTGAAAACCATTCTGGGCAAAGGTGGGGAAGAGACAGGGATCCGGGGCCACATCTGTCCCTGCTGTCAGCAGAGAGAAGTGAGTGGCTTGCAGGGTAGGCTGTGGGCAGGGTGAGGGTGCTGTTAGTGCACAATAATGTGGGTTTAGGAGACTGGCTGTAATTTTAAAAACACAGCTTCAGAGTTGGGTGGAGAGAGAAGTAGACTGAGTGCCTGGGCTGGTTGGGAGAATTCAGGAAAAATCTCAAGCAGGTGCCTGTGTTCTGTGGCTGAGGGCCTGAGACCAGCACGTGGCACTGCGTATGTGTAAAGGGGTTTGAGTGAGCTGGTTTGGAGCATGCAGGTGTGTGGCCCACGCAGGGAGAGAGCACTGGCCTAGGAGTCTCGAGCACGGGGTTCAAATCCCAGCTCTGTGTCTATTGAGTTCTGTGTCCTCTGGCAACACGCACCACCTGGAAGTGAGAACATGCGGTTTCTTCCTGCCTTCCTAACCACGGCCTCTCCAGAGGGCATGTGTGGGCGCGTGGGTGTGCAGAGGCGAGGCCATGTGGATGGGGAGGGCTTCAGGTGGGTAGAGGAGGCCTGGCAGCTGGCTGCTACACAGGTGGAGAAGGGGCAGACCGGACAGAGGTGAGGAGGAGGAAGCCGTCTGTGGTTGGAGGAAGAAGCCGGCCTGGTAAGCGGCTCTAAACAACCTCATCAGCTGTCTGAGCTGGGCCCTTTGGGCCCTTCTCTCTGGGGTGGAATATCTGATGGTGTCCTGGCCGCCTGTGTCGGGGGTGATGGCCCTCCCAGCCACAGCTGCCTCTTGCTCTTTTTTCTTTTTAATTCTTTTAAGTTTGTTTAAAGACTTTATTTATTTATTTTTAGAGAGAGGGGAAGGGAAGGAGGGAAATGTCAATCGGTTTCCTCTCCTATGACTGGGACCGGGAACCCAACCTGCAACCTTTCCCTTTGCGGGATGATGCCCAACCAACTGAGCCACACTGGTCAAGCCACCTCCTGCTCTTTTGAAGCTCAGGGCTGACCACCCCCTCCCCAAGCCCCTGCTCCCAGCCATGGGCTTGCATTCCTCAGCTGCCTTAGGCAGCACTTCTGAGGTCATTCTGCCTGTATGCCTTGTACCTGTACCCCTGCTGCCCAGGGCGTGGGGAGCCTGTCTCTAAGGGGTCAGGCCTTGTCTGACCACCCCCTATCCTCCAGCCTCAGCAGGAGTGGGAGTCCTGGGCAACCCAGGGCTTGTGGAATATTCCAGTCACTTCACTTCTCTTTCCCTGGAAAGCTTCTCTAGGGGCAGAGTGGAGGCAGGAATGGGGCTGTTGGCCCAGCTCCCTGCTGCGCTCTGGAGCCCCAGAGCTTCACAGCTTGTGGTCCTGGAGGCCCCTGAGGGGAGGCCTTTGTGCTGTACACCCCACCCCCTTCAGGGCTGGAGTCAGGATGTAACCCCAGGCCTGACTCCTGGGCCCTGTGGACTCAGCCCCAGAGACTGAGGTGGCCTTAGGCCTGGCATCCAGGGGTGGAGCCTGTGTGTGCCCATCACTTGAGCTCCCCACAGGAGCCCTCTGAGGAGTGCAGATCCCTTTCTACAGATGACAACTCACTTGCAGATGGTCTCTTACCCGCCCCCCCGCCCCCGGCCCCTGCAGAGTGGGCATCAGGCTGTAAGCTGAGCTTGACCCCACCTTAACCACTGTGCTCTGTGGCCTCTTATCCCAGACTCAGCCCTGTAAACACCAACTCGTGGTTCCTACTTCATGAGGCGATTTCTGGCCAGACCCCTCCCCGCTCCACACCGTGGGCCCTCCATGCTATGGTCTGACCTCTGAAAGAGCTGCGGCCCCAGCCATCATTTTGCCCACTTATTCTCCGGGGCAGCCCCCCGCAGGAAGTGGACAGGTCTCTGACCGGGAGGGATGCGGGATGTGGGATGTGGTGTGCCAGGGGTGGAGCCGAGCCTGGTTCCCACTGAGGCAGGACTGGAAGGGGCCTTCTGCGATAGGCAGGCAGGGAAGGTGGCATTGAGGTTCTCAGGATTATAAAAGCTTTAAAGCCCTGGAGACAGTATGGTTCACTTTTTTCTAAAGATATTTTCATATAGTCATTCAGTTTTTGTTTGTTTCGGTTTTATTTTATTTTATTTTTTAATTAGAGAGACAATATAAGGTGGAGGTTAGGAAGAGCATGGACTATGGGTGGCGGGGGAGACTGTTGAGGTTCAAATTTTGTCTGTCCCTGACCGTGTGACCCTACATGAGTTACTTAAACTCTCTGAGCCTCAGTCTCCCATTCTGTGAAGTGGGTATAGCACTTCATTTCCTGTGGGGCTGTCGTGGGATTATACCTGCCAGGTGCTTGGAAAGCACGTGCCACATACCACGTGCTCGTAGACATTTGCTACAATTATTTTTAAAAAGTAATTCACGTCCATTGCAGATAATGCAAAAAGAGTATTTAAAAAAAAACCCACTCACAAGGTTGTCACTTTGATATTCTGTATAGGTTATTTGCTAGTTTTATTTTAAAATTAATAAATAAACATGAAGCAAATTTAAAAGACATGCAAGGGTTTACAGAGAAAAGTTTCCCTGACCTAATGCTCCCCAGCAGCCGCCTGCGTTACTGGTTTCTTACGGCCGTTCTCAGAGTGCTCGCCCACGCCCCCCGCAGGCGCGCACACACACACACCGCATGCACCACAGTGCACAGGCAGAGCTTGTTTCATTACGCGTCACTTCATCACCCTTCACGGATGTTGCATTGTTTGCAAATGGAAGGCAAGACCCTCCACCAGCGAAAAGATCACCACTCTCTCAGTCACGATGGTCACTTTAGTACCGCAGTCTGGAACTGAACCCCTCGGAGCTCTGAGGTGTGCCTGCAGGGACTATACCCGAGTGTGTGCCTTGCATCGTTCCCCTTGGCAATGAGTCTCAGACATAGAGACATTCTGAGATGCCTCATTTTTGTTTACCGTTGGACAGTGTTCCGTTACACATGTTATCTGAATTCCATGGAAATGGAATTAGGATCGGTGGGTAGGAGCAAAGAAGTATGTGTTGGTAGGGGGTGGGGTGGGGAGGAAGCAGGAGTTGGGGCTTCTGTTCCCAGGACACTCCTCTGCTCACCCTGAGTGCCTATCCCTGATCTCAGTTCCTTGGCCTGGGTTCCTTGGGCATGCTCAGATGCTAAATTACAATAAATACGAAACATGAGACTGACCACCTGTCCCAGGGGCCCAGAGACATCTCCTGGGGCTGTCCAGAGTCTGGGCTCAGCCCCAGACCATACAGGCGTTCCCTGTGTGGGGGCATGCACCCTAATTGCCTAAAGGAGAGGCCCGGGGAGGGGCAGGTGGCTCCTCTTTCCCAAGCGGCTGGATCTGGGCCAGTGTGAACTCCTGCCCGGATCCAGCCCAGCCTCACTGCCATACACCTGAGCTGCCAGTGGTCCCCTTCTCCCAGGTTAGGGCAGGTCCGCACAGTCCGGGCCAGCCCAGAGGGCCTGCTCAGACCGAGGGCTTCCAGGTGAGGCATCTGGGCTGAGCTGGTGGTGTTTGTAGACGGAGAGAGGAATTGTTGTGGAAATAGTCCCACTGTCTCAGGCAGAGGTAGAAAACAGCCCTGACAGCTCGATAACCTTGGTGGGGTGGGAAACAGATTTGTAAGGAAATGACCAGTGTTCTTACTTCCTGAGGCTTTGTGTGAAGACTCCCCTAGCCTTTCCAGGGGCAGCTGTGCCCAGTTAGGGACTCACTTCAGCTCACAGTTGCTGAGTGTTTGCCATGTGCCCAGTTCTGCGCTCCGCTCCAGGAACCTCAGAGAGATGGTCAAACCCATAGATTTAGAGTGCCGACGCTGGAGTCAGACTTCCAGGGCTCAACTGTCAGCTTGTCACTTAACTGTGTGACCTTAAACAAGTTACTCGACTCTTCTGTGCCTCATTTTTCTATCTATAAAGAGGAGACAGCAGTGGTAATGAGTACCTCACAGGGCTGGAGGGAGGATGCAAAGAGGTGACATGCAGAATGCACTTGGAATAGCGGCTGGCACATCAAGAAGCAGGAAGTAGGTTATGTTGTTATTGTTATTATTATTATTACCATTAGCTACCAAGATGAGCCAAACAAATTACATGGTCCTCAGGCCTGAGGAGCTTCATGTGGGATCTTTTCAACTGGAAGGCAGAGTTAGGCTTCTTGACTGTGCCTTTCATGCAGCCAAGCCCGATATTTGGGCCTTGGGAGCAGACGTGAGTGATGGTGTCCTTAGGACTGAGGCCGTGGGGCCAGTCCTTTCACATTTGAAGGATTTTGTTACCTTCCTTTGCCACCTCTTGCTTTAGACTGCCCCCATGGGCTACAGACCTGGCCACAGAAGTTGGGGCAAGGGAGAAAAAAAATTAGGAGGGAAAATGTCTTTTTGTCCTTTTTCTGTTTTTTGTTTTTTTTTTAACCCTTACCCAAGGATATGTTTATTGATTTTAGAGAGAGAGGGTGGGGGTGGGGGGAGAGAGAAAGAGAGAAACATTAATATAAGAGACTCTCTGGCTGGTGTGGCTGAGTGGATTGAGCACAGGCTGCAAATCAAAGGGTCACCGGTTTGTTTCCCAGTCAGGGCACATCCCTGGGTGGCAGGCCAGGTCCCTGGTAGGGGGTATGTGAGAGGCAACCACACACTGATGTTTCTTTCCCTCTCTTTCTCCTTCCCTTCCCTTCTCTCTAAAAAATAAATAAATAAAATCTTTAAAAATAAAAAGAGAGAGAGAAACATTGACTGGTTGTCTCCTGTATGTGCCCTGACCTGGGATTGAACCCACATTCTTTTGGTGCATGGGGTAACGCTCCAACCAACTGAGCCACCTGGCCAGGGTCTTCCCCCTTTTTTACTTCTATAGAATTTTAAAGGATTTTTGTTTCAGGGGAGGAAGATTTTCTCCCCCGCCCCTTAGTTTAGACTAAATGATGGGGGTAGCTCAGAGAGGTCAGCGGCTAACCCAGCATAACACAGTGGGGCCTGGCAGAGCTGAGTCTGTCTCTCCCTCTCCTCCTCCTCTCAGGTCCACCCAGGCCTCCATTCCCCAACTGCTGGAGCCAACGGTCCTCTGCCCTCCCTGACTCACAGCCCCACCCTGGAGGTGGGCACAGGTGTGGCTGCCCAGGAGCTCCAGGCACCTAGGGAATGAGGATGACTTTGTGGTGGCCTCAACGGCTGTGGCCATCAGAGTTCCCATTAAGCCGTTTCTGAGCCTTGGGCAGGAGGAGGAGGCTCCGCGTGTAAAGGTCACTCGGCTTTTGAAGCTGCAGCGACATTAATAGTTTGGGAAGAAAACAAGCCTGTGCAGGGGCAGGCAGACAAGATGCTTCTGTCAGGGCCATCCCCTCCTCCTCCTCGCTGGAAGCTCACACACACACACACACACACACATGCACACGCACAAGCACACACGCAGATCCTGAGAGCCTCTCTCTGTCTCTGTCCCACTGTCCCTTCATTTCTCCCCCTTTTGGGGCCTCTCCAGCTCACAAGCCAAGGAGTTCAGCAGACTTCCCCCTGCGCCCCACTCCCACCGCGTCTGAGGTGACATACCGGCAAGGGTGCAGCTGCCCGGGGCCCAGCAGCCTCTCTGTTAATGATGCCATCACCCACTTGAGGTTTCCCCAGAACCATGGTTACACAAGCGTCCCCGGGGTCATATGACCTCATTCTGGCCCTGCTGGCGTTTGCAGCCTGGATTTCTGATGAGACAGAGTTAGCCAGGGCCTGCTCTTCGCATACGGGAAATGAAGGGGGCTGGCAAGCAGGATGAGTCTCTCCTGCCAGTTCTAACCACTGGGTAGTGGCTTGCCCAGAGCCCTTTGTTAAAAAACATCTCTGAGGACATTAATACCTGGATGGATTAGTGATGTCTGCCAAGGACGTGGGATGGAAATCGATGGCATGTATGCCTTATATGTCCTACCTTGGGAATGGATTATTTTGAAACTCTCGACTCTTGGGTTCCAAGACCCCTGGGGGGGGGTTGGGTGGCTCCTATCCGTTTTAGTCAGGCCAAGCGAGGGGGTGGGGCAGGCTCTTGGGTTCCAAGAGAGAAGAGGCTCTGTTGGCCCTTTCCTTAGCAGCAGCCATGGCCTGTGCCCTGGGACACCACCTGGTGGCCTGGCATGGTGGCACTGGCCCCGGCCCAGGTCTGAGAGGAGAGACAGCAAGTCCCTTTGCAGGCTGTGATGAAAGCAGTGTCAGGGGGATCAGTAGATCCTATCTGTCCCTTGTTCCTGTCCCTCGGGGGATTTTCAGAGAAGGAAGCTCAGGTTGTGTAGGGATGCAGATGGCCTGTGGTAGTTCCACCCACTTTCAGATGCCTGAGGTGGGGGTGGGGCGGGTGTGAGAGAACGTGAGCACTAAGGAATGACTCCCAAGTGTTTGGCCTGCACTACCTGCAGTTGCCATGGACAGAGGTGGAGAAGGACAGGAGGAGCAGGCTGGGGTAGAAGACATCACGGCGGGTGGCCTCCTCTGCCGGAGCTGCTACTGAACACCCAGGTGGAGGCAGCAGGTCAGATGACTAAGTGCAGAATTGAATGGTGTGCTCCCAGAGACCTGAAGGCCAAAGCATTTGGGGGCCGGTATTCAGGGTGGAGGTGGTATTTAAAGCCACAGGACCGGATAACGTCACTCAGGGTATGAGTGTGGTCCAGGGCAAGGGCTAAGGCCTGAGGTTGAGGTCATGCCAGCCTATCACATTAGGTGCTTATTATGTTCAGGCACCCTGTAAGTTTTATTACAACACCACTGCCAGGTAGGTATTATCTCTATTTTTGCAGACGAACAAGCTGAGGTTCAGAGAAGGGAAATAATTTCTCCAAGTCACATAGTCTTATTAGGCTCATTCAGAGCAGAACCTGTGACTCTGGCTCCAGGGCTCTCACATCCCCCTTGGTGGACCCCGCTGGCCCTGCAGGAGACTGGCCGGGATGACTTTGGACAAGGTCAAGAGAACAACACTGGGGCAGCTTGCCCTCCGCTCCTGGCCAGGAGGGAGTGACTCAGGCCTTGGCTGCCTACTCAGGCTTGGAGTGAAGCTTGGCCATTTGCCACGACCTGCCAGGCCTGGATTCCTTCACTGGGAAGTGAAAGGCCTGGCTCCCTGGGGCCTGGGGGAGGACAGGTGTGGGATTTCTGCTTTCCAGCCTTGCGTCCCGACAACCGTGAGTTCAGGAGAACCTTTGAGTCAGCCTTCAAGATGTCTGATGGGCTCCGTGGTTTCGGTTCGCTTCCTTTTTTGGGAGCCAGTCAGGGCTATCCGCTTCCCTGCCAGTGCCCAGCGCCTGAGGTTCAGAGAGGTGAAGTGGTTTCCCCAAGGTCACAGAGCCGGCTTTGGGGCACAGCCAAGAGACACCCTTTGCCCCTCCCTTCCTCAGTGCTGTCTGGGTCACATTTCCTCCGCTAGAATGTCAGCCAGGCTGGGCCCCGGCTCTTGAGCCTGGGGCACACATGGCTGCCTTTCTGAGGCTCCTTGGCTCTCAGCCCTGCAAGCCTGACTAGGCACTTTCAGGAGTAGGTTCCTAACTCTGGCCTCTCTATGCACCAGCTGTGTGACTTTGCCCCAGTTACCTAACTTCTCTGAACTGGGTTTCACAGCGATGAAATGGAGAGGTCTATCTCTGGAGTTGTAAAAAAGATGAAATGTGAAAGCACCCGGCACAGCTCATCAGACTAAATCTCCTGCCTTAATTCTTTCCTGTGTTTAAATGGCTTTTCATTTGAGCAGTGCTGGTTGCAAAGGACAGCCTGGACAGAGGTGACCCTGACCCTGAATACAGTCCTTCTCTCTGTCCCAGTCACAGTACCACACCTCAGCCCTGGCCTGAGATTGCACTTGAGTTTCTTGAGAGGGGCAGGGGATGGCTCTCTGAGAAGCCGGAGCCTTCCAGCCCCACCTGGTGCTAATTTTAGGCAGCCTGGCTAGGAGTCTCAGGAGGCCTTGCAGAGCCCTTTGGAAATGGCATTTCTGCACATCAAATCCTTTCCCCTTGCGTTTCCCATTACTGTGTCTGAGCCACTTTCTCCTTACTCACAGAACCACCCTTTGATGGAAAAGTCTGGGCTTTGCCACAACTGGCTCTGTGTCCTTGGGCAACTCCCTCCTAGTCTTGCATCTCATCTCTTCGTCAGTACTGTGGAGCGGGGGATGGGGCTGGAGTCATCATCCATTTACCTGTCATGGCACACACCAAATACCTTCGCAAGGCTGTGCACCTGCGGTAAATGGGTGAGGCATCTTGACCTGTCGTGTCTGCAGCTGTCCACGCCAGCCAGGCTCCCCGGGGGCTCTGAGGACCGGCAGCTCCTTCTGGAGGGAATTCCAGAGGTCGACATCCTGATGGTGGGGGAGGGGCCCTTAAAATGCCCCACCTCTTCTACTTTGGGTGGCAGTGTGGCCAGTGCACCGGCTGCTCCTGGCTCTTTGAGAGCCTTCTGAGGCAGCGGCAGCAGCGATCACAGAGCTCATCATGTCCCAGCCATGGGGCTGGGGATTATTTCGTTCAACTCCCACTGAAGCCCCGTACACATGGGTGAGGGCATTGGGCACAGAGAGGAGAGGAGACTTGTGTGAGGTCCCACAGCCAGGGAGTGACAGCAGGAATTGCAGTCTGGGTCTGGACCTGTGCACTGACCGCCAGTGGTGGGCCTGTGACAATGTCTCTCCGGGGCTGCCTGACACTCAGTGAGGCCCAGGAGAGCGGGTCCAGAGGACTCTTAATGGGGAAAATGGGGACCCCACCACTTTCCTTTTCACTCCACCAGGGGTGGCTGAGGTCCTGGCTTCTTTCTGTAAGGCAGGGGTGTCAAACTCATTTTCACCCAGGGCCACATCAGCCTTGTGGTTGCCTTCAAATGACTGAGATAATTTTAGGACTGTATAAATGTAACTACTCCTTAAAGGGTAAGGAGTTGAAATTACATTCGGCCCTTGGAAGCAACCGTGAGGCTGGTGTGGCCCCCGGTGAAAATGAGTTTGACATCCCTGCTCTAAAGACTTTTGCCCTTTGCAATAGGAGAGCCCTTTCTCCATGTCTCTTACTGAATCACTCAAGGAGATGGTGGTGCCAGAGGGCGTTAGCGCTCGGCACTGACCTCCGTGTGTGATGACACCAGGACAGCAGGTGGCAGCCCAGGGCACTGGTTTCTGGGGCCTCCCAGCCCTGCCATCCTTGTTAGAGGCCCCACAGAAGGCTCCACAGACCAGGACAGAGGTGGCCACCAGGGCGGAGCCCCATCGTGGAGGGCATTCTTTCTGCTGTCAGAGCGCATCCTCTGACGTTCCGTGCGCCGGGGGCGGCGCGAGGGCTGGGGGTGGGGCCGTGTGGTGTCTAAAGCCTGTGGCGGGCAGCCTTGGCTACCTTCCTGTGTTCATTCTCATAACAGAGCTCTGGGACCGATCATCTGGGGTCCTCCCTCTGTGTCTCCTCGGGAAATGGCTGGGTGTCTCTGGGCTGCGACTTGCTCACTGGGAAGTGATGGGGAGCAGGAGGTTGAACACTACATAAATCATCCCTCACCCAGTCAACGGAATCCTACTCAGGCTTTAAAAGTGATGAAGCAGATCGACACGCCTGATGTGAGCAGATGACTAATAAATTATTAAGTGGAAAATACGAGTTGCAAAGTAGAATTTATGGTTCGATCACATTTCAGTAAATTTACACATGTGGTAGTATATGCATAGACAAGGCATCATCTTAAAAAAAAAAAACAGAATGTTAACTGGTTTTCTCTAGAAATGGGAGGGGATTATAGTTCTGGTGTCACAGAACTATAATCCGGGGAGGGGGAGTTGTGTGGGGCCTCTACGCTTCTAGTATTCCATTCCTGAATCCAGCCCACCTCCCTGGAACTAGGCAGACAGCCACCCAGCAAGCCCTGGAGCATGAGCCCAGACAATTCCCATGTCCTTCCAAGGAGGCGGAGATTAGTCTCAGCATGGTGGCTCTGGGAGGCATGAAGTCCTGTCTTACCTGTGAGGTGACCGACCTGTTGGGACAAAGAACATCAGTGGTAGTGATGGGCATGCCGACACGGGGTGAGGGAGGCACACGGAACCTTCCTCAGCCCTCTGGTCTCGTCTTTCTTGCATCACTGGCTCTCGAGACGGTCTGTGATAAGGGAGAGCGTCACACTGATTTGCTCACACGGACATTTCCGTATCAGCTGTTCAGAGTATGACCCGAGTCCTAAAAAAGGGAGAACAGGTTTACACCTGTTTCATCAAACTTAAGAATATCCTTGGATAGAACAGTCCCTTAAAATAAAGCCGCCACATTTCTCTAATTAGCAAAATTACTGTAAAAACATGGGATAAGTGTGAGGAAGTCAGAGCTTGATGATTTCAGGCACATTCAACTCTTGGCGGACTGCACCGGCAGAAACTGGACCTGCGCGGTGATTTACATGCCCGGATCTTAGTGGGCGGGATGGTTCTCTGTCACAGGTTTAGAGGAGCTCTGTCTGCACAGGTTGGATGCTGTGACATGGGACCAGGACAGTGGGGCCCTGATGTGGGGAGACAAGGAACACAGGGCTGGATGAGGGTAGAGAGGGGCGAGGCGGGACATCGCCTGTACAGAGCACCCCCCTTGCCCCAGTCAGGTCCTCAAGGGTCTCTGGCAGTGTGTATGGTGGTTGAGACCAGGGGCTGAGAGGCCACACTCCACTTTCTTAGTGTCCATGCCTCAGTCTTCCCATCTCAAAAATGGAGACACTAACACCTGTCTCAGCGTGGTGGCTTGAGTTAACCGACATGGCACACTGAGGATGGAGCCGGGCACAGAGTAAGCCCTTCCTTGCCACCTGGCATAGCCCTCCTGTGTTACTGAACAACTGGGGCTGTCATTATTGCAGCTGGAGAAAGCAGAAGGAAGCAGTCTCCCCTGGGTGTGGCAGCGGTCTCCCTAATCCCCTTGGCCATCACCCTGAGCTACAGCTTGTTGCATTCTGCTCTTGACTTTGTTCCCCTCCGTTTCAGGTGCGACCATCTTTGGAGCCCGCCCCAGGATGCCCCGGGGGTGTGGATGACCAGCCGTCCCGGTCCAGTCCCCACCACAGTCCAGGTCCGGATGTCGCTGCCTGAGGGCCGCCGGTGGCCCCGTGCCCTAGTTTCCTGACGCAGGGACCCTGCCCTTTCGGTCCGCACCTGGCTGCTCAGGGGCCAGGGAAGGCGCGGGAGTAGTTTCCCCGCCAAGCACACGCGCCACGGCGCAGGGCCCGGGAGGAAGGGACTTGGCCCCGGAGGGCAGCACCTTCGCTCATCGGCTTGGCAAAATGACCAGCCTGTTCCGCCGCAGCAGCAGTGGTGGAGGTGGCGGAGGTGGCGGCGGCGGGGGCGGCTCCGCAGGGGCGCGCGGGGCCGGGAGCAGTGCTACGGCCTCCTCGCAGGAGCTCAACAACAGCCGGCCTGCGCGGCAGGTGCGCCGCCTCGAGTTCAACCAGGCCATGGACGACTTCAAGACCATGTTCCCCAACATGGATTATGATATCATCGAGTGCGTGCTGCGTGCCAACAGCGGGGCTGTGGACGCCACCATCGACCAGCTGCTGCAGATGAATCTGGAGGGGGGTGGTGGCAGTGTCTATGAAGACAGCTCCGACTCAGAGGACAGCATCCCCCCGGAGGTAGGGACTTGGCCCTGGTAATGCAGGGGTGCTCCAGCGCTGTTGGAACCTGAGGGATTTGGGTTATACCACTGCCTGTGTTCTAACTAGCAAGCAGCCTCATTTCTCGTAGGGAAATGGCACCCAAGTCAGTCAGTGGCCTTGTTTTAAGGGCAGAAATCATGCAGTCATTCAACAAGCACTGAGCGCCTACTCAGTGGTATGACAGGCATGGGACTAGACCTTGGGTCCGGGGTGCTCAGAATTGAGGAGCTGGGTAAAAATGCAGACACCTGGACCCATCCAGCCCAGTCAATGTCGGTCCAGGCTGCAGCCCTCTGGTCTGTATTTTTCAAGAAATGATACTCTTGGACCTCTGGGTATCCACATTGGTCAAGTCAGAGAAAGTTTCTGCTCTCACAGAGTTCGTGGTGCAGGGGAGAATAGGGACCAGAGTCAGGCAATGACTGCCCCGAGTGGTAAGTGCTCTGTCCGGAGAAACGGAAGCAGGAGAGGAGGGTGTGGCTTCCCAGAGGTGGGGATGGCTGAGCTGAGACTCAAAAGAAGAGTGAGGGCAAAGGTGTGCAGGCAGAGGGAACAGCTTGTGCAAAAGCTCAGAGGCGAGATGGAGTATGAGTTGCCGGGGAACTGAGAGCAGGACCATCTGTCAGGATCCCAGAATGAGCGGAGACCAGGAGGCTGATGAGGAGAGTGGGGCTGTGTCCTGAGAGCACAGGGAGCCAGGGAAGAGGAGTGACATCAGACTTCCTCTGAGTGAGGCCTGATGGAAGTGGTAGTGAGTGATGCCCGAGCCCTTCTCTCCTTGCTCCAGGGAGGGGGAGGGGGGATGAGGGAGATGCGACCACCCCACTGCATCAGGTCCCCCCTGCTGGGTGTGGCTGATCCTCCCTGGCCCCATCCAAGAGCTCAGTATACGTTTGGCCCGCAGGTTCTACAGGACCTGCAGTGCTGGGTGCAGACGGGCACATGGTCTTTCAGTGAGAAGGTCACTGTCTGCAGGGGCATGTGGGACATGCAGCCATGGACGGAAGGATGCAGCGGGTGGGATTTAACCCTGTTCTTCATTGAGTCCCAGCCTGCTCCAGGCACCACCCTCCTGTTTTAGATGTATCGTCTCTCCTAGTCTTTCCCAACTTTGTGAGGTGTCATTATTATCACCCTCGTTTACAATGAGAAAACCTAGACCCAGATATGGCCTCGGGGCCCTACTCAACACAGCCCTGCGGGTAGCCACTGCCTATCAGTCAGGGTCACGCTGCAGGGCAGGGCCCCTTGCTCTTCGCCCTTCATGAGTGCCACCTGGGATTTCTCTCTCCAGGTGGGAGAGGAGCTCTGTGGGCGATGACAACTGGCTCATCCCCATGTCATCTGCGGCACCTGGGACGGTCCTGGCACATCGCAGGCACTCAGGGAATATTGTTAGAGGGAGAAATGTGGCTGCTGTCTTTGCACAGTCTTCTTCAGTCTCTTTCCCCTGGAGACCATTCCTTTGACCTGCCCGGATTAGCAAGTGGAGGGAGTGTTGGAAAACCAAGATTTTCCTTGTGAAAAAGAGGGGTGAGTGCACGTGGGAGTGTGTGTCTGCAGATACGCCCTTTAAGTGTGAGCTGGAAGGAGGGTTCTCTGCACGCTCTGACCCTTCTGCGGTTTCATTTGTTCTGACGGTCTGGCAGGGAAGATGCTATTTCCTCCCATGTCCACTGCACCGACAGCCCAGCGAGTCTCCGAGAGGCTCCGGCATCCCCTGGACAGGCCTGCACTGTGTGTGCTTCTGTTTTCCTATGAATCTTGCTCTCCAGATTGAGTCCCTTCTCAGCACCCCTCCTGGGCTGTTTCCCCAACCCCCGACGTTTGGAGCCCTGCCTAGGCCCATCGGCGGGTAGTTCCTGAGCCAGCGGAAAGTGCTCCGGAAAATTTATGAGCAGCAGCTGGAATGACAATAACTGCTGACTGGAAAAAGCCCCCTCTCTGGGGGGTGATGGATGGTGGGCTGGCCCGAGGGGTACCCTTGCCACAGAGAAACATCTTCTGTCAGATAGATGGCCAGACCCTGACCCTCGGAGCACCTGGTAGGCATCCATCACCCACACTGAATTAAGCCAGGAGGCCGCAGAGCCGAAAACTTTCACCTTTTAGAGCCAGAAGAACGGCCTCATTGTGGTTGGTGGGGTTGCAGGGAGAGAGGCTGGGGAGGCTCGAAACGTGTCTGGGGTGACCCTCCCCGGAGACAGGGGGTCCACTTTTCCGGAGTGTGCCTGGCCCAGTGCCCGCCTCTTTGGCGGTCCCTCATTCTGCTCCAAGAGCTTCTCTGATAAACGTGTGATTCTTGCAGCCCCAGGAGGCCACCCTGGGGCGCAGGAGCGGCTGGGCAATGAGGGGATCCTCCCGGTGCAGTTGCGGAGGCTTGACCTCCCTCAGTTCCGGGAAGGGGGTGGCAGCTGCCAGGCCTGCCACAGGAAACCCCAAGCAGCTTCTTTCCAGGATTAATTCCCATTGATTTCTCCCTGCCTCACCCATCTCATGTACACCAACCTTGGTGGGGACAGCCCAGGCCGGCACCTGAGGGAAGAGAGGCTCAGCCTCCACAAGCTGGCCTCCAGGCCCCTGCCTGGCCCCCTGTCCTTCGGAGCAGCGGGGTCTGGGCACAAGGAATGTGGGCAGGGCAGCAGCAGCACGGGCTCTGGGCGTGCCAGGTCGTTGCCGAGCTGCTGTCCTGTGCCAGGCGCCAGACCTTTGCCCGCGACAGGAATGGAGCTCGGTGGTCTCCCCCTCTCTCTCTCTCTCTCTGTTTTACTTCTTGTGGAAATATGAGGCCGGCAGAGCAGTGGCCTGCAAAGTGGTAACATTCTTCTTTTTCTGCAAAAGCATCTGTTTAAATACTTTCCGCCTCAGAGGAAAGGACGTCAGTGCATTCCAGGGCGGGGGCCTCCTTGGGTCAGGCTGGCCGTGTGCGCACAGCGCCTGGCTGTGCGTGTGCGTGTGCGTGTGCACTCAGGGCTCGCTCACCACCTGCCCATCTACCTGCCCGGTGTCCCTGTGAGACGCCCGGTGTCCCCGTGAGACTCCCGGTGCCTGGGCACTGCCGGGCTCAGGGCAGGGATGGGCCAGTGCAGCCCGGCCCAGCCCAGGCTTACCGAGGCAGAGCAGAGTCGCTTTAGCAGTGACTTCTGCAAATTTACTTGAGGTTAAAATGTGCAGCCTGGGGACTCTGGGGCTGACTGATGGCCTCGGAGCCCTTCCCATGTTCTTTGGTCTCCAAGGTGATGAGAACAGAGCTGGGAGGAAAGGAGAGGGCAGCAGTAGGCTAAGGTACAGGCCATTTGGGGTTGTGTGACCTGGGATCTTCTGGTTGTGCTGCCTTCTGCCCCACACTCCAGGGAGGACCTTCCGGGAATGGTCCAGGTTAGTCCATGTAGCAGGAACCCTGGCCTTTGTCCAGCTCTTGGCCTCACCCTGTCCTTCTTTCTGGCTCCTGGATGACATAAGGAGTCTGGAAGGGAGAGGCACGCCAGGCACCCCCTTGCCCCGTCCACCCTGAGAATCCACACCAGGAATGCAGGCTTTGTGGCTGAAGGAGGGACCCTTGCTATGGAGACCATGTCCAAGACCATTGGGATTCAGTTCTAAAAACACCATGTGGCTTTTGCCACGTCACTTAGCCTGGGCCTCAGTTTTCTCATCCGTAAAATGGGGTAGCAATCCATAACTGACCTTGCTAAGTTGTTTGAGGTTAAGGCGAGATAATCCATATGGAAGTACTTGGAGAGAGGCTGTGAATGATGTTGAAGTTAGTTATCAACAATAACACATGTATGGAAGAGCCCCTGAATCGTAAGTGAGCAGCTCAGTGATGTTCTCAAGCACCCAGATAGGAAACATAAATGGGACCTGGAAGCCCCCTCGTGCCCCTCCCTGGCCTCACGCGTTCACACCGCTCTGACTTCTCTCACGGTGATGTGTTTGGCTTGCCCTCGAACCTTACTTGGGCGAATAATGCTGCTCTGAACCTTGTGTCGGGGACACGCACTTTCCTGTCTGTTGAGCGTATTGGAATTGTAGGGTCAGGGGTAGCCATGCATTTAGCTTCAGTATATAAGGCCCGACTGTTTTTGCAACGTGCTGGTTGTAACAATTGATATTCCCACCAGCAACAGCAATAGAGTTCCCTGACTGCACACACCTTCACCCATGCTGGATTTTGCAGAAATGTTATTCAAATTCAAGGAAGAGGAAGGGTTGTTAATATTTCTTTCTTTATCCTCCCTGCTATAGATCTTGGAGAGGACTTTGGAACCTGATAGCTCCGATGAAGAGCCCCCACCTGTGTACTCCCCGCCAGCCTACCACATGCACGTGTTCGACAGGCCTTACCCGCCGGCTCCCCCCACTCCGCCTCCCCGGTGAGAACCCAGCTCCTCCCAGAGCGCCCGGCAGTGGGGAAGGGGTCAGAGGTTGGGGCTGAGTACCAACCCAGAGGGAATCTTGGTTAGACCCCTCAGGGAAGAACAGGCTTCTCCTGCAGCAAGAACATTTCAGTCAGACACCAAGGAGAACGTTCAAGAGCAAACATTCACTAAGTCCCCACTGTAGGCAGGTTCTGTCTATGCTGAACACCACACAGGATGTGAGTCGAGCTCAGCGTCTGCTCTCTGGGAGCCGGCAGTCAAGGGGGATGCAGGGCAGGAATGACAAACACGTGGACTGGGAACTGACGTCTCCTCTCCCGAGCCCACGCAAATGTTACTGGCTGATCACTGAGCTCTGTCCTGCTCCGTGGGGACAAAACCTCAGCATCCTCCGCAGCACAGCACTCCCAGACGGTCGTCAGGAACCGATGGGACGGATGTGTATTTGCCCTGCCTGGTCTAAGAATGTGTGGGGAATTTTTAGTAATGGGATCAAGTAAGTCTCTTTTTCTGGGATTGTTTAATAACTGGAGGCAGGGGAATAGACTGCTAGGTCCCTGGAGACTTCCCCCAGGTCAGGGACTCCTTAATTTGGAGATTTGACACTAAACGGGTTGCCAGCTGGGTCTTCTGGGTCTCTGAAGTGCTTGTTTCCCTGGGCCTTGTGTTTGTGGTGGGGCTTGCTGGAGCCCAGGTGTCTGTTTGTCCTAAAGCTGCTGTTCCTTAGGATGGCTCAGGCCTGGAGGGGTGAGGGGTGGGGGAAGGGATGGGGCAGGGACTCGTTCTGCTGGATCTTGGGAGCCTCAGAGATAGTGGAGGACTCTGTCACCATACAGGTATAGACAGACAGCTGCCATTTACAAAGCACTGGAAACCAGTCAAATTTTCTAGCAACTTCTGAGGTAGGCACTGTTGTCACCGTATTTTACAGATGAAGGGACTAAGCCTAAGAGAGGTTTCATAACTGCCCCGAGACTACAGAGCTGGGATTTGAACCCAGGTCATTTTAACTCCCAAACCACTGCTCTCTATTGCTGTGTCCTGTCGCCTCCCAAGTGAGGAAAGTCTCTGTGGCTGACGCTCAGGGAGCAGACAGAGGCCTAGAAGAGGATGGGGGTGGGGTCGGCAGGGGAGCAGTGTTTCGAGGCACGGACAGGAGCAAACCGGGCTTCTTGCATCACGGAGGTCGGAAGAGGCTGTACTGAGGTGGGAGGCAGGGTGTGCAGGAGGGTCTGGGTGAGACCTCGGCATGACTTTCAGGCTGGAATGGGGGTACATGATTTCTCTTTTACTTTAAACAAACTTTATCCCAATCTATTTTTGCAAATGGTTCAGCTTCTGTTAGGCAGAGTGGTTCTGCCCATTTTTCAGAAGGGAAAACTGAGGCTGTGAGAGACGGGGTCCCAGTGTAAACCTGGTGTGGGTATCCTGGCTGGGTGTTCAGGGGCAGGGCTGCCCAGTGATGGGAGCCCCTGTTGGGGGCAAGTGGACCTGAGCACTAGACCAAGACTCAGGAGTTCTCGTTCCGACCCCGTGACAAGGGTCGGACCCAGAAATCGAGGCTTTACTGGGCTGAGGGACGAGAACTTGAGCTGTGGCATCAGCCAGAGCAGAGGGCTCTCTCTGCCCGCTTCCTTTAGCTGCCTAGCTTCTGATTCTTCAGGTGCCTTTGCTGTGTGGCCTTTGGCTCACTACTTAATGGGTAAGAGCTTTGTGTGCCTTGTCTGTGAAATGGGAATGGTAATCCCGCCTCAGCTCGGACACGGAGACCAGTGGCGGGGCTTCCTTGAGGCCAGTGTTCAGAAAAGGCAGGGCCAGCCTCTGAGCCTGTGCCCCTTTGCGCCAGGATGGCCCTGCTGGGCCCAGACCCATGCCTAGGCCATTTCCAGTCTCTCCATCCAGGACATTCATTTTTATGTTTTTAAAGATTATTTATTTATTTCTCTTTAGAGAGAGGGGAAGGGAGGGAGAAAGAGAGAAACATCAATGTGTGGTTGCCTCTCATGCGACCCCTACTGGGCACCTGGCCCACAACCCAGGCATGTAATTCCTGACTGGGAATTGAACTGGCAACCCTTTAGTTCTCAGGCTGGTACTCAGTCCACTGAGCCACACCAGCCAGGGCCATTTCCAGCATTTATTGAGTCACCTGCAGCATGTAGGTGCCTAACCAGGTGTGTAATGCAGCGAAGAATACAGTGCTGTCTCAACTCCCTCCCTGCCCTTCCCCCGCCGCCCCCAGCACCCCCACAAACAGACCAGAGTAAGGGAGAGGAATAGACCTGGGGGCAGGGGTGCAGCAAAGGTTGCCTAGAGGAGCTGATGTCCGGGCTGTGCCCTGGCGAAGCAGAGGAGAGGAGGGCATTCCAGGCAAAGGAAACAGCACGTGCAGAGGCCTGGAGGCAGGAAGGAGGGAACCGTTTGGGGAACTCTAGGGAGTATGGGATGGCTGGTAGAGGCTTGAGAGGCAGCAGGTCCTGGGGTGCTGGTGGGTCCTCTGAGGAGCTGTGCCTTGTCCTATAGCCAGAGGGTTTAAGCTGAGGTTGCTGGGCTCCAGTGAGTGTGTTAGACTCTCCCTCCGGCTGCTGGTGGAGGTCAGACTTGAGTAGGAGGTTGGGGAGGAATGGCTCCCGCGTGTCTGTCACCTACAGTCACTAAGTCACTGTGAGACTGTGGGTGGGGCTGGGCTTGGGAGTTTATCCTGCTGGGGCAGGGAGCCGGGGGAGGCAGAGGGGAGGCCAGGGGCGTGCCCGGAATACCAGGACCCCGGCGCAGCTCTGCCTGAGTGGTGTGGGTGCCCTGGGGTTGGGGCGGGGGTGCGGCACTGACCCATCTGGACCTCAGTGTTGAGGCCTCATCAAAAATCTCACCCGGAAGGTTTAACTCTGAATCCTTCTGGGGTCTGCTGTTCTGTGGGGAAATCCGGAGGTCTGACTGTGAGTGCAGTTCTGATTTTGGGGTCCAAGGGCAGGCTCAGGTCCAGGGGAGCCTCCCCAGCCTTCTCTCTCCTTCCCCTCCCCCAGCCTGTCCTTTCCTCTATCTTGTGAATAAAAGACCGGCTCTGAAACCCAGAGGCACCCCTCTGCACAGGCCACCTGCTGTTTTCCCCTTGAAATGACAGCCTTGGAAGTTTTTTATTTGCCTCCCAGCTCATTTCTGACATTCCTTTCTGACCACAATGGAGTTGCCTGGGCTGCCTGGGCTGCCTGGGCTCTGGGCCCCCCTGTCTCTCACAGCTAAGACTGACCTCATCTCCGCTGGTGCCAGGGCAAGGGGCCCGGTGGGGGCTGGGTCTGCCCTTCCTCCAGGACCTCAGGCCCAGCAGCAAGGAAACTTAGCTGAGGACAGGGCTACTGCCCCTCATCCCCCTCCAATCTTGGGTTCCTGGTAACATGTCTAGAGGAGCCCAAATGTGACCCCAGGGCTCCCCCTCGGCAGCTTTCCTGGGTGACTCTAGGTGTGGCCGAATTGGCATGGGCACCTATGTCCCAGCTAAAGACAGTGACGCCCAAGGAAAGGTGGTAAGCCTCTGTGCTGGGAATGATCAAAGGTGGTCTTCAAGTCCCTGAGCGATGAGACATCCTCTCCCCTGCCTCTCAGGCCCTCGGGAAAATTGAAGCTTCCAACAGTGACAGAAGGCGGCAGAGTGATGTAGAGAGGAAGCTGCCTAGGAATCGGTCCAGGGTTGTGAAGCAGACTGCTGCAGACCATCCCCGCATCTGTGCAGCAAGGGGGTGGACGAGGCGTGCTGGGGTTCCCCCTTGGCTCCAGTCTGCCTGTGCTGCTCCCACCCCGCACTTAGCAGCTTGTTATCCTGTCTGCTGCCACCCCCGCCCCTCCCTCAGTCCCCCGCCCGGCCACCCGCCCAAAATAGAAAAGGAAAGGAAGTGATTTCCACAGGCAGCGGCAGCCCAGCCGGAAAAGCTCCCCTCCAGGGAGGGGGCCGAGGGATTCCTGGAGCTGGAGACCAAATCAAAGCCAGGCCCCAGAGCCAGAGTGGCCGCCTCCGCCCCCAGCCTGCGCTGCCTTCTGTGTGTGTCACTTCCCTGACCAGCAGAACACGTGTCCTGCGGTTGCCGCGCTGCTGGCTGCCGAGGAGCTGTGGGGAGCGCCTGGCGGGGCCCCAGGCCACCCTTGGGCCCAGGGCGGTGGGGCGGGGGCCTGGGGATCCCGGAGGGCACAGGCTACTGCCTTTCTTCCTCTCCTTCCCACCTGGCCGCTGGCCTCTGCCAGGCCCTTGCTCATAAAGAGCGCCCCCAAGCGGTCCCCGGAATGAGAACCCTTCTGCTCCCATGTCTCAATGTGCCTTTTCAGAACGTTGTTCCAGACAGTCTAGTGAGGGGCTCCTGCCCCCTCTGGCAGGGAGGCAGCAGTTTCTAGAGGAGGAAAGTGAGACCCAGAGGGGAGCAGGTCTCACCCTCCACCACACTGCTGGCTTGTGGCAGTGCCAGAACTGGAGCTGGGGTTTGCTCTACTCCCTAGCGACCCCGGGGTCCCCATGTCCCCCCACCCCTGCATACCAGCATTCAGGTGGCTGGGCTCTTGGTGGCTTACCTCTGTTCATTTGGAGCACACCTGTTGCTCAGCAGCCATCAGCTCGCACTGTGCCAGGTGCTAGGGTAGAAGCATAAGAGGCCAGGATCCCTGCTGTCTTCGGAGGATGTTCACAAACACCTCCGTCTAAACCCGCAAGGGCCAGCACAAGCACCGGCAACAGAGAGCTCTACAGGCTGAGACCGTGAAGGCACAGTGGTTGGAGCGCAGTGAACCTTCGGAGCAGCAGGAACCCAGGCCTGGGCCAGAGGTCAGGGGTCAGCCAAGGCCTGGTTGAGAAGAGGAGCTAGAACGCTGGGCCTTTGTGAGGGAAGCCGCAGAGGCCATGGGGAGCAGGTGTGCCATTTTGCGCAGGGTCCTGGTGAGATGGGCCAGGACACCCGTGTCTGGGCCTGACTCTTCCTCATTGTCACCCCTCGCCCTCCAGCATCGATGTGCTGGGCTCCACGCCCCTCTCCAGCCAGAGGCACTATCGGAACTGGAACCCGCCACTGCTGGGCAACCTCCCGGATGACTTTCTCCGCATCCTGCCGCAGCAACTGGACAGCGTACAGGTACAGGGGGAGCCCCCACTGGCCTGCGAGGCATCTCTGCTCGCCCACACCGTCGGGCCAGCCAGTTTCACTTTCTGATGTTTGAGCCCAGGCTGAGCTATTTCTGTTGCCCCGGGTTTACAGGGAAAGAATGAAAGCCTCATTTCCTGTCTGGGCCTGGAGGTTTCCTGTTCCACCCAGGGAAGGTGACAGCCCCGAGCAGACTCTGGCTACAGCTGCCACTCCAGGCGTGAGGGAGGTGGGCATGGGGACAGCCAACGGCAGGGGACCAGAGCACCCGGCACCTTCCCTCTCTTGGGAAAGGGCTGGAGGCCGCCTCTCCCTAGAGGCTGGCGTGTCCCAAGGGGCTCCAGTAGAGTGGGTGTCACCCCGACACAGCTGGTGCGGGGAGAGTCTGGGAATCACGCGTAGGCTACTGAGCAGTTTGCAGGTCACTTTTCGGGACCGTTCAGGTTGTAGATAGGGATGGGGTGGTCCAAGAGGGAGGCAAAGTCCTTTTTCGGCCCTTGCTGCTTCCTCGGCAGAGAGAACCCTGGCCCGTGCAGTGCAGTCAGGCCTGTGACTAGACCCTGAATGGACGTGCAGGCCCCAGGGTGCGGCTGGAAGATCCTGGGAAAGGACCCGTGTGCACACCCAGATGTGCACAGATGTCTGTGCAACACATGCCCTTGTGAATAGGCATTCGACATGCTCTCTCCCCTCCTCAGGGCAACCCCAGGGGCTCCAAGCCCACGGGCAGAGAGGGAGGCCTGCCCCCTACGGCTGCGCCTGGGCCGCGCGACCAGGAGAGCCTCTGGAAGCAGTACCTGGAGGACGAGAGGATCGCACTCTTCCTGCAGAACGAGGAGTTCATGAAGGAGCTGCAACGCAACAGGGACTTCCTCCTGGCGCTGGAGAGAGGTGGTGCCCGGGTGGGGGCGCTGCGGCTGCTTCTCTGTGGCTGACGTTGATGGCTGCCTTGGGGCTCAGGAGAGGCAGGGAGCTGGAGGCCAAGGGTGGCCTCTGAAAGGTTGAGACGTGGCCGCCACCACATGACCCCTGTGGGAGCCCCAAAATCCTTACCAAAAGGGGAGCTGTCACCAGCTACCCCGTTTCCCTCCTCCATAGTCAGCAGAGGAGAGGCGTGCCCTCTTAGGCCCTCTTCTCGCGCCCATACATCTGCACTGTGCCAGGTACTGGCCTTGGCACGATGTGTCTGGAGCTCCGGGAACGGAGACCGGTCCATGGGTGCCAAAGTGGGGAGCCTCCTCAAGGGAGGATGTTAGAGCAGGGGTTCTCAAGTTTTGGGGGTATTTGCATTATCTTTGGTTTGGGGACCTTGCTCTCCAGCCTGGCTGCCTTTCCCCTTCAGAGTGAGAGTGTGTTTGAGGGGGAGTGCAGGGAGAGGGGTGTGAGAGGTCTGTCCTGTGGGGGTCACAGTAGCAGAGCATGTGTGACGGACGGCATGTCATAGGGGAGGAACTGGGGGTGTGGGGAGAAGCGTAGGCCGAGACAGAGGCCCAAGGCTGGCCCCAGCGCTGTAGCAACAGAGCTGGGGGTCTACGAGCATTTCCTTCTAACTGAAGGGGTTGGACTGCACGATCTCTCGGGGGCCTCCCGATGCTGAGGTTCTGCCGCCCCAGCACTCGGCAGGCCAGCAGTTTCTAGGATACCGCCGGGTCTTCGACTGCCGGCAGACGTTGTGTGTACCCATGTTTTGTGTGTGCTTGTGAGTAAGTCTGGGGGTTTGGCCTCCAACCACCCCATAGGTCTCTATCCAGGTGCTAAGTTCCCTGATTGGAATGTGGTCCTTTTCCAGATCGACTGAAATACGAGTCCCAGAAATCCAAGGCCAGCAGCATGGCCGTGGGAAATGACTTCGGCTTTCCCTCGTCTGCCCCAGGTAACCTCGCCTTCCTTCCTGGGACAGAGGTGTGGAGGGCACAGGGACTCACACCCCAGCCTCACTTTGCATATTTGGAGTTGTGGGGAGGAAGTGGGCTGGTGGAGAGGGTTCTGTCCCCTACCACACTCACTGTAGAGTGAGATGTCCCCTCCACTTAGTAGGCTGAGTTCTCACAGTCCAGGGGCTGCTAGAGCCCACTGCTGGGGTTGGCAAGCAAGCTGCCTGAACCCCTCAGAGGTGTCTGGAACATGGGCAAGAATGGGACCTGCCACACCACATAATGTCCCGGGTGAGGAGGAGGGGCAAGAAGGACTCAGAGACTTGAAAGCCCTGGGGGAGGGAAGCTTATGGAGACACATCCGAGAAATGGATAGAGCAAACCAGCAGAGCTGAGGACACGCTGCTGATTATAGCAAATGCACTGGGAGGCAGCAGGTAGGATCAGTCAGGGAAGGGGTCACTCATTCGTCCATTCCGTAGCTGGGGACAATCTGCTGTGGGTCAAGCCCTGCTCTCATACTGGGGGGAGAGAACTTTGAGCTTCATGTATAACATAAGGTGGTGAGAAGCAAGAATTGCCTCGAGAGGGTCAGCTCCCCCCAAGAGCCCTAAGCAGCTGGAGGAGGGAGGGCCAGGGGTGGACAGCAGTCTGTTGGGATTCTCAGATGAAGGTCAAGATGGGAACCTGGGGCAAAGAGGCCCAGAGCACCCTGTTCCACACTCAGCACCTGGACTTTGTCTGCATATGTGCATGGTGAACCCTCGTCAGCCAGAGCCCTCCGCTCACACACAGGCTGCCCTGCTCACAGACAGAATCCGCAGACCTTACGTGGTGCAGTGGGGTGGGGGCAGGGAGCGGAGGACGGGGAGCTCAGCTGGTCCTGGCTCCAAGGAGAAAATCCTGTGGGACCGACTCATAAGCAACAGGCTGGGAGCTCCGGCCCACCAGATGTGCATCCAAGGGTTTTAACGGCCGCCTCTGTCCTTGATCCTGAATTAACTATAGACACCAGGGCTGCTGAGATGGATCAGAATGGCTCACGGGGACTTAGCAAACAAGGTGACTTGGATTAGCCAAGTTGCAGGGTAGAGAGCAGGGGCTTTAAAAGGGCAGTAAGAGACCCAAGTGGGTGCAGAGGGAGGGAGGGACTCTGGTTGGCCAACTGGGCTGACATTGGAACTAGCCCCATTGTCATTCCCACTCATTGTCTCTCCAGTAGGAGACTCCATGTCTGGGGGCGGGGGTGATGGAGTAGGCTGACCCTGGAGGGAAGGAGGCAAGAACCCCTGTGGGTGAACACAGGGGTACCTTCCCTCCATTACCTCACTAGCTCTCACACCCTGTGGGGTGCAGGCAGGCCAGCCACGTGCTGGTGAGTGTGTAATCACCGGTCGGAGTGCAAGGGAAGGCCGAGTGGGCGGTGTATGGTGACCTGCACGGTGTAAAAAACTCTTACCGTGGCTGATTTCAGGCTGCCAGCGTGACTTCAGGGACCTGGGGTTGGTCAGAGAGGCAGGCGGTTGGGAGTCCGAGGGAGCCGTTTCTCTGCACACTCGGCAGACTGTGGCACTGTCCGTCTCACAGAGGAGGAGAGCAACACTCGGGTCGGGAAAGAGGCACTCCTCAAATCCCGTGTCCATCCTGCTCTTTGCTTCCTTCCTCGAATAGCAGAGTCGGGCTGAACCCCTGTCCTTCGGGGGAGCCCTGACCCACGTCCCCGGGGCCTTGGGCAGCCACTGTCCCTCTCCAGCTGGCCCTCAGAAGTATCTCCCCCTTCCAGGAACCAGTGACGCCAACCCTGCTGTGTCAGAAGATGCCTTATTCAGGGACAAGTTGAAACACATGGGCAAATGTGAGTCCAGCCCATGTCCCCTCCCAGATCTTCTCAGACAGGCCCTGTGGCCTCACGGGAGGGAGGGAGCCACCCGGAACTTTTAATGCAGCCGACTCCTAGTGAACCGAAGTGACATTTTAATCGCAGGCTGGCTCCCTCAGCCTTCTTGCCTCATTTCCCTTTGCCGCTGAGTCTGGATACAAATTAAGTTTTAAATCCTCTTGAGCCAGCCGTCTGCAGAAAAATAATGTGCTGCATTCCCCCCTCCCCCAGAAAGTTTTAGTGCTCACATTCCCTGTGGTTTGAGGGGGCTTAGCTGGGCCCGAGTGGGGAGAGGTCTTCGCTAAACCCACTTTCTGCAGGTGGGAGGCCTTCGGGACCCGTGACCTCTTTCCCACAAAGCCCTGCCAGCCAGTACTCGCCTTCCCTGGCCCCTCTCCGTCCCTCCCCGCCCCACAGACACACAACCATGTGTGAATGAGGCTGCCATCTTTTCAGGCTCCATTTCAGGGAAAATCTGGGATTAGTTACGGAAATCCCAGACCGACTCTGGAGGTGGCAAGGGGTGGGGGTGGGCGGCGGGAGAGAGAGCCAAGATGCATTGCTGTTTGTCAGGCTGAGGAGGAAAACTAGATCTCCGGCTGCCAGCTGTCCCTGGTCCAGCTCCCTGGTGGCCTCTGCTGCCCCTGCAGGCCATCCCAGGATGACAGCCTCACGGCCCTGGGGCATCACTTCCCTAGCTCCCTGGGCTCCTGGGCCACCCTGCCCGTCTGCCCCCGGCCCTGGGGGGCAGTTACTTGGTAATCTGGCTGCTGGCTCACAGGTCTCTTTGCCCCCAGCCACTCAGAGGAAGCTGTTTGAACTGGCCAGGGCCTTCTCGGAGAAGACCAAGATGAGGAAGTCAAAGAGGAAACACTTGTTGAAGCATCAGTCGTATCCTTTCTGGCCTGGCACTGGGTGGGGCGGGTGGGTTCTAAGGGCATCGAGACCCTGGGCTGGGCTCCCGAGGCTGCACACAGCCCTACCCTCTCCATAAGCCCCGCTGCCAGCCTGCTGCCCTGTCCCTCTGTGCCAATCTCAGCTACCACAACCAGGCTTGGGGAGAGGGCCAGCCCCTCCCATCCCCCACCTTCCTTCTGGAGGCTCAGAAGTTGTCCTGCCACTTTTTTACCTTTTGTCTGGAGCAAGCTCCATCTCGGGAGAGAACTGGGTTCTTCCCCTGAGGTCGGCAGCCCTTTCCTCATTTCTCTAGTTGACTGACCCTCAGATCTCTCTGCCTCATTTCAGGCGCATCAGCCCTGCCCTCTCACTTCCAGTTCCTCAAGTAAAGATAAGATTTTCCACATTTTCACCCAGGCTTCTATCCATGCTTGTCAAACAAGGCCCCGGATATGAGAAGCTGAACAGCCAAAAGGGAATAGGGAGAAAGTCACTTCTCCATTCCCAGGATGCTGGCAGCTGGGTGAGGCTCAGGGTTTGGCTGCTCAGCTGACTCCAAGGAGCATTGGGGGGACATTGGGGAGATTTGGGGGATAAGGCTGGTGTGGTGGAAGCCTCCTGAGCTGAGAGTGGGTGGCAGGGGACTCAGGACAGAGAACTGGAGTACTGTGGCAGTGCCCGCCCATCCCTGGGACTGTTTTCCTGAATGGCTGGGCAGGCTGGGGGCTGCTGCGTCAACAGCCAATCTCCTGGATGACGTGGAGGGCCACACCTACGGTAAGGCAAGGGGGAGAGGTGGTGCATGGGGCGGCAGGAGGTGGGGAAAGCTTGATTTCTCAGTTGCCTGTGATTAATGGCCCAAGACTCAGCTTGGGTGACATATCAAGGACTGGTGGGCAGGTGCCCCAAAGAAATGGGTTCTCTCACTTGGACTGTATTTCCTCTTCCTTCCTTCCACCCCTGAATGGGAGTCCCAGCCACACCTCCACTCAGACCTCGGCCTGGAGCGGGAAGCGCCAGGTGCTGTTGCTAGGGAATATTCTCTGGGGTGTGAGGGACAGACAGGCTTTAACTTGAGAACAGAGCTCTGGGCCGGCTCAGTCTCTGGGCCCAGAGGCCTTTCAGCCTTCGAATGCTCTGCCCAAAGGCCGCATGGACAGAAGATGCTGCCTCAGACCCTGCCAGGCCCACAGTTAAGCCCTGATCTCTGTGCCTCAGAGAGAGGGACTGTTGGTGGTCAGGAGACATCCAGAAACAAGGGCGTGAAGGGCCTCGGAGGTCATCTGGATAGTCCAACTTCCCTGTCCCACTTTATAGGTGAGGAAACTGAGGGACGATCTTGTCCAAGGCCTTGGAGCTCAGTGGGGGAGCCAGGTGAGCAGACAGGGTCCAGATCCACTTTGTGCCCTGCTGCCTTCTCACCAGACCCACACACTTCCCCCAGGACTGAGCATGTGCCTCAGAAAACAGGCGGAATGCTCTTGCTCAGCCTGGGGACAAGCCTGAGCAAGCACCTGCCGGGTGGAGGATAAGGCAGCTTCCCTCTGCTTTTCAGATGAAGACTTCCGGGGAAGGCGACAGGAGGTGCCCAAGGTGGAGGAAGCCCTAAGGGAAGGACAGTAAGAGGTAAGGCCTGGAGCCACCACTGCCCAGGGACTGCCCGAGGCCAGGGCCACCACAGCCTACATCTTAAGTGTCTTCCCAGGAGTCCAGAGGCCTCAGACTCAGGAAAGCAGATAGTGGGGGCTCTGCACTTCTTTGCTCGTTATCGTGGCAGAGGATGTGGGATTCTGCCCGAAAGCTAGACTTTTGCATTTCTTCTCCTTGCTTATTTATTTATTGGATGAAAGATAATCATTCCTCTGGTGACAGAGGCTGGGAACAGGAAAAAATAGCTTTGATCTCGACACTAGTTGATCTCCCCTAGTTTACAGTCTAGTTGAGAGAGCAGTCCCCGACACACAGCACACCGAGAGGACAGTGTAAGGAAAACAGGGGTGGCCTCACACAGAACTCGCCCACTGGCTGCGCGGGGTGGGCGCCTGGCACCTGACACAGCCAGGTGAGGAGACAGCCCCTCTCAGGGAAGCCCTGTTTCCGGCCGGTGCTCCAGACCCGAGCTGCTTTCCCCCTCTCTCCCCGTGCACCCCTCGGGGAGAAAACCCAGTGTCAGCACCTCCTCCAGGACTCAGGAGCATCTGTCATTTTTCCAGCCCCTCCCCCCACCAGGAAGCTGCCTGCCTGCCCTCCCCCTACTGCTGTCTTGGTCCCAGGGGCCAGCAGCTACAAGACTTTCTTGAGCTGAAGGTGTGGCAGTTATGACCCAGTTTCGGACTGTACAGAAGTGTTGCTCCCCTCGGGACAGTTGTCATGGAGGTGAGGTGGTCAGCGCACAGAGGACACAGCCAGGCACACTGACCAGGGCCCTCTCCCTGCAGCCGGGGCAGCCTTCATGTGACCTCCGTTCACTCCCCACCCCGTCCTGCGCCGAGCACCTTCAGACCTGCGTGTTCTCTCAGGCTTTTCTCTCTCGTGGAGCCGCACCCACACTTCTCACTTCTCCAGACGGTGCACATGAAGCCACAGGAAAGGCCAACCACTTGGCATTGCTGCTGTCCCCTTCCCGTGGGTCCCCAGGAAAAACGTGTCTAGTTCAAAGACACTCCCGCTTCAGGACCTTGCCCATCATTTCTTTCTCTCCTGAATCTCCCAGCTTTTCCCTTCCCAGCTCCTTCCTAAGTCTACATCCTCCTCTTCCCCATCATAAAAATCACCCAACTTGCGCCCGGACTGGTGCGGCCGAGCGGACTGAGTGCTGGGCTGCAAACAGAAAGGTTGCAGGTTCAATATCCCATCAGGGCGCTTGCCTGGTGGGGGCAAGGGGCAACCACACACTGATGTTTCTCTCCCTCTCTTTCTCCCTTCCCCTGCCTTTGAAAATAAAAATAAATCACCCAACTTGCAAAACAAGTGGCATTGTCCTTCACTCCCTGCAGGCTAGCAGCCCAGCAGCCCCTCCCACTACCCCCAGACGGACACCTGCCGGTTTCAGCGCCTTGTCCGTGCCGCATGCTCTGGCGCTCTCTTAGGCGCGCTGTGCCCATCGTCTCTCTTGAAGCTGCTCTCCCTTGGCTCCCGTGGCCCCAGAATCCTGGGCCTCCTTCCTCTCCACTCTATTCTCAGGGTCCTTTTCGGTCTCCCATTACTCCTGCTGCTTCCTCAGCCCCAGGTCTGCTCGCTCTGCCCTTGAAATCTCGCTCCCACAGCACGGCCCGGTCACCGCCCTCTTTTACAGAGTCAGCAATACTGGCTCTGTCTGTCAGCCCAATCTGCTTCGTAACCCCAGCTGTGCCCACAATTGTCTTTCTAGCTCTAGACAACTCCCTGAAGGCCACTCTCTCCCCTCGACTTCCCTATTTCATTTCTCTTCCTTCCTTTTTCCCTTCTCATCACCCAGTTAGCAGCCACTGGTCTCTCCACCGCCCCGACTCTGTTCACCGCATCGCCAGAACACTCGACTTCTGTTTGTCCTCTTTCTCTGTATGGGTCTCCTCAGCACTAAAGGCTTATGAACTCCTCTGGCTGGTGCTCGGGGCCCACCAAATTCTGACCCCAATTTACTTTGCTGCTGCCACAGGAGCCCTTAGTCTGGCTCATCGGAGCTACTGCTGCATGACAGAAGGGCTGGGCATGTCCCCCCTCAGCCCTTCCCGTGCAGCGGCTTCCACCAGAATCCCAGTCCTCTACTCCATCTCTAGCTGCCAGAGGCCCTGGTATTCTGCAAGTTGGACCATTTCTAGGAGCTTGGAGTGTGTGTGTATGTGTGTGATCCCAGGAAGATTTCCAAGGCTGACACAGAGTCCCTGGAGGAAGGAGAGGGTTCTTGTCCTTGGTAGCTTCTGCCCAAAACCATCTCTCCAAGAACCAGTGATGCTTCATTGAAAAATACTGGGCTTCATTGAAAAGCACTCTCACCTCCCTTTCCCTTACTAGATGACAGCAGTTCCTCCTCGCCGGAGATGATCTGACCCGGTGGAGGTGGCCAGAGAGCAGCAGCGGCCCCCCGTCGAAGAGCCTCGCTGCAGCTGGACAGATGGTGCTGACCGCCGAGGCCCGGCGATTCTCTGGCCGCCGTCCAGCCCAGACACTGCCACTTTCCATGGGACTTAGAACTTCGGAGTTGCATGCTGTGATTGGAGAAAGGATCTGGGGGAGGGGGGTGTGCAGGCCAACGAGGGCTCCTCTGTAGCCTGGCTGTTCTATGGGCAATGATGGAAATGCAGGATCCAAACCCCTTTAAAAGAAAAAAAAAATCCAGAAACAGGCAAAGGTTGGAGGCTCTTTGGCCTGAAGGTGGAGCCCCTACCTCTCAGGCTTCCCAGCCATCTGGACCACAGACAATGCCTGACCCTCCGTCCCATCCCCTCTCCCTCCTGGGCACTTTGAGCCCTTTATTCCCACTGTCTTCTGCATCTCAGCCTTTTCCGAGGGCTGCTCACACTGGGCACAGCCCCTGCACAGAGGTCTAGGTGGGAGAGCCCCAGATAGCCACTCGGCCCCTGGAGGAGTGATGGGCCAGGGAAGAGGGTATCTGCTGACTGCCCTGCCTGGGCCCCGCTGGCGCCTCTGTTAGGGGCTGGCATGGCCCCCAGCAGGGATGGGGAGGGTGGCCACCCCGGAGCTGGAGGACTCTGGTTAGGCAGTAGTCTGGAGCAAGGGGAAGAGGTTGCCAGTCTGGGTGGGAGCACCTGGGGCAAAAGGGTTTGCTGGGTGCCCCTTGCCAAGAGTGAGAAGGTGAATGATCCGAGGATGAAAACTCCGGTTCTACCAACCTTACCTGGCATCAACCACTGCCAATGGGAGGGAGGCTGCCCGGTCTCCCTGGCGCCACCATCGGGATGGGAACGCGCTGACCTTTCGGGAGACCCGGGGATCCTGGGCAGCCCGAGGTTTCAGCCACCCCACCCACCGAGTGTGGAAGCAGCCCAACCCCGCAGGGCTGGCAGTGGGAGCCAAGCCTTTGTGGGGCCCCAGGTGGCCTCAGGTCACCTCGAGAAATGAGGGCATGGCGGGCGCTCAGGACCGCAGGCGGAGGCGACACCGCCAGCGCACCTCATTCCGCCCGCGCCGCCTGACCAAGTTTGGATGCGCGCGGGCCGGCCCTGCCCAGGAGGGGCTGACCGCCCTCCGCTCCACAGCCCGAGCTACAGCCGGGCCTGACCCCGAGGGGCTGAGGGTGCCTCTGGCTGTGGCCCGGGCTCCTCTCTGCTCTAGAACCGGGGCACCGCGGGGAAGCCCCAGCCCCAAGTGTGTGTGTATTGCTATAAGTGGTTTTTTTTTCTTCTTCCTTTTTTCCCCCTTCTATGTGTGGGTTTTCTCTTGGGGCTGTTTCACAGGAATTCCTGTAATAAAGACTTGGTGTTCTCTTGGTGCTCTGATGTGGCCGGCAGCGTGGGCTGAACCCTCTCGTCTCTCTCCCGCCCCAGCACTGTTTGACCCCGGGAGCCCCGCGTCACCGCCGCGTGGGCCACCTGCCTCGCTTCCCACCCCCGCCCCCCACTAAGCTGCAGCGTCTGTCTGGCCCAGAGGGCTCAGACTTCTCTGCAATGCACTTACGAGGTGACACCTGCTGCTGCTTTGCCGACCCGCTGGCTTTGCTCTCTGAGGTCACCTTCCTGTTTACCCTGGGAAAGCAAATTGCTTACTGATAGGAAAGCCAGCTTCTGGCAAAAGCTCCAGCTTGTCACCTTCCTAAATAAACAGAAAGCTCTGGAGAAAAGGCAGACTGGAGGCTGGAAGGATGTTCGAACTCAGACTTCAAAGGGCCCGCAGACGTCTTCCAGTTCAAATACCTCTAGCTTTCCCAGACAGCTTTCCAGCCTTCCAACTCAGCTGGGCTACCTCCCACTCACTGCCAAAAGAGGACGCTGGTGCCCTTTCCAGACGGGGCAGTTCGCAAGGTTAAAAAGTTCTTCCTGTGTTGAGCCCGAAGGCCTCCTTATGACTTCCACCCACACATGTCCTTTCGGGGTCCCAGGTCACTCAGGCCAAAGCCGCCACTCTTCCCCCAATGCCATGTTTGAGCTCATTGGTCCTACTGTCTCCTTGGGGACAAATCATGCAGGCTCTTGCCCTCCCTAACAGGTTCTCTTTCCGCCCCTGTTAGACCAAGGTGTATGTGTACATAGGCAAACCCAGGACAGCTGGCGATCCTCCAGACTTGCCGTTTGGACCTGGGCCAGCCAAGATTATCCTCTAAACCCAGCTCTGTACATTCTTACTGGTGGCTGTGGACCAGTGTCATCCCAGGAGCCTGGAACCTTGTTGGAAATGACACTTCTCAGCCCCACCCAGGCCCTCCTGAATCAGCAACTCCGGGAGTGCAGCCCACCAACCTGTGATTCTGATGTTCACTCACATTTGGGGGCCACGCTGTGGGGCCACGCTCTCAGGCCACTGCCTAGTTCTGGCTGCACAGTAGAGTTACCCGAGTAGCTTAAAAAAAAAATCCTGATGCTCAGTACCCCAGACCAATTAAATTAACATCCATGGCTTGTTTTCTTTTAAAACTCTTCTGGTAATTCAAGTTTGCAGTGAAATTTGAGAACCTGTACACTAAGCAGTTAGGTATTTCATGCTAGCCCAATTAATCTTGTCCAATAAATGGACACTTTACAGACGAGGTCATGATAGTTCAGCAAGATTAAATAACTTACCCAACATCACAGAGCTAGTAAGGTGTGGAGCCAGGAAGCAGGGCCAGGGCTGCCCGAGTCCTAAACCTGCGTTCCTTCCTCGGCACCGCTGCCGCTGAGTGTGCTCTGCTGGCCGGCAGCTCCGACATGGCCTGGAGCATGTTAGAATGCATGTACTCAGGCTCCCCTCCAGATCCCCCGACCCCAAACCGGGGCTGTGTTTTCACAGGCCCCCCCAGAGGGGTCTGATGCAAGCTCCTGCCTAAGGACCATAGTTCTACAGCCTTGCCACTCCAGGTTTGGTGTTCAGATCAGCGGTGTCAGCATCATCTGGAGCTCGGAGTCTACCTGAGCCCTACTGAACCAAAATGTGCGTTTTAACAAGAAATTCATCAGGTGACTCGTATGCACGTTAAGACTTGAGAAACACTGTTTTACAATACTGGTTCTCTGATGCTTGGATCCCATCTCCAGAGATTCTAGTTCAATTTGTTTGGGAGTTAGCCTGGGGATCAGATGATAAAAGCACCTCACGTGATTCGAATACACGACAAAGTTTGAGAACCATGCACCATTTTGCCTATTAGTGTAGATGGGATGGACGGTGATTGGAACCAGAGAGGAGGGCATGGGGAGAGAGGGCAAAGAAATCTTACTGCATCCAACAGGAGTGCAGAAGAGGGCAGACGGGCAGTGTCTGTAGATCCCAGGCAGGAGTCGGGCCGGGCTGGACGACCACCCCAGCCATCTGCCCTCACACACCATGCTCATCTGCAAATCCTGGGCTCTTGGTACACACAAGGTGATACAGATCTATCTCCTGCAAAGACTCTGAGTTCCCCTCTCCACTTGGATGCTTCGCTGTCCCCAGGGCTCAACCCCAGCCCGAGAGGAAGTCACAGAGTCAGGAGAACACTGCGCCCAGAAGAACTGGCCTGTTTGTCACCAGGCTGGAGTCTCAAACCTGCCTCTGTTCTTTGAGGCACCTGATAGGGAGGTGAGGTTGGAGGAAAGACAGGAGAAGAACTTGGCTGGCAGAAGGCAGAAGGCAGGCAAGGCGTGGGGATAGTGAGGATTCTAGACGGTTATGAGTGCTTGCTGTGTGCTGGTCACTTTAAGAGGTGCTTTACATCTTATTTTACCGAATCCCCACAACGATGACATAAAATCAATGTTATTGCTCCCACTTCACAGATCAGAAAACTGAGCCAGAGAGATGTTAAGGCCCTTACTGAATAGCACCCTTAGTAAGTGGTGGTACCTGGATTTGAACCCTGGTAGCTGAACTCTAGGAAGTAGTTCTTGAACACTAAACTATATTGGGGTGGAGGAATGGGTGGTAATACCTAAACTCCTGCACAGATGTAATTTGTGGTGCGCAGAAAGGTCCACCTCCTTAAAGACATCTCCATAGTGGTCCACGATCAAACAATATGCCTGGAACTCATCTATTAGCACTCTTTATCTGGCTTAAAAAACAATCTTAGCATTTCCATTAAATGGCAGATATGCTTCTGAGAGAGAAGCAGGTAAACTCCTTTTTCCCGTATCACAGCATGGGTTAGTTTGTTGACCAGCTTGAGGAAGATTTGGAAATTTCTGATGAATGGGTCAGGGGAGGGGGGGTTGACAGGTACTGTGCAAATCTACTGCCACCTGGTGGTTATCTCAGGAGTGGCAGTCGCTGGCCATTGAGAGGCCAAACACCATTTCCCAGAAGGAAGAGCTGACTACCTGTTTGGCCTGAGGTCAAACAAAGGGACTTTACTCTGGTCACATGTCTTGCAGTTTGTGAAAATTTCAAAACAAAGACATTTTTGTAGTTTTTTTTCTTAAAAGAGCCACTACAATTATACAAGCTTCAGGCCCCACTCATCCAGCATTGCCCCTGCTTGTCATTTTACAGAGTAGAAGGTCATCATTTCTCATCCCATCAAAAGGATTATTCCAGGGGCTCTGGTGTAAGGAGCTGTGGAGCCCAGTACAAGCTCAGCACAGGCCTGCCTCGCTGTGACCTTGCTGTTTATAGTGTGGTCTGTGGATGTGGTTGCCATTGACACCCACCTGGAAGCCGGTCAGAAAGGCAGAGTTTCAGGCCTTACTCTAGCCCTCCTGGGTCAGAATCTGCATTTCCCAAGAATCCCAGGAGGTTCAGGTGCACATTAAAGATTGACTTGCTGTGCCTTCCACAAGAAAAGAAGGGCCCATACCAGCCCAGAAATGTCTGCCTTCAAGGGTCTCATCCCTGCTGGGAAAACTTCAATAGATTGATTCCAGCAATAACAGGCCAGAGTGTTGCTCCAGGCCCAGCTGGCTCCTGTTTCCTTGGCTACAAAAGGAGCCACAACAATTCAGACCTCCCAGGGTGGGTGTAAGCATCCAAAGCTTCTCTCTCCTCTGCCTGAACTCTGATTTTCCTCGGGGGCAGAGTTGCTGTTTGCTGAAGAAATGAACGGGCAGTTGTGTGAAAACACCTTGCGAATTGCTAGGTGTCATTTAATTGTAGGTGTAATTCAAAAAAGTGTGCCTTATTGCTCTTAAGCATGGAATGTTCAGAAATGTTATTATCACTCCTATTAATTGAGCAGTTACTACCCAGCAGGCACTATTCTAAACACTCGGCAGGTTATTCACCCACTGATGCCTCACAACAAGGCTATGTGGTGGGTGCTATGGTTATGCCCGTCTTACGGATGACAAAACTGAGGCCTAGAGGTTTGTAAAGGGATCTATACATCAGCGAGGCACAGAGGACAGCCGGAACAGGAAATTACCAGGTACATGGTGGGGTAGAGGGTTATTGCCATTCAGTCACAGCTTCCTCCCTGTCAATGTATCCTGGGGAAGGCAGGCAGCAAGGGGGAGCTGTGATGGCTGCACCCTCATTTGTCCTAACTTTGCTTTATTCATCTGTGCTGTTCACTAGAAAACTCTTTCTAACAGCCAGCTCTGGGCCATGCACCAGGATGGGTGTGACAGGCAGAGATAAGAGCCCTGGTTCCTGCCTGAGAGGCTCCGTGAGACAGACTCAGACAAGTAAACAGAGTTACAACACCAAATTGTGTGAGCAATAAGCTGAGGGAGGGCGGAGCAGGTCCCGTGGGGACACGTTCACCCCGTCTGTCTGTCAGAGTGTGGGCACAGAAACAGCCTGGAGGTGAGGTACAGTGCCTCCTCCCCAAACCCCTCTCTCCTTGGTCTCCGTCCTCCTGCTCCTTGTACTGTTGCTTTCCTCCTCTTTTAAAGCAACTGCTGATTTCTCCTGCTCCTGGCTTTCTGCCAAAGGTGAGTAGCAATATTAATGATTTCATCAATATGCTGGGATTTCCACTTACCAAAGCTGTTTTGCTGTTGGGGATGCCCTTCCACTTTTTGTCTGATAAACTACTGGGCGCTATTTACAAAGATGTGGGCAGAGGGGAGGGAAGTCACAAGGGATGGCCTACACTCCACGGCTAGTACCGGAGGGGTACAGTTTGCTGTGTCTAAGTCTGACGGACGGGAAGAGGGAAGAACAGTGACTGGAACCTGGTGAGAGCTGTGGGAAGGGGCCTTGTGGTAGGAGCTGGGGCTTTCTGCTCCTGGGCTGTGCAGGGAGGCAGCCAGGGGAATGGAGACTTGCTTCACTCTCCTCCTTCCTTCTAGTCCCCTGCCAATGCCTCCTCCTATCAGAGTACCAACGGGAACACAACTGGAAGCAGAGGGCAAGGGGCTGGGCGAGGTGCGGGCAGTGCAGTCCATACAAGTCAGCCTCCTGGGCACAGAGTGCCTGCGGATCTAGATGGGCCAATCAACACCATTCAGCACAAGTACTTACCAATGTTATGGGCTGAATGGTGTCCCTCCAAGATTTGTATGTTGAAGTCCCAGCCCCCAGTACCTCAGGATGTGAATGTATTTGGAGACAGAATCTTTAGAGACAGGCAGCAGAAAAAAACTGACCTGCCAAAGCCTTTGGTCTGGGCTTCCAGCCTCCAGCATTGTGAGAAAATAAACTTCTATTGTGTAAGCCACCTGGCCGGTAGTGTTTCGTTATGGCGGCCTCAGCAAACCTGACAACCAACGAGCTCTGCAGCACGCAAGTTATTGGTTATGAATTAGCCTCTCTGTCTCACCCACCGGAGAGTCAGCTTCTCTAGGACTCAGCCCAGGGTCAGGGAGATGCTTCAATGTTTGTGGGGTGACTGGAACACTTAACAATAAAACAATAAGACAACCTATAACATCATCAAAATGATGCAGTCCCAGGCGGAAATCCGTGGTTCACAGGACACTGCAGCCGTGGCGACGCTGACAGCGATCAGACTCGTTAATCATGAGGACTTTCTGCGTGCGCTGCGATGAGCGTTTTGTGAGAATGACCGCTTTTACTCTTGTTCAAGCCACACAGACCAGATAGTTGACATCGCCATCCACATTTCAACATATGGGGAAACGGGCTTGAAAAGTTGTGGAAATTACCCACGGCGACCCCATTAGTGGGCACATCCCCAGTGTGATGCAGTGGGACTAAACTGGGGCTGAGCGGATGGGGAAAGGAACACGACCTTTTGAAGAGTTTATCAGCTCTCTTTCCTCATCTGTAAGATTGCCAGAACATTACCTATGGCGTCGGGCGGTTGAATGATGGAATGTGATACTCCAGGTTCCTGGTGCGGTGCATGGCAGGAGTGCATCAGTCCCTTGAAGACTTGACAGGCTGTGGTGAGAAGAAAGCAAGCCCGACAGCTTCCTCCTATATTATGAATGAACATGCCCTGGGGTGCACACTTTCTGTTGTAGGTTCAGAGGGTTCCCCATCCAGCCTGCCACGGTCTCTCCATGGTCCCCTTACTCTATCTGCCAACATTCTGCTCATTGGTCACGGAAAAGATTAGATAAGATGCTGGAGGGGGAAGTCGAAAGGCTCAGAAGAGGAAGGGACTTCTCCACGAAGATCCAGAGAGAAAATTCTTGCCTTGCCATTCCTGCCCTATTGAGGGGTTGAATCTTTGCATTCCCTCCCTGAACTTGGAATAAACCCTTCTAAGTCCTTAGCAGCGGTAACTGCAGTGGCCTATGGGGGCAGGCCTGAGTGGGAGAAAGGAAGTGTGTTTGTGGTCTGGGCTGACAACTAGCTCTGACTTGGACAGAATTAGAAACTTGTTATGAGGCCTGGGGAGACTATATTTAGCTGGGAGTGTGTTTGTTCTTCCTCCAGCAAAGTCTTCTTGACCTTCCTGGGGCTGGGAGAGCCTCCACACTTAGGTTAGCCCAGCAGCCAGAGCTCTCTGTTTTCTGCTCCAAAGGGCTCTGAGGCAGCAGTGACACCTACCTCTCAGTTTAGCCCTGGCCTCAAACCACCCTGTCCTCTGCTCCTGGGGCCAGTGCTGTCTGACCTCCTCGTTCCCCAGTATCCAGCTTGAAGCATAGCTAAGGAGTCACTACGGAGATTTGGAAAGGGCCCAGGCTGGGCGGGAAGCCTGGCTGTGTCAGTTACCTATCAGACAAGTTCCTTAACTCCCTGAGGCTTCACACTTTCTAATCTATAAAGAAGATAATAATAGCCACCTGTGGGTAGGTGTGTGGATAGTGCGATAACACAAACAAGCAGTAACCGCTCATCACACATTCCTTTCCTCCTCCTCTCCAGCCTCCCCCGGAGCAGGAGGACTCTGGGATAACCAGATGTTCTTTCTTGCTGACAAAGATAATGGGCTCCCGGGAGACACTGTGTGTGTACATGATTCAAAAGGTTCCACTGGATTAAAAAGTTCAAATATATGTACAAACTCTTTACAGGTCAAACTCTGAGGGATAAATAAAGAAAAAATTCCCCCTCTCCCTTCAGCAATTTTACTGGAGAGAGCTTATGTTCACAGCTTGTGTGTCCTTCCACAAGTTTCTATCCTCACACAAACACACATACTGTAAAGTGTTTTCTTTTTCCCTTGAACATGTTAGGGTCCCGCTAAAGGTGTTTCTCCGAAACTCCCTTTTTCATTTAACTATGTCATGGGTATTCATCTAGGTAAATACATAGGGAGTTAACTCATTTACTAAAATAGCTGCATAGGATTCCATAAAATATATACCATAATTTCCCAGCCATTTTCCATTAGCCATATTATTGTTTTGCCACCACAAACAATGCTGAAATGATGATCCCCGCACAAATATTCCCTTGAAATTGTGCTTTAATTGCTATGGAGGTACTTTACCCGAAGTATGATTATTAGGCCAAAAGGTAACCCCGAGAGGTTACTTTCCCCAGATTTTTTAGTTTTTTTTCCTCGGAATTTGTTTGTTCCGGACACTCTTAACTTTCCAAGGTCCAAGGAGGAGTTAGGCAGCGAGGCCTCCCGGGGAGAAAACACTAATTGTCCGCAACATCTCTATAAGAACGATGCAGGTGGCGCTCCAAGGCTCAAGCGTTTAGTGGGGGGTGGGGGCAGGCTAAAGAGCGGGAAACAGAGGACCGCGGCTAGGGCTCCAGTGTGACTCTGGGCAGGTAACTAGCCCCTCCCCGACCTCGGTTTCCTTCTGCGTAGTCCGTGACTCCAACCAAGATAAAGCGCACTTAGGGCCTACTGCTGGTGACCTTCTAGTTGGCTCTCCCAGGACGTGGGCTGTGCCTTCAGTTCCCTCCTCGTCATCTTCCCACCGCGCGGCGCCCCCAGCTCGCAAGAGTTAGCTCAGTGAGGCCAGAAAGGGTAAAGCAACCACTAGAATTAATCTCTCCCCGCGATCGGTCCTACATTGCATTTGCCCGGCTTTGGCTCGCTCCCCACCTTTCGGCTCGGCTATCGAGTGCTCCTGTCTGAAGCTGGCGAGTAGCCGAGAAGTGCGCTAGTTCGGTCCATCCTTTGCTTCTGCCTGGCTCCGGGCTCTCTTCGGGCCTGTGGTGTAAACCCGAAGTTCCTCCGCTCGGCTAGCCACTTACGCCTCCTTTGCCTGCCGCTGGCGCTTCCGCTTCCGGTAGCCACTAACCGAGCCGGGTGAGAGGCTCGGCCATGGCGGGGAGCCGGCTGGAAACCGTGGGCAGCATTTTCTCGCGGTGCGTGCTCCGAGCCGTGGCGGGCCGAGGGCGCCTCCCCCGGGCGGGGGCTCTCAACCTGGGTGGTGCGAGCAGCGGGAGGCCTCCAGGGTGCGGTGTCCGGGCCGGGGGAGGCCCACCTGTGCTCTCCCCTGCTCCGGAGTGGTGCGGAGTGGTGCTGGTCGACGTCGCTCCTGGAGTTTCTAGTCTTTCATGCTGAAGATTGCACTTGTACCTGCCCCGCTTGGAGGTCTAGAGAGAGGAAGGGAGGAGGAGGCTGATGGGCCTCGCTGGACCTTTGCATTTGGCGTGGCGGGAATGGGGCGAGGGGGTGGGACGCGCGCACGGAGATAGAAGGACTTAACCCGCCGAGCTTGGGCAGCTTGGACTGGAATGTGGAACTATCTCACCTGTGGGCGGGGAGCACCCCTGCAATGCCCTCCTTCCGGTTCTGTGGTGCGGACCCCTTGATCCCGCTGATGCCCCAGACCGTGGTTAGACTGATTCAGGGCTTAGACAGGCAGTTGTGACCGACTGACCTTCGTTCTTTTCCTTCCTGAAGGACTCGGGACCTCATGCGGGCTGGGGTATTGAAGGAGAAGCCCCTCTGGTTTGACATATATAAGGCCTTTCCCCCGCTGAGGGAGCCGGTCTTCCGAAGGCCCCGCTTGCGATACGGCAAAGCCAAGGCTCCCATCCAGGACATCTTCTACCACGAGGATGTGATTCGGGCGTGAGTGCGATGGGACGCGGCGGAACCGCGGAAGGGAGGGTTTAGCTAGCAGTCTGATACTTCAGTAGGAATCGAGTCAGGGCTCACCCTATGGAGAAGAGCTTGTAAACTTAGCAAAATTAGGGAATCAGTGCCCATGTGAGAGAAAGAGAAGTTCTGAGAAGTAGAACATGGAGCCCAGCAATTACAGCTACCTGTTTCTGCACATGTGTTTTGCAGTGGGCACAACGCTAAGCACTTACGCAACATTATCTCATTCAGGGCTTATTCTGACCTTGTAAGGTAGTACCCTTCTCTCCCTCAAGCCATGTGCTTTCTGAGGCTTAAGGAGGTCAACACACTGGAAGTTCACCGACAAAGCCCTCTCCCCCAAGTACTTGTCAGTTAGTTTTAGTACCTGGAATTAGTATGGTTTCTTTTCTCTTAAACGTTAAGCTCAGAGACTGTGCCTAATTGAAGTTAACACATCCATTATCCTTACCCCTATTCCTGGACGTAAGAAAACAGAATCTATAAAGTTATTGTATTCTCTGTTGAGGTCCAGGCACCTTTCACTTGAGGATACCACCCACCCTTTAACACTCCTTTGAGGTAGGAAAGCAGAAAGGTTTCTGCTCTACTTGGACATTTCCAGGTAGGACACAGGGTCTTTGGGGCATTAAGTACTTTTTAAAGACTTGCTCAGGTCCGTTGGATGCACGTAGTCAGCATGCTTTCCAGGTTCATGTATACATTAAAATCATTTGTACTTCTGCTGTGCGGGAGGCAGTTGGAACTGGGTTACAGCGTACTGGACAGCGTGGAATATTTTATAGCTCTCTCTTTTATTGCTGGCAATGTCAGAATAACAACAACTTTTATTTAAATAGTTTTTTGAACATTTATCTTTGTGGCTGCTTTTGGGGGGTTGTGTTTTATATTTTTAAGACCTTATAACAAAATATATTGTAGGTGTATCAAAACTAAGTGTAAACAAGCAAAATCATAAAAGTACTGGAAAAAAACATGGGAGAGCTTTAAGTATAGCCTGAGTGATAGAGGCCTTTTTAAGAGTGACATAAAATCCAGAACTAGAAAGGAAAATATTAAAATTTCCTGCACAAAAAAAGTACCATAAGCAAAATCAAAATTCAGCCAACATACTGGGCAAAAAATTTGCAGCACATGTAACAGAGGGCCAATATCCTTTTTTTACTGCTATCAAGTTTGCTCGTAAGTCAGTAGGAAGATCACCAAATGGAAAAATCGGCAAATGGACAGGTCACAGAAAAGGAAATTCAGTTTGCTTTTACACATGATAAGATGCTCAGTCTGCCTCATGAGAAAAACCAAGACTACCATGAGTTACAATTTTTCAGCTATCAAATTGACAAAGATCATGAAGTTGGCAGACATAATTTGGTCAGGGTATGGGGAGACAGGCACTGTCATACATTGCTAGTGAGTGTAAATTGGCACAACTGCTTTGGAAAGCATTTTTGCAGTTGGGCAGGCCAAGTTACACGTACACATTCCTTGACCCAGTAATACCATTTTTATGAATTCATTCCACAGACTTACTTGCACAGTGCACTAAGAAAGAAATAAAGGTAATCGCTGAGTACTGCTTAGAGTAGCAAAGGACTGCAAACAGTCTGCATGCGTTGAAGTGATCTCTAAGAAATACCAAGTAAAAAAAGGCAAGATGTAGAATCGTGCTTACTGTCCTTGAGGTTAAACAGTGCGGCTGCAGTTTAGATGATAGATGCCTATGTGCTCGCATGTCAGAGGCCAGTCCTGGGTGGATGTATAGAAACTGGTTAGTGTTACTTCTTGGGAAGGCAACTGGGGAATTGGGGTGTAGAGGTGAGGAGGAGTGTTACTTTTCACTGGATACCTTTGTGTAACATTTGGCGGATTTACAATGTGCACGCATTACTCATTACTCGTTTCAAGACAAAAACCCAAAACTATCAGGCTCAGGCTGATAGTTTTGTCATGTGATACCTAGCTCCTCAGGGCCTAGCAGTGACCTCTGGGTCTGTTCTTGGCCATGGTCTGTAACTGCAGATTTATTTTGTGTTGTCTGTATTTCCCAGGAAATTTTATTCAGCCTATGGATCTGGTCAGAAAGCCTTTGATCTGTTCAATCCAAACTTCAAGTCCACCTGTCAACGGTAAGTTATTTTATAAACTCTGGGTGACTTTATTTTTTTATTTTGAAGCATTTAGCCCTCAGTCCGAGGAGTTGCGTTGCATTGCGCTAGCGGACACCATCTCGCTGTGGGAAGGTCTGCGGGGAACGCGTCACACCGTGTAACTGCGGGTCTTGACAGCTCTCAGCACACCGACCTAAGCCTCGGCTGCGTGTTGGCATTCCAGGTTCGTGGAGAAGTACACTGAGCTGCAGAAACTTGGAGAGACAGATGAAGAGAAATTATTTGTGGAAACAGGGAAGGCTTTATTGGCAGAAGGAGTCATTTTAAGGAGAGTGGGAGAAGCAAGGGCTGTGAGTATTTTTATTCTCAAAATTGTTGTTGGGATTAGTTGTCTGTTAGAGGTCACACGTGATCTTTTTCGGAGGCTGGGAAGCGATGTTTGTCAGAAGGCTTGTTTTTTTCCCCAGCCTTGGCTCACGTTCCCTAGGAAAACCCCCGTCAAGGACTCTGAGAGTGATACACTGCAGTTCTGTGGCTGTGGCTGAGACTTGGAGCGAGCGAGCTGTTACTGGGGCTTTTGAAATTGTGCCTCTACGGAGGTTTTTTATCATGTTGGTTTTTAACAGTGGAATTTGATCGAAAATGTTAATGTTAAATTTTTGACTCAGTGATAGAAGGTGCCTAAGTCATGTAGCTTCAGCCGGCTACTTGAGTGCAAGTGAGAACATCTGTGTGACACACTTATGTCTGGTCTTCTAAGCAACAGGACTGGAGTCCCGGCCCCTGGAAATCTGAGCCTGCGGGTGTCAAACCCCAAGCAGAGCTGGAGAAAAAGCAGCCCCTGAAAGAAGTTGCACGGGAGCAGCACTCGGAGGCACCTGAAGAGCCGTCGAAAGGTCTCTCACCTCCCTGAAGAACTCGCACACCACATACACGGACGTCCAGACGGTGCGCACTAGATGGGTGTGGAACCGTTCGGAACAGTTGAGCTCTGTAAATGTTTCCAGATCTCCCAGGCATTCTGTTCGCTGCCTTCTAGTTCCCGTTTCCAGGTTGTCACACGGCTCTGTGTCACGGTTTGAAAGAAGCAGTTGTGTGAACTTTCACGTTAGGGCAGTGTAAATAAAGAATTCCCCAGCTGCTTGTAAAGTACACTCGCTTTTACACTGTAAATAGCACGAGGAAACCTTTACAAGTATTGATTGAATGGGACACGTCTTGAGTAGGTCTGCTTGGATTTTGGTGTTTGAGTGCGGGCTGGCCACGTTGGATTCTCAGGCGTGGTTCTCTTCTCAGGATCCGTCAGACTTTTACTTACACATGTCAGATATCTGATAAGTGCAGATAATCTATGTCCTTTTTGCTGTAGAAATACTGACCTCCACCTCGAGAGGCCAAGCTGCCTTGTGCTTGGCGGTAAGAGCGAGGACCTGTCACTGAACACAGCCAAAGGCCAGAACTGTCTCTTTAACCGCATGCACTGGCTGTTCTGGAGACAGCGTGGGCCTGCACGCGCAGGCTTTGCTGAGCGAACGAATGATTGCATCCAGCTAAACCCTGAATCCAGGAGACAGCTCTTGGGTTGCCAGTAGGGGGCAGCCAGTTTAGACGATATTCTCCACCGGCACCCACCTGCCGCCCTGGTGCGAGGTGTGCTCACAAGTCCTCACCAACTGTCCTGCTTTTATTGAATAAATGAAATACCCCTCTGAGGTTGTCACCTTTGTGTTTGTGATCACGCCAGTGGTTTTCAGCTACTAGTAATAAGCTGCTTCAGAAATTCGTTAGTCTAACACCCGCGTAACTTTTCTACCCGGTGCTCTTCACGCACGACGGTTCAGTCTCCGGTGGACTCAGTGGGGCGCCCACCACAGCCCGCGCACGTCCTTGCACGTGGGTCCTCGGGCGGTGAAGGTGACGGAGCACATGAGGCAAAAGCAGTTCTTAGCTGTGGTGCTTCCCCCCCACACACACACCGTTATCGCTCTTTGCATTTCCTCTCGCTTGGGGGCGCTTTACTGTCGGGGGAGCACGATTCACCCATTCAGCAGCATCAGGCAACCGCTGGATTCCGAGTGCAGGCCAGGCCTGGGAGGAGGCCAGGTGGAGGAAGGGGTCTGTCCTCAGAACAGTCGCAGCCCCTCATCACTTCTCTGAACTTTATGTTTCTGGGGTTTAAAGGGCAGTTTTTTTCCCATTGTGATGACAAGATTTTTTAAAAGCTATTCGTTGCATAATTAAGGAAATTATACCTGCACATGGTTCAGAATTTAAAGATGAGAAGCCAGCCTCCCTTCCACCCCGTCCCCCAGACCCCATTTTTCCTCCGCCAAGGCCACTGCTACCACCATTTCCTTTCCAGAACTATCTTGGGTGTGTCCACGGGGACACTGCACACTTTTCTATACCTTGTTTCTCCACCTGCTGTGCCTCAGATCTGTATGGGGGTGCACAGTGACTCAGTGCCCCATCGACAAAAGTGGTGTTTCTGTGTGTTCTTGTGCAGCACGTAGGCCAGTATAGCTATGGGGTGCGTTCTCAGCAGTGTTGCTGGGTCAAGGAACAGCTCGTCTTCAGTCACTGTCCTCCGTGAAAACTGCTGACTCACCCGCCCACCGGCAGTGTATGAGTGCCCGTTTCCCCACACCCTCACCAGTACATTCCTGTCTTGTTAAACTAGGCTGGGGCTCTCATGAGGAAGGCCTGAGCTTGGTAGAAGCAGGGAGACTCCCTTATAGCAAACTTTTAGAATCTCAGTGATCAGAGCCTAGTGAAAAGTGTGAAGCTTCCTTGGGGAAATCAGAACTCTTCCCACTGGCGGTGTAGGCAGAAGCCACCAGGTTTTGGACCCTGTTTGGAAAAAATGGAAGTGGAACCTCATCCTTGCCAAGGGAGCTTAAAATCTGATGGGGAAGCCCAGAGTGACTTCCAAAATAATAAGCTAAGCCCTGGCTGGTGTGGCTCAGTGGATTGAGCGCTGGCCTGAGAACCAGAGGGTCGCCGGTTTGATTCCCAGTCAGGGCACATGCCGAGGTTGTGGGCCAGGTCCCTAGTGGGGGGTGTGCGTAAGAGGCAACCACACATTGATGTTTCCCTCTCCGCATCCCTTCCCCTCTCTAAAAGTAACTAAATTCAAAACATGAGCAGAGTCAGGGAAAGAGATTGTGGACTAGTGCAGGAACGCTGCTCGGAGAACCTCGAAGGGTGGGTGGTGGGACTTGGGGATCTGAAGTGCTTCTGCCAGGAAGACCCCCCGACCCCTCCTGCCACTGCCATCAGAAACCTTACCTTCACTGTCCTTTTCAAATGGTACCCCTGCTCAGGATTTCTATCTAATATTCACATCAAGTCTCAAGCCCCTTAATCAAGCCCTGTCTGGGCTGCATGCCTTTCACTGCACTCGGCACACCAGGCCCACCATTTGTGCTCCTGCCTGATTTTCCCTCGTCTCCAGCTCCAGGGAGGTGACTGTTCCCCCGCACTTCACAGCCTGAACGAGGTGGGGATTCTCTTTTGTACCCACTAAAGCATTGAACACAGCCTTTCGGGAGAGTCATGGGTTTGAACAGGTAAGATGAGGTAGGACTTGCTCATGGGGCCTCCATAGCTACACAGAGGAGTTCAACTGGGTATCAGGAATGTCGTGAAAAGAATGTCAGGTCAAAGGAAGATTTGCCCAGGTGTGAAATAAAGAATGTGGTTGGGGGAGTGGGCAGTGAGGGCTGGGGTGGGGGATGTGACAGAGAAACTGTTCTTTGAGTAGCCGTTCCAAATGGAGACCACGTCCAAGGTTACAAGCCTGAGTGCCAGAGTGATGGCATCACTGGCAAACAGGAAGAGCTGATGGTGCCATGTTCAAATGGCAGACAGTTATGGGTCTGGTGTCTGGGAGAAGGGGAGGAAGCACTGGAGCCAGGGAAAAAGTTAGCTGTCCAAGGGGAGTGGGGAGGGACATGTTGGGGGCCAAGCGGGGTGAATGCTCTCAGTTACAGGACTGGAGGAGTGAGAAAGCCAGCAAAAAAACCAGTGTCCCCCACCTCCCCCCTCACCACCAGCGTGGCTTGGTTGGATTCCTGGTGAGGGAGCATGCCTGGGTCACAGGTTTGGTCCCCTGGCTGGGGCACATACTAGAGGCAGCCGATTGATGTCTCTCACATGGGTGTTTCCCTCTCTTCCTTCCCCTCTCTCTAAAAATAAATAAAATCTAAAAAAAAAATCAGGTTCCACATTTTCCATCACCTAAATAGCAAGGCCTATTTAAGTGGTCCCGGATTCACCAGGTTTTATAGAGTTCTTTTTTTCTTTTGCTGATCCTTGATTTGTGTGCCCTTAAAAAGGCAAGCCCAATTCTTTTTGTAATTTTGTATAATACTTAGTGTCATGTTCTCGGATAATGAAAATGTTATTACAGAAAAATCTGTGCCTCCAAGGGCTTCCTAATTTTGTTAAAATGATACCTTTTTCTAAATAAATAATGACTCGCTACTTAAAAATGTTCAGTGGATTTTTTTTTTTTTTTAAATACAAAGCCATTCCAGTGGGATGATAAGATTTTCTCTGAGGCTAGCACTGGTGCCTACCTCTGCTCTTAGGGATCCAGATGAGGCTCCTGAGAGTGTGGGGCCTCATCTGTCCTTCTCGGCTCTCAGCTCTGACCAAACCTGACTCAGAATTGGGCTGGTTGTTTTCCCGACTAAGAGGAGTTAGGGGTATGTGACATAATATGGCTCTGATAGTTAAAGCAAGCTAGCTGCAGAGCTAGGAACAAGAAAAGGTGAGTCGTGTAAGGGGGTGGGAGGTGAGGTTATCACTGTACGTTGTTCCTGGTCTCTGTGCTCCTGAGCTCCATTCCAGAACAGCCAAAAGGTGGAGGAGTGACTGGTTAGGAAAGTGTTTGAGCCTTCAAGGGTGCTGAGTGAGGGGACACTTGAGCAGGTGCAGTGAGCAACTTGGTCGAGGTCACCTTGGCTGGTGGAGGGAGGGCGCCTGCTCTCCGGTGGAAAAGACAGGAAATGGCTTGCCTGTCACTCCTAGGGTAGCGCTCATTGTGGCAGGCGGGTCTCTGATTGGATGAGCCCAGCACTGGAGATGCTGAGCCAGACAAGTGGTTATTGCTGCAGCTCAGAGACGAAGAGGTTGCTAGGGGAAGGCAAAGGAGGCGGGAAGTTAAATGTTATGTCCCCTACAAAAACATAGCGGCCACTGCCCCCCCCCCCCCCCCCCCCGTCTGTGTGGATTACAGAGAGGGGATTTTTGTTGGCTGCTAGTTGACAATGAAATTACCTTTCGGGTCTGGTTTTACCCTCGATGGATGCATTTCCTGGACTGGAACTTAAATGTCAGTCACCAGACCTTCCAGTGGCTCAGTTCTTTTAATTAAAAGATGGTTCTAAGCAACATCCAGTAGTGGTCGCTTTATTATTTATCAAGCATTTTCCTTCCAGCTGTTAGTGAAAGGTCAGTGGCTTCAACGGATGCTTTGTTTTTTTGTTGAGCAGCTCGGATGAAAAAGATACATAATCAATCCTTGCTCCCTCCTGTTTGTTCATGGGCAGGACACTGTTTAATAGTCACGGTGGCATTTAGGATCGCAGCCATCTGAAACATCCAGAAAAGTGCATGTGCATCCCTTGCTACTGAACGTTTCTCCAAAAGTAAACACCAGGTTGTGATTATGGTTAATAATGAGTTATTGATTGTTCAAAAATGTCAGGGCCTGGACCCTTGCTCCCCAGCACCACTAGGTGGCGCCACACTCTCATGCTGTTCAACTACGCTAATTTTATTTCTTTGCCTCAGGGTACCTTGCCTTTCAAGGTTGGTGAGTGTCCTTGTAAAATAACATTCTGGCTGAGATTTAGGAAGCTGAGGTCCTGGAGTGTGTGGGATAGGGTAGAGATGGGAGCGGTTAGGCCGCAGGACAAATGACAAAGGCCTGGGGGTGGAGGAGGGAGGCGAGCAGTGCTGTTTGCACCTTAATAGGAGCGGGAGAGGAGGGAGCTAACTGTGTTGAGCCCCTGGAGGCTCTGCCCAGAGCAGTGTATTCTTACCTTCTCCAGTCCCTGACACATCCGTGAGTTTGCTGTGACGGACGGAGGGAGAGGGCAGGCGGCGGGCTAGGAGCCAGCGCGGAGGAGTGGAAAAAACCCCGGCTTTGGAGAATCGGACCTGGGTTTGAAACCCTGATCGATTGCTTTGTCTTGTGACGTTAGGCAAGTTAGTGAATAACTTGAGCCTCAGTCTCCTTATCTGTAAAACCGGAACACTAACGTTTACCTCATCAAGTTGTTCTATGGATTTAATAAGGAGAACAAAACAATTCTTGGCACGGAGTCAGTCTTTGCTCTCAGCGCTTGGAAGGCGCTCAGAAACTGTTGATTCCCAGGGGGTGGAGACGAAAGTGCATTAGATTATAATGAAGAAGAAACGAAAAAACGGCACTGTGTACCTTTCACCAGTCCCTTGTGTAACCACTTCTCTTCTCTCAACGCCTCCCTCCAAGCAGTTTCCACTTATTGCAATGACAAAAATAAATAAATTTTGGACAGCTCTCACAGTGAAAGCACAAGAAAAACAAGCACTTTTGTATGCAAAACGTGGGGGAAAAGTTGTGAAATCTTTTTGAAGTCACAAGAAGTGTTTAAATAGCTCCTTAGGCCCTGGCAGGGTAGCTCAGTTGGTTAGAGTGTCATCCTGATCTGCCAAGGTTGTGGGTTCCATCTCCGGTCAGAGCAGATACAAAAAGCAACCAGTGAATTCATAAGTAAGTGGAACAGCAACTCAAGTAATGTATTTCTCTTTCTCTCCTCTCACATCAATCAATAAATTAAAAACAAAGAATAAAAACACTTAAAAAAAAGAACTTTGTAAAATCTCGCCCGACCCTTCTACAGCTCCACAAAATACAGATGCAGCGACAAGAAAAGGCGTGGAGCTGCTGGTGCTGAGCTTCCCCCAGAAGGAGAGCAGAGCCAGGAGTTACGGACTGAGGAGAGTGGTTGGCGCGGATGACCGGTCTCCGCCCGCTACAGAATTCTGCAGGAAGGGTGCTCAGGATTATCTTTTGAATATTCAAAAGATAAAAAGATGGAGAGAGGATGATCCTGAACTTGATCACTAGCTTCCCCCCACCCTGCCCCCCATTCCTGCCAAGTGAGGTGAAACAGCCCTGCTCCATCTCAGCAGTGGCTCAAGGCCTGCCCACCCTTCTGGAGCTCTTTGCCTGCAGAACTATTCCCCTGCCCTGGTTTGGAAGTCACTTTGGTTATTCAAGGCTTCTAGCCCCCTAAGGCTATAATTCTAGGGATAATGGCATTGTTACCACTGCTGCAGGGTGCTTACAGCACTGGCAGGGTCCCCCTTTTTGGACTGGGGAAAGGGAGGGCTGGGTGCCCAGGTGTCTGGCTCCGCTCAGGGAGTGTGCCTGAGGCCTGTCTCCTGGTTTCCCTGTCCAGCCCTCATACCCTGCCTCTTGTTAGAACAGGGAGCAGCCGGCTTAGTCCCAGAAAATTCCAGTTTAAATCCTAACGCAGAGCTTATCTTTGGCAGTCCTGCCGAAACCCTAACCTTCCCACTTTGGGAGGTGAGAGAAGAGAGGGGGGGCCCGGGGAGACAGTCCAGATGGGGGGAGTGGCCTGTTAACCTGAGCTACAGGCCAGTAAAGGGCCCCAGAATGTTCCACGGTCCTGTAGCATTCTAGCCATGTCTCATTGGGCCTTCTGGGCAACCGGTTAGCCTCCAACGCAGCATGGTCTCAAGATTGCAACTGTTCATTCCTTCCCTTTTGATGACTGAAGTGCCTAAACAGGCTTCTCAAAAGAACTGCTCTGAATACCTGTAAAGTCAAGAAGTTCAAATTTAGGGAACATCTCATCTGCAGGACTTAGTTCCCCTGAGCTGTTGGCCACTTATAATGAATATTAATGAAACGTAGATGACAGATACTTATTGCTCAGTGACACATACATTGCTAAACCCCAAAGTGGTTAATTTAAGATCTAAAGGACTCAGATGTACTTTACTCTCGCGTTGAAGAGAATAGAACTTTCAGGGTATAATCAAGATATTTTATACATGAGAACTCAATGACCCATAGGCAATGTCTGTGTTTAAAGGAAAAAGAACTGAGTGTACCACCATTGCTTACTGACATTTAAAAATAGCTCCTGTAGGCCCTGGCCAGTGTGGCTCAGTTGGTTGGGTGTCATCCCACAAACAAAAGGTCACCAGTTCAATTCCCGGTCAGGACACATGCCTGGGTTGAGGGCTCTGTCCTGGTCGAGGATCCAGGTGTGTATGAAAGGCAAGTAATGATGTGCCTTTCCCACATCAATGTTTCTCTCGCTCTCTTTCTCCTTCCCTTCCCCTCTCTCTAAATCCTCTCTCCCTTCCTCTCTCTTTAAAAGTAATGAAAAAATGTGTCCTCAGGTGAGGCTAAAAATAGCTCTTTTAGTCCCAGACCGAGGCAGATGATGGCATGAGGCAGTAGATGCAGCACTGGGTGAGCTTCCTGGAGACCCTGGCCGGCCCAGCTTATCCACAGATTGGCTGTGTGACTTGGGATGTCATTAGACTTTTCTAGCCATTTGTTACATGAGGTAGTTGAACTACAAGACCTCGGAAGTACTATTCTTCTTTTTTTAAAGTGTATTTTATTGATTATACTATTATAGTTGTCCCAATTTTTTTCTCTCCTTTATCCCCCCTCTGCCCTATCCCCCCAACCCTCCAGCAGTCCCCTCCCCCTTAGTTCATGTTCATGGGTTGTACATATAAGTTCTTTAGCTTCTCTATTTCCTATACTATTCTTAACCTCCCCCTGTGTATTTATGCCTACCAATTATGCTTCCTATTCCCTGTACCTCTCCCCAATCTCCCCCTTCACACTGATAACCCTCCATGTGATCTCCATTTCTGTGATTCTGTTCCTGTTCTAGTTGTTTGCTTAGTTTTTGTTTTTTAGATTCAGTTGTTGATAGTTAACAGTTTGTTGTCATTTTATTGTTCATAGTTTTTGAACTTCTATTTCTTAGGTAAGTCCCTTTAACATTTCATGTAATAAGGGCTTGGTGATGATGAACTCCTTTAACTTGATCCTATATGGGGAGCAATTTCTTGGCCCTTTCATTCTAAATGAAAGCTTGGCTGGATAGAGTAATCTTGGAGTGTAGGTCCTTGCCTTTCATGATTTCAAATATTTTCCAGCCCCTTCTTGCCTATAAGGTTTCTTTTGAGAAATCAGCTGATAGTCTTATGGGAACTCCTTTGTAGGTAACTGTCTCCTTTCCTCTTGCTGCTTTTAAGAGTCTATCCTTATCTTTAATCTTGGGTAATTTAATTATGATATGCCTTGATTTGTTCCTCCTTGGGTTCAATTTTTTGGGACTCTCTGGGCTTCCTGGAAGTCTATTTCCTTCATTATTTGTTCAAATAAATTTTCAATTTCTTGCTCTTCCTCTTCTCCTTATGGCAGCCCTATGATTTGGATGTTGGAACGTTTAAAGTTGTCCCAGAGATTCCTAAGTCTTTCTTCATTTTTCTGAATTCTTGTTTCTTCATTCTGTTTCAGTTGGATGTTTATTTCTTCCTTTCGTTCCAAATTATTGATTTGAGTCCCGATTTCCTTCCCTTCACTGTTGGTTCCCTGTATCTTTTCCTTTATTTCACTCTGTGTAGCCTTCATTTCTTCCTTCATTTTGTGACTGAGCTCGGTCAATTCTGTGAGCATCCTGATTACCGGTGTTTTAAACTCTGCATCAGATAGGTTGTCCTACTCCTTGTCATTTAGCTCTTTTTCTGGAGTTTTGATCTGTTCTTTCATTTGTGCCATATTTCTTTGTCTTGGCACACTGGTCTGAGTGAATGATTCTTTAACTCCTTGCTTGTCAGAGTTCCATGCAGTTTGCTATTTTGGCAGTTTGGGTTGTTTATTGTTTTTAAGTTGGTTGTTATCCTTCTTTTGGTTGTGTGAGGAAGTGATTACTACCTACGCCTCCATCTCGGAACTCCTCAGAAGTCCTGTTCTTTAAGTCTGTGGGTTCAAGAACAGTGAAAAGCTGTGGAGAGCATGCACATTTCAAGACTTATTACATACTTCTTTAAAGTCTTTTTGCTTTTTGAATTTTGATTGTGGAAGCACTCCTGAAAATAGAATAGAATGCTCCTCCAGATGTCCATCATGCAGACTTAACCATTCTTACGATTTTGCCATCTTTGCTCCTCTATGTTTTTTTCTGAGGCGCTTCAAAGCAAGTCCAGACATGACTTCTCACCCAAGGCTTCAGCCTGCTTTCCTTACATCAACACAATACCATTAGAAAGTCTGACAAAGGGGTAATTAACAGTGATTATTTAATATCACCTAATAACCAGCCCATATCCAAATTTCCCCACAGTCCCCTAACCAGGCTCTCCACCCCTCCTCCTGCAGGCCTGTCCCTGGGGCTGGGCACTGTTCACCATTGTGTTTTTCGTGCTTCTGGTGGTGGCCTGCACACAGGTGATCACCACTCACACCACCGCTACTCGTTTCCCAGCTGCAGGCGTTGTCTCCTGGCCTTCCGCTCTGGTAGATGAGGATTTATCGAATACAGATTCTGCCTTCCTTCTGCTTTAGTTCCTCTGCATCGTAATACTCACTAAGGTTCTGTTTTGGGTTCAGTTGTGTCCGCCTCAAAAGATAATGTTGAAGTTCTAATTGCTGGTGCCTGTGATTGTGATCTTATGAGGCAACAGGGTCTTTGCTGATATAATCAAGTTAAAATGAGGTCATACTGGATTAGCCTGGGCCCAGAATTCAGTGACTAGAGGCCTTAGGAAGAGAGAGAGATTTGGGAACAGACACACACACAGACGGAAGACAGCCATGGGAAGGCAGAGGCGAGACTGGAGCGATGCAGCCACAGCAGTCCCCCCTTGTCCGAGGGACACGGTCCAAGATCCCCAGTGAATGCCTGAAACCACGGTTAGCATCCAACCCCATATATGCCGTGTTTTTTCTTACCTATCCAGGCCTCTGGCGAAGTTGAACTCGTGAATTAGGCACACTAAGAGATTAACAACAGCTGCTCATGATGAAAGAGAACAACTGAGCTATAATAAAAGTCATGTGAGCGCAGCACTATTAAGTGAAATAAGGGTGACCTGAACACAATCACTGTGATCCCTGGTAGGGGGTCTGATCACGTGGACTCCAGACTTCTGGCCTCCAGCACCGTGAAAGAGCAAATTACTGTTGTTTTAAGCCACACGGTTTGTGGCAATTGGTCATGGCAGCCCCGGGACACTAACCCAGTTCCTCTGCCTTTGCAGCATTGCTACAATGGAAACTCTCAGTTTTCTGCCTTCTCATGTAGGAAAAATCCAGGTCTTCCTCCTGTGTGTTTCTTTCCTGCGAGTCTCCTTCACGAATCATAAAACACCCTCCTTCCAGTCATCAAGTGGGTGGGGTCTTCCCTCCCCTTCAATGAGCAGTTCTCTGCGGCACCAGCTGGGTGTCCTATAATTGACTTCAATTCTGACACCATCTACTCAGAGATCCCGCAGGCCCAGGGCTCAGTCCCACAAGACAGCCTCCCCCCAGATACACACAGACACACTTTAGATGCCAGTTGCAAGCCCAGGGATCACTGGCGCTGCGGACTGACTGGCTGCAGATTGGACGCTGCGGCGACTTCCTGTTTGGGCTCAGTTAATTTGCTAGAGTGGCTCGCAGAACTCAGGGAAACGCTTGCATTTACCAGTTTATGAAAAAATATTATAAAGATCTACATGAACATCCAGATGGAAGAGATGTGTAAGGCAAATTTGGTATCTTAATTTCCCGTTCAGCTTTGGCTGGGAGGAAACTCACAGTTAAATTTACAGTCATGTGCAGCTCTGATAGAGGAAATTATGATGGCACTGGCTTTGATTATTATGAACTACTTCAGGCACACAAAAATCACAGACAGTCTATAACCAACATCTACCTGCTCTCCACCCAGCTTCAGAGGCAAAATTTAATATGAATGAAGCCCTCTGTGACCCACTCTCCCTCTCCCCACCGCCGTGGTAAATGTCTGCCCGGACTTGGTGTTCCTCCTTCCCATTTAAAAAAACAGCAGGTTTTCTCCAAATGTATGCCTCTATAACACACACACAATATTGTCTTGCATGTTTCAAAACATTATGTAAATGGTTTCATACTATATGTATCCCTCTGTAATTTGTTCTTTATAATCAAGAATTTTACTTTGAAATGTACCTGTGTTGATACATGTAGCTCTAGCCAATCCGTTTTCACTGCTGTATAGTATTCTACTGTAAGACTAGATAAACAATTAGGTAGTATTTAAGAGCATGGCCCTGGGTGCAGACTGCTGGGGTTCAAACTGTAGCTCTGCCACTTACTACTAGTTCTGTGAGGCTGGGAAAATGACTTAACCTCTCTCTGCCTCAGTTTCCTCGTCTCCAAAATAGGGCTAATGATAGCACCTATCTTACAGAGTTGATGGGAAGATTAAATAGCTTAATGGCCATAAAGCATTTAAAATAGCATGTGTTGTGCATGCTATTTAAAAACTGGCTATCATTGCTGTATATTTCCTCTGTTGGTGAGCATTCATTTCCATTTTTTTGTTTTGTTTTGTTTTTTTGCTATCTCCAGGATATTGTGTGCAGGGAACATTATTCTACCTGTTTCTCTCTGCAGGTGTGTAAGACAGAGTTCCTGAGTCAGGGCACACACCGAGGAGTAGAATTGCGGGGCTGTCGGGGTGCCCACCCTTAGGTTTCTGGGTGATGCCAAGATGCTGTCTAGAATGGTTATGCACCGGTGCGCCCACTGTTCCCACCCGGGTCCATTCTTGGTATGTTTTTTTAAAAAGTGTATTGATTGGTTTTAGACAGAGAGAGGAAGGGAGAGGAGGGGGGGAGGGAGAGAGAGAGAGCAAGAGCAAGAGAGAGAGAAACATCCATCTGTTGTTCCACTTGTTTATGCATTCATTGGTTGATTCTTGTACGTGCCCTGACTGGGGATTGAACCCACAACGTTGGTGTATTGGGGCGGCACTCTCACCAGCTGAGCTACCTGGCCAGGGCTCTTGGTGTTGTTTTTGTGCACCACCTTGTCTAATCTTTCTCTCCTTTTGCCCCAATGTCCCCTGCTACTTTTTTTTTTTAAAGATTTTATTTATTTTTTTAGAGAGGGAAGGGAGGGAGAGAGAGAGAGAAAAACATCAATGTGCAGTTGCTGGGGGCCGTGGCCTGCAACCCAGGCGTGTGCCCTGACTGGGAATCGAACCTGCGACGCTTTGGTTTGCAGCCTGCGCTCAATCCGCTGAGCTACGCCAGCCAGGGCTTTTTCTCTTTTTAAATATTTTATCTATTCATTTTTAGAGAGAGAGAAAGAGAGGGAGAGAGGGAGAGAAACATCAATGTGTGGTGGCCTCTCACATGCCCCCTACAACCCAGACACGTGCCCCAGCTGGGAATCGAATTTGTGTCCCTTTGGTTCACAGGCAGGCACTCAATCCACTGAGCCACACCAGTCAGGGCACATCTGAATAGTTTTGCAGAAGAATGTTCAAGCTTAACTCAAAATCTGATGCACATTTGTTGCTGTTCTCTCTCAGTCACTTTGAATGTGATGACCACACAGTCCACAAGCTCACTCAACAGTGTCTACTGCCCCCACTGACTAGTACAGTGAAGTCGTCATTGTTCACACACACTCGTTCCAGTCCACTCTCCTTGGCTGCGGAGTACATCAGTGTTGTGCAAACTGTTCTTGTTATATTAGCAACGGCTGGCCTTTTTCCAGACAGACCTCATTGTATACATCTGTTAACATTCTTTTGTCCATTCGCCGTCCTTTTTCTTTTGAATGAAGCAGGCTATAAATACGTAAAAATGAGGCAGGGCCTGCAGAGTGAAGAGCACAGCACACGGGGCTGCCTGCTCCCGGCCCTGGACCTGCAGGTGTCCTGGCTCTCAGGATTCACTACGGCCGCTCTCAGCCGTGCCCGGCGTTTGCTGAGTGCTTCCTGTGTCGCAGGAGCTCCACGTGCGTCATCTCGTGTGGCCTGACAGCAAGCCCATGACACAGGGTTGCTCCCCGAACCTCGATTCAGACAAAGCAGAATGTTGCCAGAGACTATGCTCTTAACCGGGGCCCCTTCCAGTGTTGCCATGTGAGGGGCTCAGGCTGCGCATCGCACAACTGTGGGGGGCACCATTTGCACAGACTACAAAGCGGCGGCGCCCCTTGGAGTTGTGCAGTGCGGTGTCCCTGGCCTTCTGCTAAGTGAGAGCTTACAGAAAATGCTTTCTATCTATTTGACAGGCTTAGAGGGGTAGACTCCGCTACCCACGGAGGGCCTTTCGGCTCTGGATTTATAGGCCTTTCTTAAGGTCACGGTTCTTCATATTTTAAGAGCCTATTGGCACGAGAGCCCTCCCACCTACATAAACATTTGTTTAGGGAGGGAGCGCCCAGCATGGGCCCCTCAGGCTGACACTAGCCATGTAAGGGCACTGACTCGGCCGCTGCTCATGGCTTTCCTCCTTGGCCACCGCAGACTTATTGAGCAATATATTATGTGTGCCTCACTCTGATGATGTGTTATGGATAAATCATTAAGGAGGCAGCTCGCTGCGGTGATGTATTGGTGTAATAGATCATCAGAGTAAAGTCTTCTGCCGACATACGGGCTGGCTCAAAGGGTGGTGTCATTCAGGGAAGAATTAGCCCAGCAGCAGATCTGGCTTAATTACAGGATAAAAGGTTTGTGAATGATAGGCTGAAGGCTGTGGCACCAGCATTTTGATTCTTGATGTAAAAATATAATTGGGCTTCCTGTGAGAGTTTTTGATTATTTTCAAACAGCCTCCTCCATTATCCCAACACCGCAACTTGCCACGTTGCCGCGGGGGCACCTTATATCAAATCAGGTGGGTCTCCAGGCCCTGTCCACGTCTGAATGTTGTCCTTTCAATGGGCAGGTCACAGAACAAGCTAAGGGAGATGGAATCCAGGAGGCCGGCCTTTGAGGTCTTCAGAATGATGTCCTCAGCAACCAGACTGTTGGAATTGAGTGATTTATTGAAATCATCACCAACCAGGGCCGTGGTTCTCCACCGTGTGCACGTGTGGGAAGAGGGACCGTCTTGTGAGTGTGTATCTGAGAACATCAGCGTCTTAGGGACCATAATAATCATCATGGTTATCAAATACTTAACAGTGTGCTAAAGGCTCTGCATGTATTGTTTAATCTCGTTTCATCCCTACGACCACGCTGTGAGACAGGCATTATTATTATTATGGTCATTTTCCAGCTTAGGAAACCAGCCAAGTGCTGGCATTGTTGGCTGATGTTGTGTAGCTGCTCAGTGACATGGCCAGGGAGCCTGATGCTGGGGTGACTCTTCCCTCCCCACCCCCAGTCACCCGCTTCCTGTGGGGACCCTAAACCAGCTCTTCCCTGAACTGCAGGCCTCAGTGAGCACAGTTGAAAGTATGCTTGTTGAGAAACGGATCATTTTGTTTTAAGACACATAAATCAAACTTCAAGTATTAGTAGGCTCTCAAATTTGGTCTGAGTCCATTATTCCTTTTCTTTTTCTTTTTTTTATCCTCACCGAGGATAAGTTTATTGATTTTTTAGACAGAGAGGAAGGGGGAGAGAGAGAGAAACATTGATCAGTTGCTTCTCTCATGCACCCTGGCAGGAGATCGAACCCGCAGCCCAGGTATGTGCAAACATTTGGTGTATGGGACAATGTTTCAACCAACTGAGCACCCGGCCAGCTGAGTTGATTGTTTCTTGAGAAATCTGTAGGATGAGACTTCTTAGCCATGGTCCAAACTCTTTGGACCAACTCTCCCACTGGAGACAAGTGTAAATGCTGCCTAAAATATTTTTTGAAATCTTCTTAAATAGGTTTAAACTGATGACAAGACAGTGAGAAATGACCAGGTCAACACGGGCAAGAGAATAGGAACCAGAGAGGGGAGTGAACACAGAGGCCGCTTTTGCCCTGAGGGCTACTGACCCTGTCCGGTCTTGCAGCCCACTGGGAAGAGGGGGCAGACTGGAAGCCAGGGGCCAGCCCAAGGAGAGGAGGCCCTCTCCACAGTAAGCTGGGACCCCCAGGGCTGCTTCATTGGACAAGGTGACCTGGGAGTAGAGCGGCCTTCACGCAGAATTCCAGCCCAGGTTCTGATTACCCAGACTGTCCAGGTGCAGGAAACTACAGGCCTCGGAATTCAGGTGGGCCCCGACCGGCATGGCTCCAACACATTAGGGAAGCAGACCATATTAGGCCTCGTATTATTCATATATAATTTTTAAAAACAAATACTGGACTATGTCAGTGATTACCAGGCACAAAGGAAACCCCACTCCTTGAGTGAGAACCAGCAAAAGCAGGCAGTAGCACCAGATCTGCAGAGACTTGAGACACTAAAACCGTCAGACTACAAACAATAAATGACTTTTCTTCCTTACTATGTTTAAGTAAAAGATGAGCTTGAAGATATCTCCAGAGAACAGAAAAACAATAAAAAAGAAGCTGTTAGAGGGCAAATCTGCAGCGATCTAGCCATTGTCCTCCCTCCCGCTCCGCCCTCCTGTCCCCAGAAGTTCAGGGCAGCAGAACTCCATGCGGACGTCTCACTTGACGCGGGAGTAGGCAAACTACAAAAGACACTATCCTGTCTGTGATGTGTTTATTTTCTTTTTTTCCCCTGATATGTTTATTTATTTATTTTTTATTTTTAAAGATTTTATTTATTTATTTTTAGAGAGGGAAGGGAGGGAGAGAGAGAGAGAGAGAGAGAAACATCAGTGTGCGGTTGCTGGGAGACATGGCCTGCAACCTAGGCATGTGCCCTGACTGGGAATCGAACCTGCGATGCCTGGTTCGCAGCCCGCACTCAATCCACTGAGCTATACCAGCCAGCGCTTGATATGTTTATTTTCAACAAAGCATGGCACACATAGAACTTCCTTTTGGCTTTTATTTGTAACTTCAAAAAATTATAATTTGAATTTTATTATTAATATAGAAGTAAGAGATACTTTTAGGCAAATTGATTGGAGGATCTTCAAAACAGACAATAAACAATATACCATACCCCTACGCCACGAAAATGGGGTGTATACAACTTCATATTTTCAAACCGTCATAGAAAATATATTAAATTTGATATGTAAGTCTTACAATCTGAAGTGTAAGTGGCTATGGCACAATAATATGTAGATGACATTGCTAAAAGTCCTTAAGATAGAGACTATAACATCCCAGTTAAAAACACAGGCTCTTGCCCTGGCTGGTGTGGCTCAGTGGCTTGAGTGCCGGCCCATCAACCAAAAGGCTGGCGGTTTGAGCCCTGGTCAGGGTGCATGCCAGTATTGTGGGCAGGTTCCCAGGCCATTGGTCAATGTATCTCTCACACGTCTGATGTTTCACTCCCTCTTTTTCTGCCTCCTTTCTCCTCTCTAAAGAGTAAATAACATCTTAAAAAAATAAAAGTAATAAAAACACTGGCTCTTCCTGCAGACAGACTGAGTTGGGGTTTGAGCTCTGACACATTTTGTAATCGTGGGCACGTCCCATAGTTTCTCAGACCCTCAATTTGCCCATCTGCAAAATGGAGGTAAAAATAGCACTACACCTGCTTTAAGAGGTTGTCAGAATCAGCAGAAACCCTGAAGGGAAAGAGCTTTGCAGTCATCCGACATGTGAAACTCCCTGTTGTGACTTTAGCTTCTTGGAGTAGCATTACAGCATCCAGGTGAAGCTGGCATTGTGTTTTGCTCATGTTTAAATACAGGAAGGCTTTATGTGAAGAGGTTGATTCCCTTCCTGTGACTAGTCAGGAAAACTACCTTCCCACGAACAGCTGATGAGACTTAGTTGGTAGGGACCGACTCAGGGCTGCTGGGGCTTGGCCATTCGCAGTGAGCCTTTGGGCAGAGAAGCCACCAATTCTGGCCTCCAAAATCAAGGCCATCGCTTTGTGAAGGGTAGAAATCCAGGTGAGACAAGATTGATAATCCTGCGTGGCAGACTTTATTAAAGACGTCCAGATTAAAAATTGGGTTGTCTGTCAATCAATCAGCCTGCTTGCTACGCTTTTCTCTGTCATTTACTAAAAATATTCCTGCATAACACTGAGCCCCTGTAGACATCATAAATGCTAATCTCCCTCCCTTCCCTTCTGAAGGACACGCTTGGTCATGTTCCCTAGCAGAAGTCCCTGGGTTTGTCCTTCTCTTGCAAAAGGCTTCACTATTATTTAAAAATGCCCAAAGTCCCAGGACTTCAAGTGAGTAAAAGGGCATGTGAATGGAGGTCATCAATGAAGCGTGATTGAGGCTACATTCCTCTCGCTGGGTAATTTCCTGGAACCCTGGTGAGGGGACAGGTGGGAAACGACCCGAGTGAAGGTCAACCAAGGGCTAACTAACCATCGGCAGGCTGCTGTGAAGTTGTTGGGGCTCCTTGGGTCAGGGAACCGAGTCGGCTTCATTTGAGTTTCTCAGTGTTTATCCCTGAGCTTGGGGGATGGCACTGGTGGGCTTCCCTGGAAGCAGATTCTGAGGTGGAGAGCTGCCTGCAAAACTTTAATCAGGAGCGTTCTTGGGAGATATACCCGAAAGGGGGCAAGGAAGGCAGGGCTGGGCAGAGGGAGAAGATGTTCCCTAATGTGGACATCATAGAGACCTCGCGAGTGGGGTGGCCCTTCAGAGTTGTCCCAAGGTATGGGAGCTGGGCCTTTGCTCCACCCCCATCAGCCAGTCTTCCACCACGACTGTCCCTGGGAGAGGGTCTCTTGGGTAAGGCACTGTCCAGTGAGGGACGAAGCTCTGAGCTAACAGCAGCTGGTGTTCTCAGCGGCTGGGGGATGGGCGGGCGGCCCTGAAGAGGAGGATCTCAGCGGATGGTATCCGTGACAGACCATCCTCTGAGTGGCTCAGCTCACGTGCTTCTCATGGTGAGGCCGCCCCATCTGTAACGGCTTCTCCAGGGCTGTGGACCGTGTCCTAGGGACACTGATGAGAGAAGGGACAGACTGCAGTTCCTGATGCTCATTTGATCCCAAGACTCTGACACTCAGTATGTCCCTTCCCCATCACCTGTACTAGATTTTTCTTACCCTTGGCTAGTGCCCTGTTGGTCTAAGCAGCTTTTTAAAAAGATTTTATTTATTTATGGAGAGAGGAGAAGAAAAAAGAGGGAGAGAAACATCAATTGGTTGCCTCTCGAATGCCCCCAACTGGGGACTTGGTCTGTGACTCAGGCATGTGACCTGACTGGGACTTGAACTGGTGACCTTTCAGTTTGCTGGATGATGGCTGATCCACTGAGCCACACCAGTCAGGACTGGGCCAAGTGGCTTGTTTGGTGGGATGACCCAGACTCTCATTCCTGAGGGTTCTGACCTTTTGGCTACCATGCACTTTTCAAGCCTTGGCTGCTGTACTTGTCCATGTATCATTAGAACTGGGCACAAAACACCGAGAAATGCCCCAATGGATCATCTGAGTACAAATGCATCTTCCCTGCTTCCAAATACCAGCAGCCATGGCTCACACTGACATGAACTTGGCACGGATTTCTTCCTCCTCTGTCAGCTAGCCACAAGTGACCCCTCATGCAGCCATAGGTGTGAGGAGAGGGCTGGGATAACACTGGTGTGGGACATGGGCGTTGGGCCCACCTGTTCCTGCGGCTCACTTGTGCTGATCCTGAATGTACCCCTTCCGTCTTATGACAAGTCTCTGCCGGTCCTGCCTGCCCTGTGAGTAGGTGGATCTGATGAAAACCAGCCCTGGTTGCCTGGCCACTTGGTGTCACTTGGTCAGACGATTCATCTGTACCAGGCTCCTGCAGCATCTTGGAGCTGGTTTTCAACTGGTGTGCACTTTTCCTGCAGATGTCGTGGCTGGCTCCAGAACCGCAGCGACTGATAGTATCATTCTCTTCCGGTACTTGCTAGGAACTCTGTGTTGTGTCTGCTTCCATCATGGATACTCTAGTTCTAGTGAGCCTGCCAGGTCCTACAGCACAAGAGGCAGGACCGCCTGAACCTGACTGGGGCTCCTTTCTGCTCTGGGTCCCACTCAAAGCCAGCAGCCTTTTCTGTTACCTGGTACACGGGTTGGAGTAGTGTTCCAATGCGTGAACTATGGCTCCTCCAGAACCTGATGAGCCCTACCAAGCATGGTGCTTCTTGCCTGGTGGCAAGGACGGAGGCTCTGGAGCTGGGATAGCTCTTCTGAGATCTTCCAAGTTGAGACAAGGAGGCTGGGCGTTTGCATCCCCACCTCAGTCAGTCCTTGGCCAAGGGCTGCCCCCTGTAAAGGGTGTAATTCTGGACAAGGCAGTTCCCTGTAGCCAGAGTAATTCCCACTGAGGCACGCAGCTGTGAGCCACCGGCAGCTGGAATGGGGGCAGAGGGAGTCTGGGCAGAGGAGGACCACAGTACCCACCACAAGGGATCAAACTCCAGGGTTAGGATGGGGTTGAGGCAAGTGAGGAAGCAAGGGCCCAGATTTAAAGGGTCACTCACTCTCAGGGTCATCCAAGAACAAATTGGTGCTTGCCTCACTCACCCTAGGCCTTGCTCAGTCAAACACCCATGGGAATCTAATATCAGGAGATGGTAGAAATTTCCAGTTAACCAGGATCACCTTCCCAGTCACCTGGAAGACACTCTTTTTCTGGAACTGGCGGGATCTTGAACATAGTCCTAGAGTGTTTCCTTCTACTTCTCTGCAGGACATAGGGAAGGGCATTACCTGTTACTACTGCTAAAAAAGAAGGAATTCAAAACCCCATGATATCTGTGTCATGGAAATGAAGTCACAAAAGGGAGTGAGAGCTAAGAGATTCCTAAATTTCTTTCTGTTGTTATGGCATTGAAGACACTGTCTAATCCTGACCCTCCTGGTCAGCTTCAGTGGGTGGGACCGGCCTTAATGGGTGGGGACAGATTACAGAAGGGGTCAGAGAGAAAGGAGACCAGCCACACCATGCTAGGAGATCAGGACGTGGTTGGTAGGCCAGAGAAACACATAAATCATGTGCAGGTAGGAATCAGAGTTGGAGCCCAATAGGAAGAAAAGGCAGGATCTGACTACAGAGCAGACTGAGTGGAGGAGGACATGGGGTTGGGAAGGATCATTCTGGAAGTGACTCTGAGCCTGCTGGATTCCAGCCGTGGCATCTTGGGTCTGTGTGGGAATCTGTATGTGGTTTTTGTTTTTTCTTTTCACCCAGAGAGGCTTGGACCCTCCTTCCCAACTTGGCATATGTAGTTAAGGCAATTTGAATCAGGTCCCATTGCAGTTTGTAGTTTTAACCTCATAACTTGATAATAAAGTTCACCTGAAAGGATAAATGCATGAGAATAGCCAATAAAAATGTAGAAATATTAGAATGTGATATAACTACTAGGAATCAAATGTATTATAAAGTAATCATGATTAAAAATCAGGTATAGGAATAGCGATCAGACTAGAGGAGTACAACAGAGCATCTAGAAAAAACGATTATGTGCAGGAATTAAGTACAGCAGGTCCTTGAAAAATGTCATCTCATTCAATGTTGTTTCATCATAACACTGAAGAGATACTGTAGGAACTTAACTCTTGTTGGTGTCAATTAGCTTATGGTAAAATTGGTTTTATTACATGTAATTTCACGTAAAGTCACAGAACCTATTGAGATTAAGTGAGGATTTACTATGTGTGACAAAAATAGCATTTCACATAAGTGAGTGGGAGACAGCTTATGAAATAAACTGTGTTTGGAATAGGTTATGAGTTTCAGTGAAAATTTAATCTAGTTTTTTATCTGGTACCATATTCAAGATAAATCCCAGATAGACATTAACAATCTCAAAATAAAAATGAAAACTATGAAAGTACTAGAAGAAAATATAGGGCCTTTTTTGGATGTGACATGAAACCCGAAAGACAGCAGGGGAAGCTCTGGCTGCACAGAACAAACAATGGCAACGGCTTCTCCGCGGTGAAAACCCCACGCTAAGGTTAAGCAATGCAAGAAAACGTGTTAAACGTGTATCCGAGGCAAAAGGTTAACACCTGAGATATATAGAGAGCTGCCTCGCCTCAGTGAGGAGGACACGCACCCCACGAGCAGACGAGCAGGAACGGCGAAGTGGCCAGTGACCAAGACGGAGCGCACGTGGCCTGCGCAGCGCAAGGGACGCTCCGCCTCGGCGACCATGGAAACAGCAGGTGCCCAAACCCGGTGAGATGTTGTCTTCCTTGTGGAAACTGGCGGAATTCAACCGGATTGTTCAAGCTCCACGTTTGGGAGGACGCAGATCAAAATGCACGTGCAGGTGCCACGGAAGGAACCAACGACAGTTTTTGAAGAAGAATTTGGTGATTCAAATTTACAGCACATCGGCCCTTTGGCCTAGACACTGTATTTTTAGGAATTTGTTGTACAGAAGCCTTCTTTTAAGAGAGAACAGATCCATGCCTAAGTATGTTTGCTTAGTGTTATGTGTTATAGAAAAACACTGCAAATAGCCCATTAGCGTAAGAGAGGCCGGGCAAGTTGCGGGCTACCCTTGTAACTGGGAACTGTCTGACCACCTTGTACAGACTTGGAGCTACGTCCACGGCAAGCTGTTAGTTGAAGAAAGAAGCTAATTGAAGAATATTACACAAAGCATGATTCCATTTTTTAAGCGTTAAAAAAACAGTATTTAAAAACATAAGCCATTATTGTATTAGAAAATTTCAAATGCACAGGAAGTAAAGATAGTCTCATCACCTGGTTGCAACAGTTTTCAACCCTTGGCTATTCTTTTTCCACCTCAATCGCTTGCTTTCTTCACCTGTGGATTATCTGAAGCAGATCTCAATATTCTATCATGTTATTATTCAGAATATACAGTTCAGGTCCAATTTTTGATAGTTGAGTAGCTGCCTTTATGTACTGCCTGTACTGCGTGTATATTATAATATAGGGAAGATCTTATTAAGTCAATATTGCTATGGACTGAGGATTTACGTTGCCCCCTCCACTCCCTGCCATTAATCTGATGAAATCCCAGTCCCCAGTGTGCTGGTATCATGAGGTGGGGCCTCTGGGGGTGATTAGGTCACGAGTGTGGAGCTCTCAAGAATGGGACTAGTGCTCTCACAGAAGAGACCCCACAAGGATCCTCACCCTTCTGCCGTGTGTGGCAGAAGACGGAGAGGACGGCTGTGCCTGAATCAGGAGGTGGCTCCCACCAGCCACGGAATCTACTGGCATGTTGGTCTTGGACTCCTCAACCTCCAGAACTGTGGGGAGTCTGTTGTTTCTAAGCCAGCCTGTGGTATTCTGTCACAGCAGCTCAGATGGGCTGAGACAGATGTGCACATTTATGACCTTTCTGTGGAAATGAGATAGTTCACCTGCAAAATTCCCAAAGGAGCATCTGATTGGCTTGCGTTGGGTCAGCTGTTCACTCCTAGCGCAATCAGTGTGGCGTGGGCAGACCTTTTACCTCCCCCGAGCCTGCTCCAGGCCTTCCCCTGTGTTTCCTTCCCTCGTATTTCCTTCCCTCCTATTTATTGACATAACTGCGACAGGCAGCCAGCAAGCGTGTGGGGAGAAGGGCCTGGTGGACAGGTGGAGGAAGGGCCTTCTAAGGCAGGCAACCTGAGTTTGAGTTGACTGTGATTTTCAGTAGGTCCCTTATCTCCGAGTCTGGTTCTTCGCTTTCTTAAGGGTTGTGAGGAGAAAACACCTCTGGGTGAAGAGTACTAAGTACATGCCCGGCACGAAGTAGGCCTGCCGTGCCCCTCGGTCATGAACTGTGGGCTCAGGCTTCTCCTTCCAGATCGTGCCCCTGGCACATTCCGGTGTGGGGACCCTGGAGCTGCCACAGCACGGGTTACGTTACTGCAGAAGCCATTGACAAAGACCTCCTCCTGCGCCTGCCCAGCTGGGCTGACAGGCCCAGGCACAGCCCGTGGAGTGCTGTCTGCACAGCCAGGGCCTCCTCAACTCTTCCTCCTGACCTTGGAGTTCAGCCCCCAGGGCATTTCCTCCGAGGCCTAGTCTTCCCACTCAGACCCATCTCTGCTCACCACAGGCCTCTCCACAAACCCACTTGGATGTGCACTAATGCCATTATCTTCCCGAAATTAAAATCAAGCCTCAACCTATAATGTTTCTCGGAGAGGGAATTGGGGTTATATATTCCTTCATTGAGCCGTATTCTATTTCAGTCATAGCATTTAATTATGATTGGTATGTTAGTGCCCACCGGAGCATAACAAATTGTCATTATGTTATTCTGCTGAGTCTAATTTAATTGGCAAGTTGTCACAAAAGCAATTATCCGTCATTTATTTTGTTGCCATAACCACATCTAGAGGAGCACCTGCTGTCTGCAAGGAGAAACGCGCCACAGTCTCTCAGCCCTGGCTCCAAGCCACTTAGCTGACACAAAGACATTGCTTCCCCTTCCGATTTAAAAATATGTTCCTCATTTCCTACTGAGGTCTCATGAATCCTCCTGGGGAGGGGGCATCTCAAAGTGCCAAAGAAAATTCACGAGCTGGGACATCGCCTGGGACCCTGGCAGGGGGCTGGAGGTCAGCTCCACTCTGTCGGGGTGTGGGTGGGAGGCAGCAGGAAGCAGGCCCCGTGGAGGATCCAGGCCCTGATTCGGCCAGGCTTTGCTCTGTCAGCTGTTGCAGCTGCCACCTCAGTGGTGGATTTATGAATATTTGTTGCTCTTTTCTCCCGAGGCACGCCGTGTGCTCGCTCCCTGGGAAGCAGGATCATTTGGCTATTTCACTCTAGAGAGGGAACCTGGGGCCAGCGGATGGAAGGCCCTGAGTCACAAGGGAAGCCTGGGAAGAAGACAGGACTACAGCGAGATCTCCACCGCATTCCCTGTTCTTTTTTAAAAAAATATTTTATTTATTTATTTTTAGAGAGAGGGGAAGGGAGGGAGAAAGAGAGGGAAAGAAACATCAGTGTGTGGTTGCCTCTCATGCACCCCCCACTGGGGACCCCACCTGCAACCCAGGCATGTGCCCTGACCAGGAGTCAAACTGGCAACCCTTTAGTTCATAGGCCGGCACTCAATCCACTGAGCCACACTAGCCAGGGCTCATTCCCCATTCTTGAAACAAGCATATGCAGGCAAAACCAAGGTCCCAGACTGTGCCTCTGGGTGCCATAGGACATTTCTCAGGGCCCTATTTCACATAGGCATACTGCCATGGGAGCTGGGTGAGGGAAAAGGGCAGAGGGCGAAAAGGGAGAGAAAGCCACCAGACCGCCTGTCCACATTAGAGGGGCTGAGACAGGAGCGGCCCACTTTCCCAGCAGCCTCTGATTCCAAAGTCTTCGGGAGACCCTGTGCTGGCCCCTCCTACCTAGTCACCTCCAAGCCTAAACAATATTCTCCACACTCAAGACCAATAAGACTGTTGTGAGGAAGCAGAGTTGTCAGGGATTTTTTTCCTCCCTGAAAGGGGAAGATCGTCATTCCTAAGGGAATATGTAGCCTGCAGGTCTGTCTCTGTCCTGAGAGCTGGAAGCAGGTGCAAAAATGACTAATCTTGTTCTTGCTTCCATGATGCTCTTAGTAGCAGAGGCAACAAAAGACTTGTTAAAAACAAAAATAAAACCCCAAACAACAACCAGCAGGTTGCAAAAAGGAAGAAAGAACCAGATCTTCAAATTAAGCAGCTTTCCCCTCTGGGTCAGTCAGCTCTAATTCCCAGGCTACCTATTTGGGGACATTGGAAAATTACCAGCTTCCGGAACACAGGCAGATCATTTCTTGTAACTCTTTAAAAAAAAATCTTTCATTGTAATTGCTGACTAAAAATAAACTAGGGATGTGTCAGGTTCCTTCCTCGGGGAGCAGCATTATCCCTAAGGAATGCTCCTCGTGGCTGTGGAGAAGTTGTTCTAGCCACCACGGAGGCCACCAGAGCAAAAAGATCATGATCTCTGCTCGCCGTGGGAGGCCCCATTGTGTCAGAGGGGCCAGAACGTACTAAATGGATGCGAGAGCAGGATAAAGTTCCATGTGCAGGGAGGAGGCTGTGCAAGGGGGCCCGCTGGGCTCAGTCGTGGTGGAGGGTGGTGCTGGATTACAAGTGAGCGTGTAAATGAGCTTGAATCCTCCACAAAGCAAAATTGGCAAAATGGGTCAAGAGCTGTAAAAAATGTGCATTGCCTCTGACCTGGGAATTCCACTTAGAATAAACAAATCACTCCAAAAACAGAAGGAAGATGTTTGCTCCAGTGTTATTTATCATAACAAGAACAAAAGCTGTGCTGAGAGTGAAAGGACTTAGGGCGAGTGGCGCTAAGCCCATGGATGTTGATGGGGCTGCTTTGTGCTTTCTGGGAGGGACACAGGGTCCTGAGGAATTCTTTATGCGATTCCACTAAGTAAGCATTTACTGAACACCGTACCAGGTGGGGCTAGGTTATGTGTGTGTGTAGATCCAAACGAGACATGGTGCCTCCTATGCTCGCCTGCTATTGCTGCTGTAACAGATTATCTCCAGTTTAGTGGCTTAAACAATACGTATTTATTATCTCACAGTCCTAGAGGTCAGAAGTCTGCAACGGGTCTCACCGGGCTGCTAAAATCAATATATCAGCAGGGCTGTGTTCCTTTCTGGAAGTTCTAGGGGAGAAACTGCTTCCTTGCCTTTTCCAGGATCTAGAGCCTGCTGGCACTCCTTGGCTTGTTGCCTCGTTTCTCCATCTGCAAAGCCGACGCCGTCTCACACTGCACCTCTCTGACGTTCTTCCACAGTCACAGCTCTCTCTGACGCTCTTCTTTGTCTCCCTGTTCCACCGGGAAGGATCCATGGGATGACGCTGGGTCCACCTGGATAATAAAGGGTGATCTCCCTGTTTTCAGGTTGATCAGCAACCTTAATTCCCCTTTGCCACTTAATACAATGTATTCACAGGTTCAAGGGATTGGGACATGGACGTCTTCTGGGGATGGTACGGCATTGTTCTGCAGATCACACTCCAGGCCAGAAGCTTACCATCTAGTGAGACAGGCATGTGAACACATCTTGAGAGTGTAGAACAGAGTGTTGCAACCAGCCAGCGAGATCGGGTGGGGGGCGGGGGAGGGCAGCATGCACGTTCATAATACATTACCCAGAGATTCCTTGCTGGGAAGCTAGATGTTGTTTCATTCTGTTTCCCCCTCCGTCCAGCATCAACTCTCCCCTGTGGCTGGTTTAACCTCCCCGTGATTTCATAATCACCATATGCTCTTTTATAGTCCCACACCTTTGCTCATTGTTGCCCCACCTAGCTGCCCTTGTTTCTCCTTACTCCTGACCCACATCCCACCCACACTCAAGTCCAGATCAAGTCCCACATTCTCCATGATTCTTCCCGGACCCTCTGCCCGGAACGTCTATTACACATATATTCTCAATTACATAGTCTACTAAAAGGTACTAAGTAGTTGGTCTCACGTGCTATTGTTTCAATTTTAGCGTGCTCTCAAGTCTCAGCTAGTTTTTAATCCCGCTGATGTCAGGGATCACGTGTTATAAATCTGTCACCCCCCTGTGCCCGGCTCAGTGGTACAAACAAAGGTTTGCTAACTTGTTGCAGCCATTCTTTGAACAAATGGGGCACTTGCAAAGGGGCTGGGCCCTGGGAATGGACAGAGGGTGTTCTGTTTTAGAGGAACGCTCATCCAGACTGGTGCTCCAATGGGCTATGATATGACAGGAGCTAGCAGGGAATTATACAGAGGAGGGCTTTCAGGTCAGCTTGTGGGTGGATCAAGAAAGGCCTCAGCGGAGGGGACGTTGAGCTGGGTTTTGAAGGGTGAGCAGGAGCGAGCGAGATGAGGTGGTGTGGGAGATGGGCTCTATTCCAAGAGGAGGAGGGACACTGGAAGCAGAACAAAGACATAGATTAAATTCTGGAAAAGCTGCTGCTTCTTTCTCTGTCAGGTATAAAGCAGTATAGATGCTAATGTGGTCCAACTTCATTTTCCTGGCCTCCCGGCACGAGCTCGCTGCTCTGGTCACTTGCATGTCTTCTCTGTTAGTCCCTGGGTGCTTTTGCCTAGGCCCACACCTGCGCCCATCTGCTTGGGAAAAGGGGTGAAAGCCGACATTCACCAGTGAAACTGCCGGGGAAGGGATAACAAGGACCCAGCCCCACTAAGTCAAAACACTAATGATAATACCTATGACAGACTGTAAATAACTCCTAATATATAACTTGATAAGGAAAAGACACAGCTGTAAAAAAATGGACAAGAGATACGAACAAGCATTGGCATTTTACAGGTGAGAGAATACCAATGGCCGATAAGCGTATGAAAAGTCACTCAACTCTGCTTGTAGTCAGGGAAATGAAAACTCAGGCAATTAATGCAACTTTTACTCATCAGATTGGCAAGACTTACAGACTGATAACACCCCGTGTTGTCAGGTGCGTGGGTAACAGGGCCTGTCGTATCTGCACGTTGCTAAAGGCTTTTGGGAACGTAATTTCAGGGTGGCTGTTGGAAGTGAAAATGAACACTGCCTTTGATTCCAGTTTCAAGGCTGTATTCTATACATCAGTACAGTGTATATAACATATACATTAAGATAGACATAATAATATCTATATACACTAAGATATTTGTATGTATTCTTACAAGATTGGCCCTATTTCTAGTAGCAAAATCTAGATCCAGTCGGAATTGTCCATCAGTAGAATGTTGAACAAATTATACTACTAGAGAACATTATAGAATAAGGTATTATATAGAATGTTTTGGAGTTACTAAAGAATTCGATCCACATATGCTGACCTGGAGGAATCCCCACTACACTATAATATAGAGTTAAGTAGCAAGAGCAATGTTAAAACCTGTGATAGGGAGAGGGAGGCATAATGGGGAATGATCTGTACATTCGAGTGGTTTAGAAAAAGATATAGAAGGCTATTTACACTTTAGGATGTTAATGTTGATTACCTCAGCTGACTGGAATTGAAGGGAAGACAGTAACCTAAGAATTTTGTATTATTTGACTTGTTGCGATGGGCACAAATGATTTGTGAATTGCAAGTATTAATAATGTTTTTTTTTTTAAAGTACCGAAGAAAGCATTGAGCAGGGTCTGGGTGTTGAGGGGCTGAGGAATAGTCCGTGTGAGCAAGTTCCCGAGTTCAGGCCTATTTGCTCCTCCCTGGCTTCCCTTGTATTAAAATAAGCTAATTAAACAAACGTGAGATAGTTTTCATTTCCTTGGTTAAGTGCATTTGGACCCTGAGATATAACAGCATCATTTACATATGTAGTGACCCTCTCTTTATATCAGTGAACTCCAATAATACATTAATTAGAGCCATTCAGTCCCAACCTGCCTCCCTGGGGATGGCCTTTCTTTGGGTGCACATAGCTGTCTGCACCCGAAGGGCTTGTCAAGGTGTATTGTTCACACGTCTACTTCTGAGTAGCAGGGGGAGCCAGGGACAGCTCCCACGCATGGGAGCCTGTTTGGGCACTTTCTGCATGTCTCCAAGGCTCAGCTAGTTAAATATCTGCCCGACTGACCAACAGGAAGGCCATTTGCATCTCAGCTCCCTGCTTCTTAGCCACACTGGCAGAAACCCTTTCTTCTGAGCTGGAGTGACTTCAGAGGTCACCCTCCTATGGTCACCATGGCAACTCCCTTCAGGGTATGACAGGGGGCTGAGGAAAAGGGTCAGAAACTTACCAGGGGGCCCCAGGAGAAAGCCTCTTTCACAGAGAGGGATTTCAAAGTCTTGGACTATTGGATTGCTATATGGGGCACTGCTTTATATAGAATATATTATTTCTGGAAAAGTTGCTCCAGGTCATTTTTTTTTGGTAAAATTTTGTAATTTTATTTTAAATGCACAGTGGAGTTCCCTATATTGAGAACCCTGCTATGAATTCTTTTGTAAGGTGAATAAAAACGCCTATTATTCTTTTAGTGCCAGCATACATGTTCAGGTGGTAAGCTGTTCAAAAACACACCAGAGTTTCCAGGTTTGGAAGGTGGGAGAAGCCGCGTGGGTGAGAACTGGGGAGGGAATCACACCGAGTCATGCTTTAAGTGGTATTTGGGTGCTGACTGAGGGTTGAGTTCTACCAAAAGAAAGGCCTGGGCCAAGTATTCACGTGCAAAGTGATTTATAAATATTGGGGAAGTATTTTAGATTTATAAAGGAACATTACCGAAGACGGCTCCTCCCCACCTCTCCCCCACACTGCTGTGCCCCACCTTCCAGGAAGCAGACCACAGAGCTCCCACCCCGCCCTACCTGTGCTGTGAAACGTTTATATCTACATCTTAGAGGCAGATGGAGCTCAGCTGAGTAAATCTCTAGATTACCCTAAACTGAGATGAAGGATAACAGAACAAAGGAGAAAAAATGTTGAAAAGGAGATGCCAATAAATGGATATCTGTAAGACTAACATTAAAGGGATAAGTGTAAATGTAGTATGAAATTAAGTTCATGATGCTTGTCCATATAACGGAATATTATATGGCCACTGAAAATAATGTTGACCAATCATAATGACAGAAAAATGATTGTGATTATTTGCTTATAAAAGGGGGTTACGATATGCATGGAAAATGTTTTGAAAGATTGTCTGGGGTGGCGATGCTGCTTATCTCTCTAGAGGTGGGATTATGCTTGGCTTTTATTCTCTGTTTTTGCTTATCTGTATATGTAGAAATTGGAATTTATGAAAAAATGCAGTCACATGTATTTTTGGCTATTGTCTTTTTTTTTGGCTTCAGCTGTATGGAGAAAACATAGCTTAAAAACAGAAGACATTAGCAATTCTAAATCTTAATGCATCTAGTAACAGTTTCAAAATACATGAACCCCAAACTTACAGAACTGTTAATCAACAATAATCAGTAGTTGATAGAAAACAATAAACAGAAAATCAGTAAGGTTCTAGAACCTTGAACAACCCTGTCAACCAATTGACGACCTAACTGACGTTTGTAGAGCACCACCCTGAAAAAGGATAGATCACCTTTCCAAGCGCATGGGGGTCTTCACCAAGACAGGTGGGGCAAAACAAGAATCGATAACCGTAAAGGAACTGATGCAATAGAGAGTATGTTCTCTCACCATGATGAAATGAGAGCAGACTTTAATAATCAGGAGGTATCCAAAATACCTTCCCAATATTTGATAATGAAACAACAATTAGATAATCCTTGGGTCCAAGAAGAAATGACAAATATTTTGAAGTGGGTGATAATGAAAGCAACTTATCAGAATATCTGGGGTGCAGCTAAAATGCAGCCGATACAGAAATAGGAAACATTTGAAATGAATGACTTATGCCTCCACTTTGAGGAGAAAAGCAAAAGCCAAATACACTCAGAAAGTAGAGGGGAGAAATAATAAAGCTGAGTGCAGAAATTAATATGCTAGAAAACAAATGGTAGGCAAAATTAACAGAAACAAAAGGCATTAAAAATAATGAATAAAAGTGATAAACCTGTAGCCAGAATGATCGAGAAAAACACTGAACAGACACAAATTACCAATACCAACTACGAATGAGGGAACACCGTTATATAGCCCACATACATTAAAATGATAATAAGGAAAAAATATAAACAACTTTATGTCAATCAATTCAGCAACTTAAGAAAGATTTATAAATTTCTAAGACACAAATCACCAAAACTGCCCTGGCTTGGTGGCTCAGTTGGCTGGAGTGCCATCCTCCACACCGAAGAAGAGGTTGTGGGTTTGATCCTCAACCAGGGCACATACCTAGGTTGCAGTTCTGGTTGTGGGTCTGGTCCCAGTCAGGGCGCGTAGGGGAGGCAACCAATCTCGGTCTTTCTCTCACATCGATATTTCTCTCTTTCTCTCCCTCTCTCCCTCTCTCCCTCTCTCTGTCTCTCTCCAGAACCAATGAATATATGCTCAGGTGAGGATTTAAAAAAAATATGTAAGAAATTACCAAAACTGACTCAAGAAGAAATAGAAAATCCAAATAAACTTATTTCTATTAACAAAGTTAAATTTATAATTTGAAAAGCCTTCTTATAATGAAAACTCAAGGCCCACACATTCTCGTTGGTGAATTATATAAAACATTAAGGAAGAAATACCAATCATAATCTTTTTTTTTCAGAAACAGAGATGACTTCACAACTCACTTTATGCAGATAACGTACCCGATACGCAAACCAAAGACATTACCAAAGAAAGAAAACTATGGAACCATATTCCTTGTAAACATATGCAAAAATTCTTGGCAAAACATTATTGTTAATGTTTTCAAATCCAGAAATGTATGAAAAGGACAACGCATCACGACCTAGTGGAGCTTATCCCAGGAAAGCATGGTCGGTTTGACATTTGAAAATAAACCAGTGTGATTAACCTTATTAACAGGATAAAGGAGAAAGACTACACGTCCTCTCTATAGAAAAATAGAGCTGACAAAATTTCCCCATTTGTGATAGATACTCTCGGAAATCTATGAATAGAAGAAAACTTCCTGTACCTGATAAAATGCACCTAAGGAAAACCTAAAGGGTTTATCTGGGCTGTTCTTACTAACTGCTATTCTTGCTAAATGTGAAAATGAAGCACAGTATCTTGCAGACCAGCTGTAACAGGATGAGTTTGACAGGAACTCAATGGGTAAGTGCAGCAAACTGCATAGAAAAAAATCAACGTGTCATCGACCAGAGAGTGTACAGAGGCTGTGGCTGACCCTCCCCTGGGGAGACAGGGCTTTGGATGTGAATCCTATCTCCTTTGATTGCTGTAAGTAAATAAAACTACCTTGTGACCCCCCCAGAAAGAAAGAAAGAAAGAAAGAAAGAAAGAAAGAAAGAAAGAAAGAAAGAAAGAAAAAGACAAGAAAAAAGAAAAACCTACAGTTAACGTCATATTTATGGTGAGACATTGGGTATGTTCTCCCTGAGCCTGGGAGAAAGGCAAGGGCGGACGCTCTCACCACATCTGCTCAGTGTCCGATTGTACTAAAGGTTCTAGTGGGAGCAATAAGGCAAAGCCAGCAGAAGGAAAAGCATGCACGCGATGGAAACTTAGAAAGAAAGCCATCTCTGTTCACAGATGACATGATTTTTTATGAGTGAACCCTAAGGATAGTTATAGAACTAATGAGTTTAGAAAGGTTTCAGGATACAAGGTGTAGTATGTACAAAAATAAATTGTATTTCTACAGACTAGCAACAAACAATTGGAAAAAAATCTTTAAAAATATCTACAACAGCATCAAAAGTATTAAATTCATAGGGATATATTTGATGAAAAATGTGCAAGATACCAAAAATTTTTTTGAAGTGTTGAAAGAAATTAAAAAAAATCTAAATAAATGGAAGATAGATGATGTTTGCTATGGACTAAATTATGTCCCCTCCCAAAAAAATTTTGTATATTAAAACCCTAACCCCCAGTGTGACTGTATTTGTAGACAGAGCCTTCAAAGAGGCTGTTAAAATTAAGTGAGCTCATAAGGGTGGAGCTCTGGCCGGACAGGATTAGTGTCCAAATGGGAGAGACGTCCAAGCTCTCTCTCTCTCTCCACCCAAAGGACTGTGAACACACAGCGAGAGGGCAGCTGTCTACAGTCTGAGAGAAGAGCCTTCAGAATGAAACCTGCCCTGCTGGCATCTTGGCCTTGGGTTTCCCAGTCTCCAGAACTGTGAGAAATACATTTCTGCTGTTGAAGTCATCCAGGCTGTGGTATCTTGTTGTGGCAGCCCATACGGACTGATACAATGTTCGTGGATTAGAAGACTCAGTGTTATCAAGATATCAGTTCGACCCAGATTGATCTAGAGAGTCAACACAATCCGAACTAAAATCCCAGGAGACATTTTTATAGAATTTAACAAGTTATTTCTAAACTTTATATGAAAATTCAAAAGACCTAAAATAGCCAAAACAACTTCGGGGAAAAAAGAAAGCAAACTTGGAAAACGTGTACTACCTGATTTTAAGACCTTACAGGAGTGCACGGTAATCGAGACGGTGGTTCCGGCGCAAAGACAGCTCTACGGAGCGACGGACCGTAACAGGAAGGCCAGAACCAGACCAGCAGGTATGGGGACCAGCTCACTCTTGACCAAGCCGCCAAAGCATATTACGATTGAGAACTTTTTTGCCCTGATCAGTGTGGCTCAGTTGGTTGGGCGTTGTCCAGCAAAAGAAAGGGTCGCCAGTTCGATCCCCTGTCAGGCACATGCCCGAGTCGCGGGTTCACTCCCCCGGTTGGGGGAGCTTACGAGAACAACGAATCAATATTTCTTTCTCACATTGGTGTTTCTTCCCCTCTCTTCCTCCCTTCCTCTCTTTCTAAAAATAAATAAATACAATCTTTAAAAAAAAAGAGATTAAGAGCTTTCTTTTACCAAATGCCACTATCACAAGAGTAAGTCAGAATCCAGTCAAGGGACAGAATTTATGCCTATAATATGAACAGGGAAATTTAACATAAAGAAATATAGTAATATAAAAAAAGGTGACTCACTATTTAAAAAGGTAAAAAAGAATGCCAAGATATAATGAAGATGGTAACTGCAGGAGGAAGATACTACCCCAGGGCTGAGGGAAAAGTGAATAAGGAAGGGGCTTAAAAAGTGAGGAGGGCCTTGCAAGACCGAGATGCAGATCTCTGAGGAGGGGGCATGGCGTCCACCCTGCCCGCTGCTGCAGCAACAAAGGACGTGGCTGAGAGTGTGTGCCACTAAGCAGCCAGGGCAGCCCACCCCTGTGGCACAGCCCAGCTCCATTTGCTGCCAAGCAAAAACAGAACAGCAGAAGAAAACAAGCACCTCTTTCACTTCCAGCCCTGCGATGCGTCTCCAGGATCCTCCACTGACAAAGCACATCACCAAGCCAGCTGGCAAAGGAGAAATATTATCTTCAGAGTCACAAAGTTCCAGAATCGCAAAGCAAAGCGAAGCGAGGTAGGAAATTTACGACCGGAACAAAGGTGAAAGGAAACCACAGAGAGTGGGAGAGGACGTTTTCCACGTGCATAGCTGTCAAAGGGCTCGTCTGCAGAAGGTATAAGGAATGCCTACAAATCAATACAGAAAAAATACAGATAACCCAATAGAAAAATGGGCAAAGGACTAGTACAGACACACTGCAAAAGAAAATGTCTGAATAGTGAATAAGTATCTTAAAATGTCTTCCTAGAAATGCAAATTACAACTACAGCCTGATACCACTGCACACCCACTGGAATGGCTGCCATGGAAGAATCGTAGGTTGACCTTGTACCCAGTGCCTTTGGTGAATTACTTACTAATTCTAAAGCATCCTCAATATCTTTTTTGATTTTTTATGTGCCCAATTATGTTGACTGTGAATAATGACATTATGCTTCATGCATTTGGAAGCTTGGTTGTTAGGTGTATAAATATTTATGATTATTATGTCCTCATGATGAATTTACTCCTTTATTATTACGAAATGACTCTTCTCTTATTCCTGGTAGTATTTCTGCTCTGAGATCTACTCTGTCTGCTATTTTAGAGCAGTTCCCCCTTTGTCTGGCTAAGCGTTAGCACGGAATCTTTTTTCATCCTTTTACTTTTAACCTATTTGTTTTTTATACTCAAAGTGGATTCTTTATTAAAAAAACATATAGTTGTGTCTTGCTTTCCTGTCCAATCTGACAATCGCTGCCTTTTAATTGGGGGTGTCGATGGATGTGGTTGGGCTTAAATACACCATGTTGCTATTTGTTTTCTATAGGTGCCATCTACTCCTTGTTCCTTTATTTTTATTTTAATGTTTTCTTTTGTGCTAAATAAGTATCCCTTTTGTGGTTCCATCTATCACCTTTATTGGCTTCTTAGCTAAACCTTCTCGCTTTGTTCTTTCAGTGGATACTTCAGGATTTGCGATGCACACCTTTAACTTATCACAACCCCCTCCACGTGATACATGTTACAGCGCTTCCCATGCGGTGTGCAAGCCTCGCAACCCCGTGCTCCCCCTTCTCCCCTCCCGGTCTGTGTGCTAGTGTCGTCACATGTTTCACTTCTGCACATTTCAGAAACTCTGCAGCTCACCGTTGTTGTTTGGGCTTTAAACTTGCAATTAGCTTTCAGGAGATTTGAGTAATTACAAAATAAGGCTTTTACATTTACTCACATATTTACTATTTCTGGGGCTCATCCTTGCTTTGTATAAATCCAAATTTTCTTTTGGTATAAATGTGATTCTGCCTGAAGGACCTACTTCAAGATTCACTGCGCTGGTGGTTCGCTGGTGAAGACTCCTCCCAGCTTTCAGATGTCTGTAAAGGCCTTTATTTTATTCTCATTTTCAAGAGATATTTTCTCCGTGTATAGAAATGTAGGCTAGTAGCTTTTTCCCTAATGCCTTAAAGGTGTCACTTCACTCTCTTCTCATTTGCATTGTTTACGATGAAGAGTCTGTTGTAACTCTTAGCATCATTGTTCTGTATATAATGTGTCTTTTTTTTCCTCTAGCTGCTTCTAAGGCTTTTTCTTTATTCCTGGTTTTAAGTCATGTGAGTATGATACGGCTTGATGTAGGGTTCCTCAAGTCTCTTGTTCTTGGGCTTCTTGTATCTGTGGGTTTGTAGTTTACATCAAAGTTGGAAAAATTTTGGCCATTTTTTCTTCAGATGATTTTGTCCCTCCCTCTCTCTCCTGTCCCTTTTGGGTTCCAGTTACTATACCTGTGAGGTGTGTCACAGCTCACTGACACCAAGTTCGATTGTTTTGGTCTTTTTTTCCCTCTGGTCTTTTTTCCCCTCTGTGTTTCACTTTGCATTGTTTTTGTTGCTGTATCTTCGAGTTCACTAATTTTTCTTCTGTGGTACTTCCATGCAGAGTGTTTTTGATTCCAGATGTGTTTTTTTAAAAAATATTTTCCATGTCTTTTCTCATTATGATCACATTTTCCTGTACCTTCTTGAACATATGAAGTGCCTATTTTATTTTGTTTTATTTTCTTAAAAGATTTTATTTATTTCTTTTTAGAGAGAGGGGAAGGGAAGGAGGAAGAGAGGGAGAGAAACATTGATGTGTGAAAGATACATTAATCGGTTGCCTCTTGCACACCCCCGACTGGGGGACCTGGCCCACAATGCAGGCATGTGCCCTGGCTGGGAATAGAACTAGTGACCCTTTGGTTCACAGGCCAGCACTCAATCCACTGAGCCACACCAGCCAGGGCATGAAGTATCTATTTTAATACCCTGTCTACAAATCCCGCCATCTGTGTCATTTCTGGTGTTTGGTTTTTCTGTTCGTTTGGGATCATACATTCCTACTTCTTTCACGCTTGGTAATATTTGAGTTCCCCCCTCTGCTGTGCCCAAATCTGGTTCCCTTTGATCCTCATTCCGTCCTTTACTGTGATGTCAACTCTGTGTTATTGGTGCCTGTAGCACCCTTCCTTGAAGCCTTTCTCAACCTTTTAGATGTGTGATCATTCGATCAACGTCCACCCTTCTCCCCGGACTCCCTGTGTGGGCCAGGCCCCAGGAGAGATCACGGCCGCCACGACGCCTGGTATGGAGCGCTGCCCAGTGCTCGGCGGCCCGGACGCGTGTTTGTGAGTGAGTGCGCGGATGAGGGCAGAGCTCCGGTGTCTGGTGCTGTGAGGGCTGCCCTCCTGCCACCGCCCTAAGTTTGGAATTTGTGGTTTCAAAGATCGGAATTTAGCTCTTTGTCTTGAGACATGACAATCAATCAGAATTGTAAGTCTTATTTGCATCCTGATTCTAGTGAATAAGATAATCAGGAAAAGTTAACATTGCCTGAATATTTGATCATATTTAGGAATTATTGCTTTCTAAAATTTGAGCATGGTATAGTGACAATGGTTTTAAAAAGACTTTATCGTGTGTGTGTGTATGTGTGTGTGTGTGTAATGAAATTCTTGGGATTCGTTTCAGAACAGTTGATGGGGAAGGAGGAAATGGCGGGAGTACACATGAAACAAGTCTGACCATGAGTTGATAATTATTGAATCAGGGAAAAGGATATACTTGCATAGGGTTTATTATACCCTGAGATGCTTCCTTATAAAAGTTCTTTTTAAAAAAGGAATCCAGCTCTTTGACTTGTTGAACAAAAGTTGTAAGGGCAGAGGTGGGGTGTTCCGGATGGAGGAGGTGTGGGTGAGGGGAAAGAGGGTTCGAAGACCCTGGACCCCCCGAGCCACCCGGAGGCCACTAAACGGGGGTGTCCCTGACAAAGCGAGGAGCTTCCGCTGGCGGTTCCCTTTCAGTCTGTTTCCTTATGCATCTAGCAACCGACCCCCTTCACCTTCATAACCAGAACGGTCACAATTAAGAGGCGAGTCTTAGGGTCCGTCTCAAGCAGGAGGCCAACAAAATGCCCTTTAAGCAGCAATCCCCCTGCCAAGGCCTCACTCTCCCCAGGCTCCCTGGCGACTTGCCAGCTTTTTTTTTTTTTTGACAGAGGGTGTCAGCCCTTTGAGGTAAAAACTCAAAGTAGGGGCGCAGGAGGCACCGCTGGGGCTTCCTGTTTCACACCCACCTAGCTCTTCCCCGATAGACAACGACAGTGCCTCAGTGTCTTTAGGACTCAAGGTGGCCGTTCCCAGTCCTTTCTGACTGCTGCTGCTCTCTTTGCGGGGCTGCCGGGAGGGGACTCCTCAGTGGGGTTAGGGTGTTAAGGTGTTAGGTGTTACACGGGGTCTGGGCCAGGGTCCTCCCACTGTTTTCAGGTCTCAGACTGTCCCTGCAGGTGTGAAAGGAATGGTTTCTCACACTCAGACCCTTCTCCCTCTCCACTGCTGTGGTCTCCCACACCTGCGCTCCGCAGGCTGTCCTGGGATGTCTGAGGTGGGTACTTCTGTAAGATCTGACCAAGAGGAAGTGCCGTGTTAGGAAAATCAGGTCACGCAGTGAAAAGATTTTAACTTGACTTCCTCTGGGTCTTCCTGTGTCTACCATAATTGTTTCTGCCCCAGTCAATATCCTTCCTGCTTAGAGATGAAAGCTAAGGGAACATAGGCATTTTGAGGGAGCAAAGATGCATTCATTCGCTTGGAGTAGCAGAATTTTAATACCAGTAGACTAGACAGTGGGATGAAAAAAATTCTGGAAAAATGACTTCTGTGTCAAACTTTTCAATTAGAGGTTAAAGCAAAAACTCTTGATGGATTTTCCAATTTGTAGACCAACAATTGTTTTCCACTTCAAAAGTGAAACAACCTATTTAAAAACGATTGGAAAATACAGGGGAAAATAAAGAAGAAGAACCCCCCCCCAAAAAAAAAGAAAAAAACCCTAGCTGTGGTCTCAGCACCAAACACAAGCATAAATACATTTATGTCTATTTTATCCCACTAATTCCACTGGTGTGTCAGTGCACAGTCCCCTCACCTTGTGCTGATGGGCCTGGGTAACACACATTTCTATGTAACTGTGGTTTCCAAACTTGCTACAGAGTAACTCCGTGTTATCACACGCTCTTCACAAGAGGCCTGCTGCCAGATGGTTCGCCCAGAAGAGGGAGCTGATTTCTCTGTCTCTCCTCCTATAAATGGGAAGGAGGTTTCTATTTTTGCTGTCTTGTTTTTGCTATTATAAATAATACCATAGCAAACATCTTTTTCTGTATCTGGAGCCATTTCCGTAGGATCCAACCCCAGAAATAGGATTTCTGAGTCAAACATGATGGATATTTCTAAGGCTCTTGACTCATTTAGCTAATTGGCTTTTCAAAGATTTGCATGAATCTATGCTCCCCCGGGAGTCCTGATTTGAGTCTTTAAATTCTGAGTGGCGGTGTCCCATGTACCATACCTTCTAGAGCAAATATTTTTCTGCTCAGATGTAAACTTTAGAGGTTCTGACACCTGAGGCAGTAGCCCCTCCTGTTTCACGTGTTCTGGGTCTTTCTGAAATGTGTATAAAGCAGTCTCGTCTGCAGCATATGCTTGTAGCCGGTCCTTGTTCTCTGCCAATCTTGTCTTAGACCATCAGTGGTCACTCCTTCCCTTTCCTCTTGGGGGCAATTTCCTCATCTAAAGGTCCTGCAACGATTCAGAAACCACCGGGCCGTGCTGGACCCTGCCTGGTCCCCACTTCAGTCTGTAGCTGCGTTGGCAACTCCCTGGTCTGAGTTCCTTCCCAGGCTTCGCAGAGTCTGGTGGAGTGGAAGGATTAGCACCCAGTAGTGGGTTAAGAGTTCACTCTAGTTTCTTGGTCACCTGAGTTACCACCCCTCTGATCCCCGAGGACAGGAAATGAAGTTGTTTTCAGACTTTGCCAACTTGAACTCCACCAAGGGAGAAAAATATCCCCTCAACCACCCCCTGCTTCTTTTGATACAAAAGAGAAAGGAAAAGAGAGATTAAAATATTTACAAGTATCTGATCTTTCCCCCTCGTGGGGAAGGCACATAATGGAGGAAAACAGACAGACATCTGTGAGCACTTAGAGAGCGGAAAAAGAAACAAGCAGGTGTCAGCTGAGCCCGTCAGGTGGTTGGCAGCGCACGCCCTGGGGACCGGGTTTCTGTCCTGATTATATTGTTTGATTCTGCCCAGGGGAGGGGCGATCTGTGGTGCATGTGGAAGGAGGAGAATGCTATGGGGCTGAGGGAGGGATTCTCATTTTAATTTGACTTACTTTGAGAGTGAGTTAAAGTTTTGTGGCAAAAGTTCCTCCAGGGCAGTTATTTGGGGGTCTTGAAACTGCCAAAAAAAGAAGAAGAAGAAGCTGGAAAAGATGGTAGACCAGACACAGGCCTGGAGAGGAAGGTGCAGGAACATATCAGGGCTCCAGGGATGGAAAGGAGCATGGTAGCTCAGCGTGGGGCTGGGAAGCACACGATTTGATGATCACGACAGTGACGATGACGATGGTGGCGGCTGTGGTACCGATGGTGATGGCCACGGCTAACATTTCCTGAGTGCTTGTTATGTCCCAGGGACTGTCCAAAACACTTTACGTAGACTCACTGTTGGTTCTTCACTATAAACTTATATAAAAATGACTATTATTGTCCTTTGTGGATGAGCAAACTGAGGCATGGAGAGGGTATGAGATGCGGCTGACAGATTTGGTCTGTGAATAATCTGGGTACACATAGATCGACTGGAGCCCGAAGGTATGAAAGAGAAAGGAGGTAGGGATGGCAAATGATCTTTCTGGGAGCCGGGCGGTCCAGGCCCCACATCTGGGAGTCTCCCTGGACTCGCCCCCCTCTCTTCAGTCCAGGGCACCCCCCAGCACCAGCTCCACCGCCCACCACCGCTCTACCCCCGACTTGCCGAGACTATGGCATTAACATCCCAACTGATGAGCTGCCTTCAGCAACACCTCCCCCCCCCACTTTTATATCACCTGTATTCTATTCTTAGAAGGGAAACCTTTGGAGAGTTTTCAGCAAAAAAGTGACATGGCTTGACTTTTGTTATAAAAGACTGTATCTGCTGCTCTGTGGGAAATATCAGCAGGGGAGTGTGAGTAGAAGCTGGGAGACCAGCCAGGAGAGGAGAGTGGCCGGACTGGAGGTAGCAGGGGAGGACTGATGGAGCAGTCAGATTCTGGCCACATCTCGGAGGTCGAACTGCACCTGCTGGTGGCCTGACGTAGGGTGTGAGAGAGGCAGTGAGGACGACCTCGTGAGGATGAGCAACTGTGTCTGAGGTTGCCGTTTCCTCGGGTGGGAGAGAGGGAAACGAGGGAATTGAGAGCTTCATTTGGACGTGTCCAGAGAGATGACTGTAGGGCCTCCAGGTGGAGATGGTGAAGAGGCTGCTGGATATAGAGGTCTGGAGTTCAGGGAGAGGGGGAGCTAGAGACGTAAGTGTGGGCCTCTGTGTACGGAAGGTGAAGCCCGCGGCTGGTGGAGGTCATCTAGAGAGTGAATGCAGACAAGGAGACCTGGACGCCGAGTCCAGGACATCCCAGCACGTGGACACTGAGAAGATGAGCATCCAGTCAAAGGTGGCGGAGGAGGACTGGCCACAGAGGGAGGAGGAGAACCAGGGCTGGGAGGGGGAAGGTGCTCCGAGGAGGGGGGAGCAGTCCCTTGGCTCTGTCAGCGTTGCCAGTGAGCGCGGGGACGAGGCCTGAGGATGGACCGTTGGTTGAGCCCTGTGCAGGGCACTGGGGTCCAGGACAAGAGCCAGTGCTGGGGGGTGAGGGGTGACTGAGCGGGTTCGAGAGCCAAAGGGCTAACAGAGGAGAGGGAACGGCGCTGCTGAGCGCATGCCAAGAAGTGTGGCTACATCAAGAAGGAAAGAAAATTTTTTAGTTTTAATTTTTTCCAGTCACCATTTATCCCCCCATCCCCTCTTCCACCTGTACGCCCCTGCCCCCCATCACCATGCTGTTGTCCAAAGGAAAGAATCTGAGGCAGGGGATGTGGAGTAGTGTTTGTATTTTTTTTTTAAGCGGGCGATGTTTCAGCATGTTTGCAGTTAATGGGTATAATCCAGCAAATTGGGACAAATGGATAATGCAGGCCGGAGCCGCCTCCAACAGGACTCCCTCTTCTTTATTGCACAGCTTGGGGCGTTGATCAATGTGCTCAGTAATTGCTTGTGGTTGATGTTTCCGCGTTTGTCTCTGGCATTTATTTCCCCTTTAGGCAAAGTTGTTTCACTCAAATATGCCCATGAAACTGGATCAGATCCATTTAATGATGAAAATGCTTTGAAAACAAACAAATCCCCTGACTTTTGTCCATGGGATCTTGTCAGTTATTCTCTTATCACTTAGTTGTAGAGGTGTCAGCTGAATCAATAATAACAGTTATTATTATTGAAGGCTTGCTCTGTGCTTTACATGAATCATCTCCTCAAAGCATCTCTGTGATATACATGCTATTGATGGTCTCACTTGAATGATGCAGAAACCGAAGCTCCAGAGGTTGAACTGCACACGCCCAGGGTCCCGCTGGCAGTGTGTTGCGGAACCAGGTTCAGAACCGGATCCCACCCTCTTAGTCACGCCGCCCAGAGAACTGCCCCTCCCTGAGGCCCCACAGAGGGCACCACCGGCGGTTGTGGCCGCATCTTCCTTCAGCCCATCCTTGGTGGAGGACCCCCTCTGCCTGGACTCAACCCTTCTCTGTGCTGGGGCTGTCCCAGAGACCTGCGGCGCGACGCCGGCGGGGCTAGGGCAGCAGGGGGCGCTCTCCTGCCGCGGGAGGCCCGCCGCAGCTCCAGACAGCGGAGACGCGGGGAGGAAAACGAGACTCCCTCACCTGCCGCCGCGACCCAGCGGGCTTTGCCCCTCCGCTGCGCCCTCCCCATCAGAGCTGATCCCTGCGGCCGTTAGCAAAGCTATTTCACAGGGGCAGGAAGAACCTGTCTGTGGAGGTTCGCCAAAAACTGCTGCCCTGGGGAAGGGCCCTGGGGAAGAGGTGGGATAGACGTGGGAGGTGCTGGCCCTTGGCTAGTGTGTGTTGATATTAACACAGTGGGGCCAGCGGGGAGGGGACCCGCAAGCCTAGGCCCTCCGCTTTGTCCTGCAGTCCAGCTCCTCGGGGTCCAGCTCCTCGGGGTCCAGCCCAGCGCCTGGAATGGGGCGCATCTGGTGCTGGGCAGGCGCTCAACCAACACCGGCTTTCTTTCCCGAGTTCCTCTCCGCGATCCCAACCACCGGAACGTTGAAATACGAATTCCCAGTTGGGGAAAACAGTCTCGCGTCTACAGGGATGCAACAAGAAAGGGAAACACCCCCTGTGACTTTGAAGTGAATGTCACAGGAAGAAGCACGAAGAGGCTGCAGGTGCCATTAACCCTTCTCCACCCTCCTCCGCCTTTCTCCCAGGACCCCACTGGCCCTTTGCTGCTCTGAAGGCAGGGGAGCAGCCGGCCCAGGGGAGGGCCAGAATCAAAAAGAAAGCCATGTGGTGGGCGCCTGGGCCCTGGCGCCTCCACAGCTGTCAGCTGCACATGACTGCTGCTTCCCGGGGCCAGAGGCGCCCCTGCCCCACAGGCAGGCAGGGACCAGCTGCTTCCTCCGGGAGCGCGCTCTCCTTGGTCTTCTCTGGGACCCACAAGCCCAGACCAGGCAGCAAAGATGAGACAGAGGAGGAGAAACCCGTTACTCACCCCCCATTCCTAAATGGTTCCAGATTTGGCTTGGCTACGCCCGCACCTACACCCCCCCCTCACCCCCCGCCCACCTCCATTACTGATTAAGTTTGGACTCTCCAGGGCAGCTGCTCCCTAGGGCTCCCAGAAGAATCTGTGGGTGGCAGGAAGCAACCAGTGTCCTGGCATCTCCCCAGACAGAAATCTAGCCCTTGGTTTGGAAGCACTTGCTTTGCGCCCCCCTCCCCACCCCCACCCACCCCAATCTGCCCAGAATCGGAGGAGCCACACTTACAGAAAGACTCCTGCCACTGTAGATCCTTTGCATTGCCCCTTTGGAAGTAGCCAGTCCCAGAGCTGTTCTGATGTGTTTAGAGGTACAAATATTCTACCTGGTACCAGCCAGGCTTGGCTATGCTTTCTGTGAGTTAGACCTAAAGAAACTCAAAAGTCCCATGTGCCACAGGGAAGCAGCAATCCCCTGCTGAAGAGAGAGGCAGAGCAGGAAATAGAGGAAGCAGCCCCACCCTCAAGGGGCTTGTGATCTAGCTGGAGAGATGGCACAGAAACACTCGGGAAGTGCGGTACCAGGATGGCGGTGCAAGGGTTTCTGCCACAGTAGAAGATGTCACAGGTCCCTCCGTGATTAATCACCAGGCCCAAGGCTCTGACAGTAATTGCTCTCCTGGCTGGGGAGAGGAGTGCTGCAGACCCCGGGGTCAGGGGGGGCCGCACAGGGGCAGGTAGGAGGGAGGCCTGGGTTTGAGTTGCTTCTTGAAGGCCGAGTATATCAGATATTATTAAGAGAAGTCGTGATTCTTTTTTGCTTTGGAAAAGATACAGAACTAACCACCCTTTCTAGATTAGCGTCTGATTCCAGAACACTGCTTCTCACATCTTCAGGATGCTCAGAAAATGTAATTTGATAAATAAGAACGACCTTTTATGGGTACCTATTATGTGCCAATCATGGCACGAGGCACATTTTCAGAGATTGTTTCTGGTATTCGCAACCACACTCATCGGAGACCCTCCCCCACCCTAACGCGCAGAGCACACAGGGAAGGTCCTGGAACCGAGTTAGAGCGAAGCCAGTAGCGGAGGCCTGGTCTCTGAGTCCAAAGCCTGAGGGGCTTCGATTTGCAGAAGGGACCCACTTGGTAGCTGCTTTCTGAGTAGTTTCCCGTATTAGTGCCTAGCTGCCTGAGAGAAGACCTGGGCCCCCGGAAACCTCCGAAAACACTGCGTGGACTGAGGACCTGGCCGTGATGTTGTTTTCCTGTCTTTATTTAGGAGAAGGGAACGGAGGCGCGAACAGATATTGTTACTGCTAAGGAAAAACGGAGCAGGAGGGAGGTTTCGGAACTGGAGGAGGGTCTGAGCCAGAGGAAAACATTCAGAGGGCGGGGATCTCAGGACTCAGAGGACCCTCCAGGGAAAGACAAATGGACTCTCCCCCACCCCCACCCCAGGCCGCCTGTCCATCCTGACGCTGTCTTAGGTGACGCTGATGAGCCTGACTCCAGCTCCTGGAGGACACGGAAACCTCAGTCCTTGGAGTGGGGAGAGGCCAGCCCTTCAAACCCCTGCCCACGTGGCTCTTGGCAGGGGAGGGGACAGGGGAAGGTGGCACCAGGTCACACTGCCTACACAGAGGGCGCTTCTGACCTGTCAGTCAGGTAGAATGCAAACCTCTCCCCTCCCTCAGCTTTGCTTTCCCGACTCCACGGAAATAAGAGGATCAACTCCCACCTCCTCCTCTCTGTTCCTGTGGAAACTCTGATGTGCTTGGCTCACGATGAACCTTTCAAAAACCCCTATAGTTTGAGACAATACACATGTTCCTCCTTATGAAATCAAAACCACCGTGTTCTAGAAAAAATTATATATATGCACCCACTCCTCCAGAGATGACCGCTGTGACATTTGGATGTGCCCAGGTGGTGGTGTTACCTTTTTGTACACAGCTTTAATGAAATCACGCTCAACTTGGTGTGCTACTGATTTACTTAGATTTGCCCCAAATTACTTTTAAATTTTTTGTGAACATCATTTAATTACTATGTAATGTTCTGTCATATGGGTGTATCATAATTATTTAATTCCAGTATAACTGGGTATCTAAACAACTCTAGCTTTTTGCTACTCTCAGTCACATCACAGTGGACATATTTGTGCATGAAGATTTTTGACATTTTAGTTTATAGCCTTAGGATGAAGTCCCAGAAGTAGAACCGGAGGCCAAGAGCACGAACGTATTTAAGGCTCTTGATGTATTTTTCCAAATCGCTTTCTAAAAGAGTTGTATTAATTTATACTTTATTAGGAGTCCATAAAAGTGTTAAGCGTGTCACACTCTTGCCAACAATCGATACCGTATGTTAAAGATGAGTTCTTAACTACTCGAGTCTATTCTCCTTGAAAAACAAAAATGCTGCAGATCAGGCCGACCTCATCTTTGACCACGTCCTCCCCCTGGTGTCCTCCGAGTCTGTGCGAGGATCCCCAGTGACAGCTGCTGGCTCCAAGGTCTTCCCCGCCTTCTCTCTATTTTTACATACACCAATTCAGGGCACCTTTTGATCCCGTACACCTGCTGGCATCTTAAAAAACGTGTTCCTTTTCTCCCCCGGGAGTAGAGCAAACCTTCCCCGTGCGGGGCCAGCGAGGACGTCGCTCGGGCGGTGGCCCCGGTGTGTCTGCTGCAGCCACTCCTCTGCTGCTGCAGCGCAGGGGCAGCCACAGGTGGTCTGGGAGTCGAGGAGCGGGGCCGTGTGCCAGGAAAGCTTTGCTGACCGGAACAGCCCGGCAGGCGGGATTGGCTTGCAGGCTTTAGTTTGAGACCCCTGTTCTAGATTGTAAATTCCTCGGAGCAAAGGCCAGGCAGATGCCCTACGTCCCTGGAACGGGGTTGTGCACATCTAGGGGCTTGAGAATGACTAGGTAGGAAGGTTGACATTTTCAGTATTGAACTCGGGGGCTTGAGATAAATAGAAAGGATAGGGAGGCATCATTCTGCATGGCCTGCTCTGTGCTCCCTGCACCTCAGCTGATCTGGGTGGGGGAGAGAGAGGAACATGAAGGCACATTCCAAAGTGACTTGAGTTCCTTCGACCCTGGCAGTGGGAAGTTAAAGAGACAGACCGAAACCTTTCTCCACTCTCCCACCCCTTAGCTGACCCCAAGCCCAGTTCTGCCCCTGCGGTCAGATGGGCAAGGCACATGCCAGGTGGGATAACGTTTGCGTGCCTGTAATGTAGCTATGGGCAGAGGAACAATAGCCAGCATTTGGTGAGCACTGCCATGGATGCCTGTACACTCCTGACAATCAAACAAACACTAATGGTGTTGCCAACGATGAGGTCACTACTGTGGTTATTCCCATTGTATAGATGGGGACAGGGGAGGACAGAGATTAGGTAACTTGCGGAGGCTCTCACAGCTGGTGATCAGTGGATTTGAACCTATGGTATCTGACTCCAATACCCCCTGTCTAGACTGTTGTTCTGACCACCTCTATGGCAGACCCCCCCCATTTTCCCACTCAATGTCCTTTCTACTTTTCTTCCTTAGTGTGAGGACCCTGGGCAACAATTCTGGCTGACAAACTAGTTTTCAGTCTCCCTTGCAGTTGAATGTGGTCAATTAGATGTAAGTGGAAGCTCTTTGCCTACTTCTCTTTCCTGCTGCTTGGAATGCAAACACGATGACTGGAGCTCCAGCAGCCACGGCGAAACCACCTCGTGGAGGGAAACCACATGCTGAGAGTGGCAGAGCAGAAGCGTGGAAGGAGCCTGGAAGCTACTAGATCGGCTCTGGGCTGCCTCATTCTGGAGTCTTTCTTTTCCTTAAAAAAAAAAAAAAACCTGAGAGAGATATAAATCTCTGTCTTGTTTAGGCCTCATCGATCAGGTCTCTCTTACAAAAGATAAATGCAATTCCAAGTGTCAAAGCCTGGAGAAGGTCTGTAGTTTGCAGGTCTTACGACACACCAGAAATTTGCCAAAGGGAGCCCATCTGGCAGGACCCGAACTTGGGCTTCTTACTGTGTTCTCCAGTTCCCGAGGCAGCAGGTGTAATGGAACAAAATGACCGGGGCAGGTGCCAGAGACTGAACAGAAGTGGAACCCAGGACAAGGGGAGGAAATGGGCTGAAAGGGCAGAAGAAAGAGCCCCTCATGGGCAGCAGGGGTTTTCCACGCCAACTTTGAGAGTGGCAGCCACACAAGGCCAAGAGCTGAGGTTGAAGGAGCAGAACCCCAATTTATCTGTGGATTCTGAACAGATCAGATGATACACCAGGAGCTAGAAACAGAGGACCTGTTTGTGTGTTCCAGATCCATATGGGTTGGCTGACCGTCAATAATACCGCACCCTCCTTCCTTCCTTCCACTGTCCAGCCCGCTTACAGCTGGGTGGGAATGAAGCCCCGTCGGACCCAGCCCGAGGTACAGTGGAGGAACCCCCTCCCGCCCCCGCACTTTCCCATTACAGGAGCAGCGCACAAGGTCCATTGGTCCCCATACCTTCAGGGGTGTAGGGTCACTCCCTGACACTCAGAGGTGGGGTCAGGTCCACGTTGTAGTAAGTGGGGAGTCTGAGGCTCAGATATTCAGTGTCAAGGCCATGTGGGGCCAGGTGAGGGGGTGAGGGCATCTGTAAACCCATTCCATGAGTGGACACAGACACAGCAGAACAGTCATTTCCCAACTTAAACAAAGAGGAGAAGGAGTGGCCTGCGCTGTGCGGTTAACCTTGAAAGAAAGTCACTGACTGAGGTCACACACTTCACCCTTGTCCTCTGACAAATGCAGCATTTCCCGGTTTTCCCTTGGACGCCTCCCTATCAAGATCATCTATAGATTTCCCTTCAGTTGGCATACTGGCTGCAAAGATAACATAGGTATTTTCAGTCAGCCCAGAGCAGGACAGATAAGGCAGGAGAGCGGGGAAACTCGATTGAGTGACCAAGATAAATGTACTGTACCACAGGAAATCGAAATGCAAAAATAAGAACTGGGAACATCTGAAATATTTAAAAAGAGAGAGAAAAACGGGCAATCGGAGCCTTACCCCTTCATCTCCTGAGCTCCTGAATATTACAAAAGAATAGGGTGGAGAAAGTCCCAGAATAGCAACTAGCCATTTCGGGAGACAAAATGACAGGGCTGGCTTACAAATGGGATTCTAATTAAGAAAGGAGGAGAACGGAGAGGGGCTTGGGGTTTGGTTCTTCACCTCTGCTCTCGCTTAGGCTTTGTCTCCGAGACGCCCACCTGTGTGGCGGTGCCTGCCTCTGGGAGACCTTCGTCCTGCTCTTCCTCTCTGAGGGTCAGGGAAGGAGGTGCAGCATCCTCGGATGATGGGCATGAGGAGCGTGTTGGTTAGAAGCAAGGCATGGCTGCTGCCACCAAGACGCCCAGGCCCAGGCGCAATCGAGTAGCTTTCATAAGATGAGTGTGTACGTCTCTGTGACGTCACAGTGTGAGGTGAGCCTTCCATACACTCAGAGGGACCCGGGTTCCTGCCGCCAGGCCTTGGTTTTGTCTCCAGGGCTGGGGCCGGGCTGCCTGGTTCCAGCGGCAGGGAAAGAGAGCATAGAAAGGGCACGTCTACGTGCCCCCAGGCTCGGGCTGGGGCGTGGCACCCCTCAAGGGCAGCTGTGGTGTTGGGTGGGCAGCAGGCTCTGGCAAAAGCTGCCCCTCAGTCTTGGCCTGGGTTTCCTCTGTCACCGATGCCGTAGTAGACCAGCTGAACTGAGTCCTCATCCTGGCAAGCCGCAGGGTCTGGTGGCAGAAGCCCTTCTTGGTGAAGGAGTGACAGCATCTTCCCCCATCTCCTTGCAAGTGGTCCCCCCTTGCACCCACCCACCCCCATCCTTGCACCAACCTGGGCTGCAGGAGCTGAAATGCTCGTTTCCACTTATTATGAATGAGAAGCATTATCTTTGCAGAAAGTCTCCCTTTTACCCTCCCAGACAGAGTAAACTCTAGGAGGCAAGGAGGTCAAATGAAGCCATCAGCACCTGACGGGGGACAGGACTTGCAGGTTCAGGAAAGAGCACAGCCCACAGACCACCCTCCCAATCAGCACCGAGGGGAATGTCTCTCTCATCCGGCTGGAGAGGGTGGTGGGGGTTCCAGGCACCAGGCCCCCATCAGCCAGGAGTCAGTCAGCCTGCTCTCCCGCAGGGCTGCTGCAGCCCTGTGCTGTCAGCCACGGGCAACCTCTCCAAGTCAGTGGCTTTGGATCAGCCTTCACAAGAGCTTTTCCGGGTGCTGCCGCCTCCACAGTCAATATGCATACATCTCCAGGAGTTGGCTGCCTAACACCCCCTCTGTTTTCAAGGATAAAAATCTATGCAGAAAACACCCAAGTGATTCAGAGGGCACGGTCTAGCTTATCTATTTTTTTCCTTCTTATCATCCACTTGGCGTTTGTTGAAACAAGGAAACTGTTTTCTTCCTTTAGACATGAAACATGGCCTCAGATACCCTGACTTGCTGTCAGAAGACCTGGGCTCTCGGGAGTCTGCATGAGGAACTCATGCTGGCTGCAAACAGTTCACTCCTCGAAGTCTCTCTCCAAAGCAACCCAGGAGCAGGCTGAGCGTGCATTTCTCAAGACTTTGCAAGAAAGAATGTGTTTATGCTGGAAGAATACTCTCAATACTCTAAACTGCCAGCGGCTCTGACTCCGCACCTGCCGCAGGGCGGCTAACGGGTGCGCAGAACCTGGTACTTACCTTGCTTTTGTCTTCTTTAGATACAACACCTTGAAGGAAAGCACTTCCCGAGTCCCAAGAGCGCCCTCCGCTTCCTCTCCTGGTCAGGCCAGGCTCTTGTCAGGACACCTTCCCATCAATCTTAGCACTTTGCAATTTAGACGGCAGAGCTCTTTTCTCTCTTTTAAAACAATAGAGTTTATTTTTATTTTCTATGTAAGTCACGCAAGTTCAATGAAAAAAAATGGAAACTATGGAGTGACCAGGCGACTGAACGAGCCGGGCTTGCTAGGCTGCAGCTGGAACGACTCTCTCTGTCCCCGCTGGCCCTGCAGACTGGCCCTGTGGACTTGCGTCCCCTTCCTCTAGATTTTTGGATACGCCCAGATATTCACGAAGAGTCTCATTTCTCCAGGTCATAAAACGTCAAGTTCATTCTCATCTCAGACTCTCATGCAATTTCTTGGCCTGTGAGCTCAGGGGTGTGGTCAGCCCCCTTGTCTGTTTTCTCCCTTGCTCCTTGTCCCCACTGGGAGGCTGCCTTTGCTCCAGCCAGCATGCAAGAAGGATCGGGGACAGGGTTGAGGGGCCTGCTAGGTTTTGGTTGACTGGAACAGTTGTTCCCTGGTGTCCCCTGGGTGTGTTTCTCTTTTGGGGTCTTTGGAAACATGGGTTCCTCAGAGACCAGAGACCAGTGTCAACTCCTGTCTAAGCAAGCACCCAAGGGCCAAAGCCGGCAGTGTGTGCAGGCACAGCCATCCAAAAAGGGGTCTTAGGTGGGGACACAAGGTGATTGGCAAGCCACAGAAGCTGGAAACCGGCAAAGGAGAGGAGGTCTCTGCTCATGTGGGAGACAGTTTCTGTTGAGCCCAGGTTGGAGGTGGATTATGTGAGCAGCTCCTTTGAAAGTGGCCAGGCTGGCCTGGGCAGCACGTTGCTTTCCTCGTGGGCCCAGGATGCTAATAATAAATCTTGCTGAACTCATCAAGGTCATTGTCTTCCTCATTGCCATGGCCATCATTATCATCATCCATAATGGCATCCTCAACTGGGGGAACAATGAGTTTCTTTGTGTAATTAGGAGACTCCTGGGAGGGCCTGGATTACATTCGGCCATTCCTTACCCTCTTCCTCTTGTCTCCTGAGAAAAGAGCATTCTGGGGTCTGACTACGCTGTCCTCTGTGTTCTCTCTGCAGAGGACAGAGTGGCTAGAGGTCTTTTTCCTGTCAGTACCCAAGGTGGACTTACCTCCCACCTTAAACCAGGGGTGAACTAACACATGAACCCAACACGGCATCTGTTTATAAGCCCAGCTCACATTTGGCTCAGTGTACAAAAGGCAAAATGCCTCTCTTCTCGCATTGTCTTAAAATTTTCAACTCAATCATATGAAGACTCCCAAAGCTTTGAGCCTTAGGTAACAACAAAGTTCCAACTTTACAGGGATGTTAAAGCTCTCAATTCAATTTTTTTCTTTCTCTTTTTCATCTAAATGGTCCAGGGGACAGAGTGGGGGTGGGTTAGGAAAGAGAGAGATCAATCTAAAATGTGGAGGCTGATGGCTAATGGCCTTTAGATCGCAAAGATTGGGTAAACAGGTTTAGCACACTGATTCAACATATTAATTGTTTGTTAACCTTTGCATAACCTTTAGGAAGCCTCTGAATGTGTGGATTTAAAACCCAGAGTACACTGGACGTAGTCCCAGGGCACAACCCACTTTTGCAAGGTGTTAAAACTCATTAATTTTCCGTTGAAGCTGGGCAGGAAAGGGGGGTTTGGGGGAACAAAGAATACCAAACAGAAAACTAATCAAGCAAATTAATGTATGCAGAAGGCTCTCTCCCAGGCTTGCAGAAATATCCATTTGTTACCTATATAAGCTATAATTACATAAAATGCAAGCGACCAAGAGATGGAGTGTGATTTAAGGGTTGAGAGAGCAAACATAATAACAATAGCGTAATACTAATAGCCATCATCACTCTAATAGTGTTGGCCCTGGGCTGACACCCTCATTTAGGGATGTCTGAGCATGTCAGCCACAATAATTAATCCTCTTGCTGTATGGTGAGGGTTGCTCGGGCCATCACCCCCTTACCCCTCAGGTGGAGAGGAGGACATCGGGACCGGAAAGAGGCTATGGAATTCAACTCACCACCTCATTCATCTGCCCCTGTGCCCTGGCAAGCTCCAAGCTGGAAGGGACTGGCAGCCCAGGGACAGGCCATTGTCTTAGTTCTGTGACACTTGAATGAGAAGAATGGATCACTGATGGTCTTCTGGTAACCAAATCATTCAGCCATTCAACAAACACTCTTCAGGTGAAGAGAAACCCTACAAGGCCCTCGGATCTATTCCATGGTCTGCAGCCTCCAAACTTTCTCCAAAGACCTTCGCTTGCCCTGTTCTTTGAGCCCTGGAGAAACAGACTGCTGGTTCTTTGATCCCCAGGGTGTCTCAGTGTGACACCTGAGACTGTCCTTTTCTCTCCCGGTCTAAGTCCTGGCAGCTGTCATCTGATTTCGGTCTTCGTTGGGCCACCTTCCACAGCTGACCTGAGCCTGTAATCCCACTCCCCCCGAGGACTTCAGTGGTGTCCCTGCCTCACAGTGTCACTTCCCCAAGGTGAACTTCTACATAAGGAGCAATCTCCCAACTGTGTCTATTGAGGATGGACCTTGGAGTCTGCGCCGTGCGATCTGGCCTCCGGTGAGGTCTCCCTGTGTCAAATCAGCTCTCCAGTCGGTCATTCATCTCGATGTCAACACTGCTTTTCCGGAACGAGCCGGACAAGAGCTTGGGCCCCTTTCCCCCGTGCCGATGGCAGGAGCAGGCCCCCAGCCCCTTCCCCAGCAGACACCTCCTTTCCCAGTCCCTCCCTCCCTCCCCCTGGCGGCGATCTCTCCCTTCCTGCTCCTCCGCTGAGCACATGCTTTAATCAGTTGCCTAACCCCTGGCCCAGCCACTCGCTAGTTGTGTAACTTTGTGTATATTTCTCATCCTCTTTCTGCCTTGGTTTTGACTCCTGCAAAACAACGTATTTGGACAAAATGATTTCTAAGGTTGGTCTGGGACACAGAGTAAGAGGTAGGAGAACACGTGTGTCCCGGCCCCACAAGGGTCTGCTGTAGCGGCCTCACCCCTAATGGCCTGCCTGCTCCCTGCCCCTGGCAATGGGAACCCTACTCCCGGCTGGGCAGAGTGGTAGGAAAGAGCGGCGTTCTGGACTCTCCCGTAGTCTCCGGACTGGCAGCAGCCCACAAGGCCTTCCGGACTGCGGGGCCACTGAACTCAGCATCCCGCAGACATCCCATTTCGGTGCCTCGTCCCCCTTTCCCTCACTCTCCTCACACCTGACCTCTCCTCCCTGTGCTGCTTGTACACTCTTGGCTTTTGAGCTGCTCAGCCAGGGCTCTCTCTGCAGTCTGGGACCCACTGAGGGTGACCTTGACCAACAGAAGTGACAGGGAGATATCAGTCTCTTAGAGGGTCTGCCCGGCTTCTTGGTTAGAAGGCAAAACAAAGCACAGCAACAATCAAGAATCAAAAACTGAAGAGAGAAGAGAAAGAACCCCACCTTACGCACAAAGCACTGTGCCTTTTGCCTAACCCCTCCGAAGGTAACCCGTCTGTGCATGTATGCACACAAAATTTGCTCATGCACCATGTTTAGGTATGTAGGTTCTTTAAAAACATACATGCTTATGTATTGTTTTTCAACCAGTTTTTTTCATTTATTAAAAGTCTTTCCATATCAGTAGGTGTAGATTCCCTTCATTATTTTAAAATCACTAGAGTATTTCATTGTATGGAGGTACCATCCATTTCCCTAACGATGGATATTTAAGGCCGATTCTCCTTTTTGACTATGAGCCTCGTGGCCGTGAACACCCATCCCTGCCTCCTCACGTGCATCTGCCAGGCTGCCAAAGGGTCGATTCCAGGGGTCGCTGGGTCAGAGGGCGTGGATGTTAACCTTTTGATCAATGTTCATATTGTTTTTGAAAAAGCCTTTATTCTCCCCCCCCCCCCCCCCGGCCGGCCGTCCCTCCCTCCCTCCCTCCGTGTGAGAACGCCCGTTTCCCCACCTTGCCTCCAGAACTCCTCCCAGCTTTGTCCTTTTTGTCTCTCTAACAGGTTCTCCTAACATCCACCAGCCCTCCTGCCCTGTTTTCCTGCCTTGGAACGCTGAAACCTGGCTGTAGTGCTGGAGTGTGGTTCTTCCCTGGGTGACAAGTTGTCCCCCGCAATGAAATCTAGAGATATCACCAGCCTCCACTGTTTAATATTCCCTGCTGTGTGCCGGGCCCACCCAGCAACCAAGACCTTTGGGGGAAAACATGCCGTGATCTGAAAGGCAGAGATTACTTAATAAAACGCGACAGCCCCATCAGAGGCCACAGAAGTGCCACTGTTTCCCAGGGCATCTCTAGGTTCCCCGCGAAGCAGGTGGGGGCGGGTCCCCCTCTGAGAAGCCACAAGAATACGGCAGCTGGTTTCCTACAGGACGTCTGCCCAGTCCAAGGGGGCAGCCCATCCCTTTTCCGTCTCTGTGCCATTAAATTGCACCGAGAAGCCCTGAATGTTTCTATCATCCCCTAATGACGGGGTGGGGGAGGGATGGAGACCAAGAGCCCACATCCGTGGTTAATTGGAAACGTTATCACCTTTCTTCAGAGGCCAAATGTCCAGCGCATTTCCAATTTCGCTCTTCTTGCTAAGACTGGAAACAACAGGCTTGGCCCCTGGAGCGCACCTCTGGAATTAAATACCGTTTGCAAAGCCCGTAGCTGCTTGAGGAGACAGTCGCTTCTTTTTGCCTTCCTCAGACTTTGATACCTTTGGCCCGGCCCCTACCACGCTGTGCCCCGCCCCACCCCGCAGACTCTGCTTTCGAGTCCCACCCCAGGGCCTGTCAGATCACATTTTTTTTTGCATGAAGACAAAAAGCCATCTGGAGCTCCCGGTCTCTACTGTCAGTGGGTTGCCATTCCCAGGGTCTCCTGCCAGGCACCCCGATTAAGAGTCACCCCCCACTGGCTCTCTCTCTTTACCCTTCCCCTAACCCCCTGCCCACCCCTGCCCCTCCTCAGCTCTGGCGCCTGGTCTCCTACCACTGGGACCCCGCTACCTTGTCTTGGCAGAACAATGTGGGCTGTCAGCTTGTATTAGTGCGCGGAGCAAAGTGTCACAATTTCAGGAGGTTGAAAGCTTGCAGATTCTTCATTTTGTTCTGTGAGCCCGGAGTTTCTCTCCTCGTTGCTAATATACTTATCCTAAGGCCTCCTCTATTCCTCTTGGTCCCAAACCTAGTTAACATGTTCAGGAAGAGTCTTTGTAAGGACACAGAGCCAAGGACACAGCACAGAAGCTGGTGGGAGGTGAACTCGTCTCTCCTTGGCTCCCACGGCCCGGCAGGGCGCAGATCGTGCGGGGAGGGGAGGGGTGGGGGAGGGTGAGAAGAGAGGCCACCTCCCCTCCCCTGCGGTCAGGGCCCCAGGAATTACATTTGCACTTTAGGATGCCTATGTTGGGACAGCGGGGTGAGAACCCAGGCCCTGGGGACCCCTGGCATCCCAGTGCCCAGAAAAGGGCTCTCAGTGGGATGCAGAGGCCTCTGCTTATAAGAGGGACTTGGTCACAGCTGTCAGAATGGCTGTCGTCAGTAAGTCAACAAACAACAGTGTTGGTGAGGATGTGGAGAAAGGAGAACTCTCACGTACTGTTGGTGGGAGTGTAAATTGCTTCAGCCACTGATGCAGACACCGGCCCGCAGTGTCTGTGTCATTATGGATGAAATGAGACATTCACATGGACTACTGAGTCCGGTGGAGGAAAAGGGACAGCATGGCTTTTCTCTCAAGGAGAGCAAAAGCCCGCGGCCTCCGCCCTGACAGGCCTTTAATGGGTTTCTCCACCCATTGCATGATGGTCCTCATTTACTATGCACAGATTTGCTTTAGGTGGTTACCTTTTTCAGAAAACAAAGGAGCCAGTGCTGCCAATCACATCACAGAAGAGGGATATTTGCAAATGAAAAGGCAAAACAGGTTGAACTTGTTACACTCATCCTTGGAAGGTTTAGCATGGATTTTAGGAATTTGCTTTGCAGTAAATGTCCTCAATTCAGGGTGAGGGAGTTTTAGCAAAAAGCAAGACTCATAGTGGCCTAGGCACATTGCAGGCCTGATTCCCCACGGGAGAACATATCCGTGGGTGTGGGTCCTGTGAATCTCCCAGTGGGAGCTGGGCCCACACCACACAGAGTGGCCTCCCACAGCCACTACAGAGAACAGTATGGAGTTGCCTCCAAAAATTAAAAAATAGAACTACCATATGACCCAGCAACTCCACTTCTGGGTATATATCCAAAGAAATCCTAAACACTAATTTAAAAAGATCTATGCGTCCTTATGTTCATAGCAGTGTTATTTCCAATAGCCAAGATATGGAAGCAACTTAAGTGCCCATCATCAATAGATAAGTGGATAAAGAAGTCATACATATATACAATGGAATATTACTCAACCATAAAAAGTGAAAATTTACAATTTGCAACAAAGTGGGTGGATGTAAAAAGTATTATGCTAAGTGGAATAAGTCCAACAGAGAAAGACAAATACCACATGACTTTACTTATATGTGAAATCTAAAAAACAAAATAAATAAACAAACAAAACAGAAACAAGCTCATAGATACAGAGAACACACTGGTGGCTGCCAGGTTGTGGGGGGGCTGGTGAGACGGGTGAAAAGGGGAGGAGATTAAGATGCACACATTGCCGGCTCTAAAAACAGCACAGGGAATACTGTCAATAATGTGGTAATAACCATGTATGGTGTAGGATGGGTGGCTTATCGGGGTAATCACTCCGTAGGCTATACAAATATTTAATCACTATTTGTACATCTACGACTAATATAATACTGTATATCACCTGTAATTAAAAAAAAAAGATGGTGACTTTGTCAGGCAGAGGTAGGCTTTGCCCTGAGGGGGCACTGGGTGCAAGCAGGTGCTGGGCTGCCCCAGGGAGAGCAGTGGAGGGGCCACTTGGCCAGCACTTGGGCCGGGGCATTGTGCTTCCACAGCAGGACTCTGCCCCTTGGGAGTCGTGGGGCCTCGAGTTCTCAGCTGTGATAATAATCTACTGCCTTGCGGGGCTGATGTGAGGATGGGATGAGGTACTGGTGTAAAGCTTAAAACATGATGCTTAGCTCCTAGTAAATGCTCACAAAATAGGGGCTGTCACAATTATTTCTAGTTCGGGCTTCGGACTCCAGGTACCTCGTCCCTCAATTCCTATTTGGCGGTGGTGTTGTTCGTCTTTGCATTCCTGAGGTGGGTGGGAACTCTTCCCCAGAGCAGGAAGAGGGGCCCAAAGGCCCCAGGGGGCTGCAAGGTGTGTGCCCTCTAGGATGTCCTGGAAGGGCCAGCACCTGGCCTGCGAGGTCTGCCTAGGGAGGTACCTGGCCCTGCTTCCCCTCTGTGGATTGCTCTGGATGGTGGGAAGTGGTGGAAAGGTCAATAAATCAAGTATCGTGTGTCTGAACTGAAATTCAGCTGGGTCTCCAACACCAGACTCCAGATCAGCTCTGGGAGTGTATAAACTCTTATTTAAACAAGGCAACAACTGGCCTTTAGATCAGAAACCCAGACAGAAGCATCGAGCCTGAATGTGCTCATTGTCCTCTCCTCTCATTTGAAAATGAATCTGGATCTGTCTCTGAGCTGAGTCATCCCAGCACTTCTCCAGGGTCCGTGTGAGTCACGCAGGGCCACCTGTCCTGGGACAACCCCGCCTCACCTTCCTGTGAGTGGAGGTTCTGTTTCTCCGGGACAGCAGCGGGGCGGAAGGGAGCTCGCAGCCTCTGAGCGCACACGTTTTTCTGATTAATCCTCACCAACTCCCGTGAAGTAGGTTTTATTACTCCCATTTCACACATGAATCACTGGAGACTCGGAGAGTTTAGGAAACCAGCCCACAGCCTCAGAGCCAAGTGAGGAGTCAAGAGCTGTCCCAGTTCTATTGAGCACCGAGTTCGGGCCCTCCGCCCCGCACCAGCCCCACTGGCAGTCTTTAATTAATCACCGAATAACAGCAGATGTGATACCTGTCAGGTTTTGTCAAGAGTTAACACACTGACGTGTTCAATTTTCACAAACGATCAACCGACTGGACCATAACAGCTCCAGTGTCTTTCCTCAAACACTGAAATGTCTTCGAGGCTCAGCTTCTCACTAATGACCACAAACGGCCTTGGGGAACAATCCTTTTTAAAGAGGAAGCCGGCCACAAACTTGCAGCGGACACGTGCGGCCCTGAGTTGGCTCACAAATCTTTCGGTAATGAGCACAGGAGTGGAGATGTTACTCGAAGCTGACGGTGCCGATGCTGATGAAATATTTGGAAGCCTAAAGGCTCGTGTGGCTGTGCTTTGAGCCCATCGATGGTGGAAACTTCCCTTATTTCCAATGAGGAAAAACAAAATGCTTGGCACAGGCCTGTAGACGTGGTCCAAAGTGAACCACAGGTGGGAACACATCGGGTTTCCCACGTCCCACCGCAGAAAACAAACGCTTTGCCATCTATTACTTCAGTTTTTTCTCTCTCTAAGATTAGAAAACTGAACTAGCGAGGTTGCTAATGTTCTTTGCAGACGCCACGCCCTATAATGTTGCGTCTCAATACCGGGTATCACGGCGGATGAAATAAAATGTTACGTATCGTAACAACAACAATTTATGGAGCCCTGGTCCTCTAGCAGGCTCTGTTCTAGGCCACTCTTGACATAGATATTATTATCATCCTCACTTGAAAAATAAGAAAACTGAGGCCCAGAGAAGTAATGGATCTTGCCCAAGGTCACACAGCTGGTGAACTGGCAGAACCGGGATTTGAACTGGGTAGTTAGACTCCCAAGCCCCGGTGTCTTGCTGTGGTCAGTGGGTAACATCCCCGCACAGACCCCACAGCCCTCTCTGTCCTCTTGCCCCGGACCTCCACTGCGCCCACACAGCTAACCCTTGGGCTGGTTTGTCAGGCAGAAAACTGAATGGATATAGCATCAAAGACAGGGCCACAGTCTGATTCAGTCCCTCCTCTGATTTCTAGGGGAAGTTGTGGATCTAAGCTCTTCTCTTAATTCTAACCATTTTGATTGGCCTTGAATGGATGTGCCCACTGACTGGTCACATAGGTGCCCGTATACCCAGGTCTGAGGCAGTGCCCGGGTTTGGGAGTCTGAAGAGCCAGGCTCTGGAGCTGGCTCGGCCTCTGATCTGCTGTGTGACCCCTGCAGTGAGCAGCCTCTCTGGGCCTCACGGCTCTTACTTTGCACTGCGGCTGGTTGATTAGCTCACTTCACAAATCCCAGGTGTGGGGGTCACACAGCTAGTTAGAGGCCGTGCTTTTTTTTTTCTTTTTTAAATTGTTGTTCAAGTATAGTTGTCTCCATTTCCCCTCCGCCACTTTCCCCCGCCCCACCCACCCCCACCTCCTACCCTGCACAGTGCTTTTTATTTGAATAAATTGCCAACACTTAAAGAAGGAAGCATATGCGTGAAAACCCAGGTCTCTATGATCTCACGAAAAACTGGAAGACCGATGAACTTGAACACCCCTTCCCACAGGGCAATGGCCAGCAGGGGAGGGGCCTCATTGTCCTGTGTGCAGGCCTCTGCGCCCTTCACATGGACTTACCCTCAGCTCGCTTCCCCAGTTCCCATTTCTTCTTGGCCCTCGGGCATCTGGGTTGGTCGCCCCTGGGGTCCGCATGCCCGGGGCCCTGTTCCACCTACTGTGGCCCGGGTGCTTCGTGTGCGCACCTGGCCTCCACCCATCCACAGGCCTGGAAAGTACCTACTTCCCTCTGACCTCCTACAGCAGTCAGTGCGGTGGCCTCAGAGTTGGGGGCGGCGGGCAGCTGTGGGCTTTGTGCTGCCGTGCCCTGGTTGATCTTTTTTAACTTTTCTGGTGAATCTCAAATTAATTTTTAAAATTAAATTTATTGGGGTGACACTGGTTGGTAAAATGATGTAGGTTTGGTGTTTTTGTTCTGTCATTGCTGCTGTTGCTACCGGGAGGCAGGAAGTCAGGAGACATCCTTTTTCGTTCTTTTTTGGCACTAGGTCTCGACTTGACCTGCCTCTGTAAGGGGGGTGGATGTCAAGGTCACGGCTGGACCCAGGGTGAATCACTGGAACCACTTCTGGACACATCTCCGCCTGGCTCTTTTCATGAAGCCCCTGCTTTTCAGAGATTAATTGTTGTTAAACGCAACTTATTTTCTAATCCCTTCGGGCTCCATTTAAAACCTTCTGCTTTAGTTTATGTTTTTTGATAAAGTCTCTGAGGTTGTTCTTTTTTTTTCCTTTTGGATTTGCCAGTGATTGTCCGGTTTGACAAATTGGATTCTTAAAGCTGATTCCTTGAAGAAAAGGATGCAGTGTGACAAGACAAGCACCAGCTCATCCTCGAATGAGGAGGATAAATAAAAAAATAAAAGCAACCCCATTCTCTGGCTTCCCTGTGACTCAAAGGGTGTCTCAGTTGTCACTGATAATCTAATCTTTCTATGATAGGTGAGGAACAGGACAATGGCGACCCAGCCAGGCTGTGGGTGTGATAGGCTTCTGATTAATAGGACTGTCCAATAAGTCCCCAGCCCCCAGGAAGATGATTAATGACATTTGATGTGAACTCTGACCTCCCCCGGCAGGAACAGAGAGAGAAAAGGGGGCTGTTCAGACAGGATGGTGCATCCTGAGAAGCTGATTGATTCCTGAAGGCTTTGTTACTCAGAGGGGGTGTGTGTGTGGGGGCGGGGTAGTGGGGAGTGAGGGGGCGCAGGGGAAGGCCCAGGCGTGTTGACTGCTGTTCCTGGGCTCTGACAAGCGCCCTGGCTTTGCAGCACATTTCACAGTTAGCCCCTCTCCGTGGACCAGCCTTTTAATTGCCCCCAGAACACTCCATTCCAGAAGCCATTCCTTCCCGGCCTTGGCCATCCTCTGCTGACCTGTCGTCTCCAATCCATGAGATCATGGTGACCCCACCCCAAGCCCAGTGCCCTGAATCAAACCCAGGAGGGCTTAAACGCCAGGCCAGTAAGCCCTTCTCTCTACTCTCTCCCCTGCATGGACCTAGGGTAGCTTGGAGTTTATGCCGGGTTTATGGCAAAACCCCGTTTCTGTGGCTGGCAGGGAGCTGTCAGGAGGAAAGGGGGCGCGGAGTGAGGTTGGCACCTAGGGCTGTCAGTCCGCATCTAGGGTGTGGGTGGAGACGGCCGCTCTGGGGGTTTGGCTGCCAGCACACCTGAGGCTTGGCAGTCGTTGGGTCTTCTCTGCTTAGTGCTCCAGGCTTACTTTCCAAATTGTCTCCCCTTAATAGGATGTTCATAAAACAACCTTAAAAGTTTCCAAATATTGGCTGTTTCTCGCTTCACTGCTTACCCCAGCTCTCGTGTCCTTAGTAGCAACCCCGTGTCACTGTCCTACTGAGAAGGACCACTTGGCGTCCAGGCCTCGGCTGTCCTAATGACCAAATGATTGCAGCCAAGAAAACTGTTAATCTCAAGATCAGTGGAGGGAGTGTGTAGGCTGCTGACCGCCCAAGAGGGATGTGTGTCTGCCTTTGGGTGTGAGCTGGCCCGCGTGCCTTCCACCAGCCGGGCTCGGCTTCTAGCCCCCCGGCCATCCCAGGGGCTGTCAGCGTGGGCAATGCCACCAGCCTGGACCACACATCAGAAGTGGTGCAAGTGTTTAGCTATTTTAGGGTGTTCTGGCATTATCTGATAAATATGAGTGGGAGATGGACAAGAGGAAGCTGTTGCTATAAGACTCACACCTAATCGGGGCGAGATGCGCCTTGGATAGCACACCGGGGCTGGTGGCGATTTAGTCTCAGAGGGACTATGCATGCAAGGCCCCTTGGCCAGGCCCTGGAAAACACCGAACTGGTGGCAGGAATTATTGCTATTTTTATTATTAGTAAACCTTTATTAATAGTGCAGTGCTCGCTGGATAACCGCTGGACGCTGTGCTCAGCTGTGAAGAAGAGTAACAACATTCAGGAGCACATGCGAGTTGCTGGAAAAGTATCTGAAAGAGAAAGTGTAATTGGGCATCTACAGTTTCTTTCTTCGCTGAGAAGGGGTCCCCCTCGCCACATGAGGGGGGTTTTGAGCTTCTCCCTGTTGGACTCTCACTGGGTTTTGAGTAACTCATTACACCAAGAAGCAGGGCGCTACCTGGACCCTCAAAGGCCATCTGAAGAATTTACCTGGGGCAGGAAGAGAAGGTGGAGCTGCCTGGGCCTCCCTCCGCCTCTGTTCCCAGGTCGCTGCCACACCATGTGAGGTCTGATGAGCCGGAGTTCATGGAGGCCACAGATGCTCACACGGGTCACTGGGCCAGGGCCATCCCACCCACTCTCCCTCCTTCACCGCAGGGCCTGCCAAGTTCACCCCTGCCCTGTCCAGTCCCGACTGAGAAAACTTCTTTCCTCCCCTGTCACCACAAGGCTACTTAATAATGGGCCAGTAAATCTGCCCAAAGTATTCAACTAATAAATTTACAAGTCCCATCCAGAAGTGTTTGAGGTCTGGTATTATTAGTCAGGGAGGCTCAGGGACTGATCAGCTCAATGGTGCTTAAACTTTGGCAATTGTCAGGGTCACCCGATAGGCTTGTTCAGACACAAACTGCTAGGTCCCACCTCCTGGAGTGTCTGATGCGGCAGGTCTGGGTAGGACCTGAGAGTGTGCATTTCTGACAAGTCCCCTGGTGACGCTGCTGACTGCTGGTCCGAAAACATTCCTTCCTCTCCCGGTGGCACTGGGAGAGCCGCTGGATTAGCTGGATTGGCGGAGAGCATCAGAATGATTTGGCAATCTTGTCAAAAATACCAGTTATGGATCTTTGCAACAGCCATGAAGTGTTTGGCTGCAATTAAAAGAATACCAGATGAAAACTGTTGAAGCAAGAACGTCATTTAAATCACGTGTCAGTCCAGCTGGAGATAGACCATTTGAGAGTGGGTTCAGCGACTCCGGGATGCCACACAAAATAGAGGCTCTTTTTATCTAATTGTTCATCCGTAGCACAGCTGAGTTTTCATCCCTCGGTTTGTTGCCTCACGAGTGCAGGATGGCTGCCACAGTTCCAGCTAGAGTGTTCTCATGCAGCTCCATCCAAGACATAAAAAGAGGCAGATCTGTCTCCCCCCACCCCCCTTGCTCCCTCACTCCCCCTCCGTCTCATTTGGTCATGTCATGTGTAATACGTGTGCATAACTCTCCCCATTACAACTCACTGGTTACAGGCCCCCCTTACATAAAACAATAGCAACAGGGAATGGAATTACGGAATGCATCCAGGGTCACCACCTGGGGCTGAGTGAGGGCTCACCTTCCTAGAGCATGTTACTACCTGATCAAAATAGGAGCCTATGACCCAGGGAGGGAAGGAATGTTACCAGGCAGAGACTAGCAGTGCCTGCCCCAGCTAGGGTGCCTTGTCTCGATTTTCAGAGACCGTCCTCATTTTAAAACTAAACGTCTCAGATCCCAGGACTCCCCCCCCTGCTGCCACTCCCTGCCTTGGTTCAACACAAATCAAGAGGGTTGGTCACCCTAACTCCGGTCTCCCTAGATCTTCTGAGTTAGAATCTCTTGGGGGTGAAATCCAGACCTTAGAAGTGATTTTTAATGCTCTCCCAAGATGATTGTAATGTAGGTCAGAGCTGGAGAATCACTGGGCTTTGGCCCCCGTGAAGCCATAACCGGGGACTGAAGGCCGGCATCTTCCCAGCTAACGCCAGAGCAGGAGGAAATCCCAGGTGAGGGGGTGAGGGCGTGACTCCGGAGCTCAAGCCTAGAGGGGCCCGAGGTCTGCAAATTCCACCCCCAGCCTGCTCCTTGTCCCCACCATGACATGGGACGGTCTAACTTAGAGTCCCCTGCTCTGGGCAGCCTTGAGCCCTGCGGCCACCGCTGCCAGGCCTCTCGGCACAGAGCTTGTGCTGTTGAACTTGCTAGGCTGTCCCCGCAGCAGATCCCGAGTTCTCTTAGGACAGAAACTTCATCTTAGATGTCTTCTATCCTGAGCATCAAGCACCATGCTGGCTCATCTGAATAATTCAATAAATATGTGCTGGATACATGAATGAATGAATGAACAAATGAACGAACAAATAGGGAGGCTGCACTCTTGAATAAAAAATGAGCTCTGGCCACTAGACCCCAAACCAGCCCTGTAGCAGCCAAGTGCCCAGAGCCTAGAAACCGCCCCACCCCTTCGGTGGGGCAGACCCTGGGTAGGATGGGAGAGGGGTCACGCTCTTCTGCAGGCCACCGAGATGATGACACCCTGTCTCCCTGGCTCAGGTTTCCCAGGCTTCCATGGGAAACTGTGTGTGTCCCTGCTGCACAGTGCTGGGTAACTTTCCGATGGTTTGAGCTCATTACTCATCATCAGGAGTCCTGGTGTCTGGAGTTTTCCAGGTGATCAAAGCTTCTCTGTCTGGAGCCGCCGGGCAGGTCCTGGTGTCTGTCACCAGTGATCCCCTGGCTTCGCCAGGCAGACAGTTAAGTAACCCAGGAAGGAGGGGATTTGGTTTTTAAGTTCACATAATTCAGCTTGACACCCCGACATGTAGGCAGCGGTTCTGGCTCTGTTCCTGGTTAGAGGGGTGTGGGCCGGACCAAGCAGCAGCTTGTCCTGTGTGGGGAGATTTTAGAGCCAGGGGTGCCCTCCGGGGAGGGCTCTCCTCAGGAGGGCTGAGATTATGAAAGAGAATGAGCCACCCACACAGCACGGCCACCCATCACCCTCCTGCCGCTCTGTCTACTCTGCCCGGACACTCGCCTCCAGGTGCTGCCCCTGCCCCCTGATGCCCGGAACAGGAGCTCCCCGTGGGGCTCTTATTGGTCCCTGGTGTCTGGCTGGGCTCAGGGTTCCATTTGCCTCTCCAGCCCCCTCGACACTCCCCGTCGGCTGTGTCATTGCGTGCAGGCCCAAACCCCGGAGTTTTGACATTTCAGTAAGAATCACGAATTCCGTCAGCGATGGGGGCAGGGCGGTAGGATGCTTACAACAATTGTCTTTTCTGATTTTCAGAAAAGGAGAGGATTAGAGATTTTGCCGTATAATTTTTCTGATTTGAACTTTGTGCAAAAAGTTTGCCCACCCCTGCCCTCAGCAGTGCGGCCACGCTTCCTGTCTGCATAGAAGGCAGTTTGAGGGAAGAGTAGCCTTGGGGGGCTCATTAGTCTTGGCAATGGAAATGGCTTTGCTAAAGAGTTGATATAAATGTCCAGGCACTGGCTTCATGATGGGTCATTTAAGAAAATTAGTGTTGAGAGTGGGATAGACTATTCCAAATGGGGTGAGGCCAGGCCCTTCCTGGCCTGCTCTCAGGGCCACCGGGCTAGCCCGCGCGCCTTTGAGGCTCTCTTCCATGTGGGTGTTATGCCCCTGCTAAGTCCCATGTCTGGGAGAGTGGGTGGCTGGTGTAGAGCGGGCAGCACTCGCCCCGCCTGCTTGGAGGACCCTCCTGGCTCAGCCCTAGGCCTCCGGGGCTGGAGGAGGGCCAGCCTGCCGGTGGGGCTGCCTGCACTGTTCATGTCCAAGGATTGCTCCTGTGTCTTCATATCCACTCCCACCAGAATGTTTTACATATTTTTAATTAAAGTGCCGCCCTGGGCTGGCAGGGCCTCTGAGAGATGGCTCTCAGCCGAGGTGCAGGGCAGCAGTGGTGTGAAACATGGCATCCGCCGATGTGCTCCTGTTCTCCGGGATGCTTTGGCTCCCACCCCGGAGGCGGGTCTGCTCAGGCTCCAGGAGCGGGGGCCAGCCACCGGTGGAGGGTGGGCAGCAGGCAGACGCATCTAAGGGTGGCCAGGGCGGGGTTCAGGGACGGGAGGAGAGTTCAGGCAGGAAAGTGCCGTGGACGATTTCCACAAACCAGCTGGCGGGTGGGCTGCGGGCGAGTCCTGTTCCTGCAGGCACACAGACCCGTGGACACTCCTTATCAGTGTCAAATTATGATAAATGGTGGCGGGCAGACGTTGCTGGGTGGCAGCTGCCGCATCGCGGAGGGAAGCAGGTATTTTTAGCACTGGGCCTTGGGGCCCTGGCTCTGAGTTCATTAATCACAGCAAATAGCACCGAGCCTGGCTCTTGGTCCTGGTCCCCGCCCCCACCCCAGTCTTGTCCCCATTCCCCGGACTGGAATGCCAGCTGCAGAGGAGGAAGTCATGCCCAGCGCCAGTAGCCCTGAGTGGTGCACCGGGGACGCACTGGGACACTGCCCCATGTCTGCTGCAGCTCGGGAGACGCCGCCCGGCATCTGCCGCAGCTTGGGGCCTGCCACAAGGCCTCTCCGACGGCTGCTGCCCTTGGAACATCACCCCCCGGGAATCCTTGTCATTCCCGTCTCACCCCAAGGCCCTCCCCTCACAAAGGCCTTCCCTGAGCGCCCCTCCCCACAGGCTCTCCATCCCCTTGTCCTGTTTATTTCCTCCCCAGCACTTAGGCCAGCCCAAACCACCTTCTTCGCTGACTGCTTTATTTTATTGTCTGTCTCCTTCTGCTGTGATGCCAGCAGCTTTTGGGCAGGGGTCCTCTCTGGCTTGTTTGCTGTCTTAATTCCCTGTTGCCTAGCTCCATGTCCACAGAGCAGGTGCTCGGGGAATGTCCTGGGATATGCAATCGGATGGATGAATGAGTGGAAGCTGGAGGGAGGCCCTCTGAGGGCTTGGATTGAAGGCGCAGGGTGTCCAGATTGCTCTTGTTGGTAGGGGCCCATCTGGGGAGACGCAGGCTATGGTGCATCCCCCCCCAGGCCCGGGGGGTGCTGGGGGGACAGTATGTGGGGCGGGTACCTTCTCTGCTTTGCACATATCCAACCGTGTGCTTGTGGGTGTTGGTGAGAGACTGCTCTGCGTTCTGAGGTGTTTTTTTCCCTTTTTTTTCTTGGATATGGAGAGAGATAGGCCAGTTTTAAGGGACTCCTAGGAGACTCTGCTTGAAAGCTGACATTAGTTCACTTTTTGAGTGCAAGCATGGTCTTTTCCCTGTCTTTTCAAATATAACCATTCTTTGTGGAATCCACAGTTGGTTGCTTCTCCTCCCCTTTCTTGATTGGGAACAGAACCCCAGTTTGGTCCTTGCATCGGGAAGCCTGTGCTTTGGGGAGGCCCTGCCCAGCCCCAGGCGCCCCAGGATTAGTCTGAGCCAGTGAAGGGAGCTCCACCCCCAGCCAGTACTCAGGTTAGGAATGGGCCCCTGAATGTGATTCTAATGGGGTGTGAGGAGCTTTAGGAGGGTGCCTCTAACTTTGAAAGAGGTACATGGAGTGCATGTATGTCGTGTCCGTTTAGCGGATCCTAAAGAGGGCTGAGGTTTATTTCACATGCAGAGGCAGAGGCACGGGCAGGGGGCATGAGACAGGCGCTGGGGAGGGGTGCAGATCCCCACGGGCAGGAGTGTCCCCAACCTGGGATCTCCTAAAACATGTCTGCCCCTGAGACCCTCCCCACTCAGGCTGAATCTGATGCTCAGGGACGGGGTCTGGATCTCTGTGGCTCTGATACCCGCCTCTCCTCCCCCCATCATCCTGAGATACGGGGAGCCTGGGACTGGAAATAGACCAGGGACAGAGAAAGCCTCCTGACAGGGCCCCAGAGGTGTGCGCCTTGCCAGGAGGCATCAGAAAGCCTTCTCTCGACACCTTGACGAGGACAAATAGAGTGCTGTCTTTCCGAGGCTACGGGGAAGGAAATCCGTGAGGAAGGCACTGGCCTGGACTACGTAGCTTCTAGGAGGGGAACATTCAGAGTGTGTGCCCAGAGGCGAGTTGCCCCTGCTGAGGACTCCTGGAAGGTTCCAGAACCACTACACCTGGGGGGCCTCTGCTGATTGAGTGCTGTTTGCTCTCAACCTCTGTTGAAGCTCAGGGGAAAACACGGCCCTCCCTGGCTGGCTCTGGGGAGAAATGCACGGAAACCTCATTAAAAAGCACCAGGGAAATTGAGAAATTGCTATTCCTTTTTAACTTTCGCTACTTTCATAGGTCTGGTTATGACTTCCAGCATTACCTGTGGGAGACAGACACAAAGAGGCAGAGAATCAGTGTCGGGGAGGGTGGGGAGAGACACTCAAAGAATGACAGAAACCACAAGACAGAAACACGTTCTCTTTTGCTGGTTCAAAAAGTATTTATTGAGGACCTACTGTGGGCTGAAGCTGCTCACACACCCTAATGAACACACCACAAGACCGCAGGCTGTTTACACGTCTCCCAGTGCCCAGCGGGATCTCCAGTCTGGGAATAAAGGGGGTGCTGTTTCCTCTCAGACCGCTGGGTGTCGCCATGTCAGAGGGAAAGCCAGGGAAGCCATCTACAAATAACGACGTTTATTTCATCTTGTTTTCTGAGTGCCATTATGCTCAGGGCACCAGGCAGGACACTTAATGGTACCCAGGACGAGAAATGAACAGTCCCTGTCCTCAGGGAATTCACTGTGCCACGGGGGGTGGGCGACCTGGAGGGACAAGTCCTAGGTCACAAAAAGAGGGAGAAGGTGTTCGGAGCCTTGGGAGAGGTTGAAAGGAAAGCCCAAGTGGATCTCAGAACATCAGCGACCTCGGAGGAGTTGTCTCCCACATCCTCACCATACAGCAGAGGGAGCAGGCTCAGAGGAAGGAGCTGCTGGGCCTGTGGTCCCACAGCAATTCCAGACACCAGATCTCCTGACTCCTGGAACAGTGCCTTTCACCAAACAGTCTGTTTTGAATTTGGAGTTACTATCCCATCTTTTTTCTCTTTTTTTAAAGAGACATAGAAGGGGCAGGGAAGGGAGTGAGAAAGATAAGGAGAGAAAATGTGTGAGAGAAGCTTCGACCCATTGTCTCTCGCACGTACCCTGATGGGGGACAAAACCCACAACCCAGGCATGTGCCCTGACCAGGAATCGAACCAGCGACCCTTTGGTTCACGAGACGATGCTCAGCCAACTGAGCCACACCGGCCAGGACCATCCCATCTTGAGGTTCAAAATTACACCTTAGTTGAGTCATGAAATTCCCTGCAAAGTCCCCTCTCTGATGCCCACTGCAAGGCACTCTGGGAGGGTCAGTCTGCACCTCGGAGAAGGCAGCTGCCCTGGCCATGGGCCCCGTGGCTGCATCGTCATTGGCTCATGTGGGATCACGAGGGCTGGTTGTGTGCATCTCTTCCCGGAAACTCCCTGCCGGGAGCTTGAGACCAGCCGCGGTGGGTGTTTACACTCTGGAAATCGGCAGCAGCTCTGAGTCAGAGCTTTTACTTTTCCTTCCCAGTGAGGGGCACGCCACTGAACTTGTGCCCTGACCCAGGTGGTTTGATGCTGCAGTGCTTGGAGGGGGTGGCGTCAATAGGACTCAGAGCCACTGGGATGGGGTCTAGCTTGGTCCCAGGTTCCTCACATGGATGCTGGTGTGGGAGCTGCCCCAGGCTGGTGTCATTAACCTGACGGTAACTTTGGAACAGAAACCGGTGTGAACCAGACGGTAGCCAGTCCAACTTTGGGTGGCACCGTGTTGCATCTGAGGCATGACATGGAAGAGATGTTTAGATTTGGAGGTCAGAAAAGAAATTGGGACGAGATATTGAGAGTTGTTTTTCTTTTGTTTGTTTAATTTTAATTTTTGATTTTAGAGAGAAGCGAAGGGAAAAAGAAAGGAAGAGAAACATTGGTGTGAGAGAGAAACGTCTGACTGGCTGTCTTCTGCCCGTGCCCTGACCCGGGGTAGAACCCGCAGCCCAGGCACAAACCCTGACTCGGAATTCAACTGCAGACCTTTGGGTCTGTGGGACAATGCCCAACCAAATGAGCCACACCAGCCAGGGCTAGAGGCTTGTTCTTGACTAAACTAAACTAAACATAAGTTAGCTAGAAACATTTTCCTGTCTTAGAGTAATCAGGTAAGAAGTGGGGTTCACCCCTCTAGATGTCTTTTCTCATCTCTGTCAACGATCAGGCTTCATCCAGCAGGGCGGGGAGTGGGGGACCCGTCACTCCTGCTCACACCTACTCCCTGGTCCTGGTGCACAGTGAGCGCTCAGTGAGCACTTGTAGAATAAATGCCAGAGTGACCCGATTTCACCCTGCACGTCCTGAGTCAGCACTGCTGTGGACCGTACATCAGAACCTCAGTACATTTCTCGCTGCTTCTAACTTTATCTAGAATCCTGACATCATTACAGGAGTGTGGATTGGAATCAGAAATTACTTTTTTATAGCATTTTAGAGCTAGAAGCGGGATTAGGTATTATCTCTTATAATATCTTTGTTTCACTGATTAGGTACTGAAGTCCAAAGACCCTTCTGAGACCCTCCAGACCCCTTGTCAGTGTGGGAGACCGCCCAGCCTCGGCAGCCAGTGAGCTTTGCTCTGGCTGGTCTACTTCCCTGTCTCTCAGGTTTAAGGAGCGATGGAGCTCTGGTTCTGGAAGGGTGATGAGTTGATCAGAATCCACATCTCAAGAGGGACCACCTCTTGGGTCGATGAGCAGGAAAAGCTCTGGGTAACTAACCAAGGGGACTGTAATATGCAAATGAATGGATTGTAGCTTTTCCTCCTGATTGGCTGAAGGGGCCCTTGATGTCACAGTCTGTGGGTCTCTCCACTCCAAATGATTATGTCTCTAGTCTCTAGCTCCCTCCCAAAATCCTCACTCACCTCGGTGGTTTCCTAGTTCCTTCTCTTTGTCCAAACAGGAAGAAAGCCTATGGACCCCCTCTATCAGGCGGGGTCCATTCTCATGAAGGTGAACACCTTACAAGGGAAGAAGATGGTGGAGAGTGGCCTCCAGTCTGGAGACTTTTCCCTCCCCCAGTCGTGGCCCTCCTACCCGCTGCTGCCAGCTGACTTGGAGATCCTGCAGCAGAAGGTGGCTGCAGTGCAGCGGGAGCTGGAGGACTTTAAGAAGGAGGCCTTGAAGGCCATCCATTACCTCGAAGACGCCTTCTGTGAGATGAATGGGGCCTTGGCGCAGCAGGAGGAGCAGGCGGCCCGCGTGAAGCAGCGGCTGAGGGAGGAGGAGGACCGGGGCATCGTGCGAAACAAGGTCCTCACCTTCCTGCTGCCCCGGGAGAAGCAGCTTCGGGAGCACTGCAAGAGGCTGGAGTACATGCTGCTGGGCCGGGGCTGTGAGGCGGCGCTGGGCCTCCCCAGGAAGATCCAGGCAAACTGAGGCTGGATCAGCAGCAACCACACTTCTAGCCGAGCCGCCAAGTAGAAGATTTTTTAAATGGAAGGACAAATCCCGATTCTCTATCCGTTTGCTCCCCTTTCCCCCATTTCTGTTGCTTTCCTTCTACCTAAATAACACCTTGCTAAGAGGCAAAAAGACCCCAGTATGTTCTTTCAGTGAAGCTCCATTTATCCAGCATCATCCAAGAAGGAGGTGCCCCAATGTCTTTCAGAGACACCTGTGACTTTCACCCTTTAACTGCTTTCCTGTTTGTAATGGTAATATTCCTGAAATGTATAACATATATATATATATATATATATTTAATCTTCTTAAACTGATTGTGTGGAACAGATTTACCTTTCTTTTAATGACTCAAGGCTCTCATGATTTGTTGCTTGATGCATGGGCTACTGAGAGGGGTCTCTCGTTCGTCCAGCACTACATGGCCTCAGGTTGCTTAACTCTGGCGGTTCTCGTCCTCACCTGGTTGGCTTCTCTGCCTGCCTTCACCGTTAGGCTGTCATACCTCACTTTTCTGTCCTGTCTTTGCACACATCTGCCTCCTCTCTGGTTAGTCGGCAGACCGGCCAATCAGATCGGCAGAGCTTGTAGGGCTCCCAAGCCTGGAGTCACGTGAGCTCATAGCGCTGATGAAACCTGTGCTGCTTCTGTAAACCAGACAGTGCGACCTCTCCACGGGAGGACCGCTCAGGAGATCGGCAAGAGCTGATCTGTCTTCTAAACCCCCCAGTCAGAAAGTCACTCCTGTTTCCCGGGACAGGAGTAAGTGAGAGGAAGAAGAACCCCTGAGCGGAAGCCCCTCCATACTGAAAGAGGAATGGGAAAGAAGGGTCCACCCCCAACGATGAGGAAGAAGGATTGGACTGAAGTCATATAATTCTGTAGGGTAGTACTAGCAACAAAGGATGGTTGTAGTGGGAGGCAGGTTTCAGCCTGACGTAAGAAACAAAAATGATATTGGGGGTTTCTTATGTGTCGGTGCAGTGAAGGGTTGACTCAGCAAGGGGAATGTTCAAATCTCGAACGTTTCACAGACAGGTCTGGCTCCTGACCAATGATTCCTGGGAGACAGCCCTTAAGCCCTTGCAATATGCTGCCTGATAAGAACATCTTAGTTTACCTGGGGCCTTGGGCCCAGGCAGATAGTTTGTATTAACAGTGTGTTCGATGGTGGGGATCCTGGGTGGGGCTGTATCAGTTTGACCTCTGGAGGGACTGGAGACTGAGGAACTGAGGTCAGCCTAGGAGGCACTCCACGTCCAGTTGCTAACCACCGATAAAAACCCTGGACAGCGAGGCTCAACAAGGTTTCCTTTGTTGACAGTACTTTATACACATCGTCATGCATTGTTGCTGGAAAAATTAATCGTTGTCCCTATAACTCCACTGAGAGAGGACAGACTGGCAGCTTGTGCCTGGTCTCTCCTGGACCCTGCCCTGTGCTCCTGTGTACCTTTTGCTAATCTTCATCTGCATCCTTCAGCCGTGGTAAACGAATCATGCCCGTAACATCTTTTCTTAGTCTGTGAATACTTCTAGTGAATCAGGAAGTTTGAGGGTGGTCCTGGGAACCTGCGATGCGATGCACTTGACATTTCATCCTTACTGTCTTTACAATAACTCGTGGGCTAGGCACTATTATCCCCATGACATGTGAAGAAACTGGGGCATAGCAAGGTTAAGTAACTTGCCTTGGAGTACAGCAAGTATACTCCAGAACTCTCCCTTGACCACCACCTATACCAAAGGAAGGAGCTTGGGGTGATGGGTTGGTCCCTTCATTGCACGATCACATGGGGGTGACCCCAAGGCCCTCTAGCTCCAACGAGGTGAGTCATCCTGCAGTGAGGATGATGAGGGAGCGTGGGCGAGGAGGCAGGAAGCTTGTGAACCTCCTGTCTTGGAGAGCACAGGTGCACATCTGTCGAGGTTGGGTCAGACAGGTGTCCTACCTGGAGACAAGGTGAAAGCCCAAGTGTCTCCTCATGGTTTTCTCTGCTGCAGGGCTTGAAGCTTTCTTCTTCTTCTCTACCAAGGGGTTTTTACTGCAAGCCACAGGGTACCCGTGACGCCGACTTCTTTGAGGAGTGTACTCGTTCACATAACAAGACATCTGAAGTAGAGGGTTGGTCAATACTCAACAGTGACGTGGCTCTAGGTAGGTATCTCTGTGATCATCTTTCTTTCCCCCCGATCACATCCTTCCAACAGTCACATAGTGAAGGCTTCCGGAGTTCCAAAATTGGGCCATCGTTCAATAACTTCCAAAGCAGCAAAGAGGTGGCAGACCTAAACCCTTTTCCAGAATCCCCCCAGTAGACTTTCCTTGACATCTCCCTAGCCAGACCTGGCTCGCTTGCCCACCCTAAACCAATCGTGAGCAAAGAGGAAAGCAACTGCCACAACTCAGCCCCTGGGGCTGGAAACACCTCAGTTACCCAAGATCTGAACAAAATCAAGGTTCTATTAGTGAGGTTGACTTTTGGGAGGTGATCAAACCCAGCTACCACAACTTCAGTCTTAACTTTTCTACTTAATTGGTACCAAGGGCCAGGTAGAAGAGAGCTCTGGGGGACAGCATGGCTGGACAGAGTTGGACAGTGTGAGAGGCTGTCTCTGCTGCTGGAAACATGGATTTAGGTCTGGGAATTGGGAGATGGGTTTGGTGGAGGTGTGGGGGGACTTCAGTGCTGGGGTGTAAATCCATTGCTCTCACTTGTTCCACTTCACCTGCCCCACACCCAGGCTTCGCCCTTAAAGCCAGAGACTTAAGTTGACCCAAGAGTCCCAGGAAGACTTTGCAACCTTTCAGTCCTTAAAATAGGCAACCATTCTTAGAGATGCCATTCATGAGTCACCATCTAGAGTGGCCAACTAGTCCTGGTTAAATGAACTGTTTCTTTTTGAAAACTGCAATTCTCACATGCCAGGAATGTTTCTAGTCCAGGGATGGTTGATCTCCTTAGCCATAAACCGCCTTGTGCTGATCCAGGTGAGGCTGTGGTAGACGAGTCACAGGAGGTCAGGGCAGGAAACACGGACGGTGGCAGCCCCCTCTGCCAGGCTGGTGCATCTTTGGCCCACCTATGTGGTGCCAGGAGTGGCTTATCCTTGAATTTACTTCTCCTCCCCACCCTCAGGTCCTTGTCTACCACTTCACATTGGACAGGAGATTTGAGAACTAGGCCTTACTGGGCAACTTTTGAGATCCAGGTGCGGACCTCAAAAGCTGGGATTTCTGATTAGGCCATATCTCAGTTGAGACCCTTGTGCTGGAGGACAGAGGACTTCATGGTCAGTTAAAAAGCCTGAGAAGGGACTTTTTTTTGTAGCTTTGGAAGACGGGTTTCCCATGTCAACTCTTCTCCTTCCGACCGGGAACAATAAAGTTGAACAGCCCGACTGCTCACTTTCTTTGAAACCCTGAAGCAGACAGAAGGCAAAATAACAGATGGCTTTTTCTCCTGCCAATAGCCACAGTTCTCAAAGGTCTTGCCCCAGCTGCCACGCTGACTTGCTCCTCTGTGCACACCCAGCAGTCAGAGGGACACTGAAATCAGACACACAGCTCCATGTTAGAATAACACACGGCGGTTGCAGGAGTGGGCCCTGGGATCCCAAGTCCGGTGTGTGCTGCAAGCTTGGACGCTTGGCTGAGCAGCAAGATGGCCAGACACTGTACTTGGTGTGGGGGACACGGAATCTCAGCTGCCAAAACTCAGTCTGACCTTTTCTACCGACCTACACCCATGGCTGGGGAAGAAGGCTCAGGAATGGCATGGCTAGCAGAGCTGGTGGTGGGGGTGGGAAGCAAGGGTTTAGGTCCAGAAATTGGCTTCTTTCCACATAGTACTTTGCCTCCTGATCTAAACCAATTTTTTTAGTAATTCCTGGAGTGCTGAGAGCAGCAAGCCTTGGGCATCTTTGCTGACATTCACCAGGTGTCGATCTTCCCTTGTTGTTCCCTGGGAAAAGAGTTTGGCAGTGTCTCAGCATGTTGACCATAGAGTTACCATGTGACTCAGCAATTCTACTCTTAGGTGTGTACCCAAGAGAACTGAAAACATATGCCCACGCAAAACTTGTACATGCATGTTCATAGGTCATAATAGCTTGAAAGTGGAACAGTCCAAATGTCCATCAACTGATAAAAAATAAACAAGATGTGGTGTATCTATACAATGGGATGTTATCGGGCAATTAAAAAAAGGAATAAAATACTAATCATGCTACAGTGTTATGCTACATGAAAGCAGCCAGTCAGAAAAGGCCACATAGTGTATGATGTTGTACCACTGCTGTGCAATGACCAGAACAGGGACATCGACAGAGACAGAAAGCAGACCAGTGGGTGCCTGGGGTTGGAGGAGTATGGAAAGTGATTGCTAATGGGTATGGCGTTTCTTGTTGAAGTGACAAAAGTTTCTAAATTGACTGTGCGCTTTTTAAAAAATATTTTTATTTTTTATTTTTAAATTATATTTTATTGATTATGCTATTACAGTTGTCCTGATTTTCCCCCTTTGTCCTCCTCCACCCAGCACCCCCCACTCCCTCAGGCAATCCCCCCACCCTTGTTCATGCCCACGAGTCTCATGTATAAGTGCTTTGGCTACTCCATTTCCTACACTGTACTTTATATCCCCGTGGCCATTCTGTAACTACCTATTTGTGCTTCGTAATCCCCTCACCTCTTCACCCATTCTCCCACACCACCCTTCCCATCTCTTTATCTTTAATCTTCAGCATTTTAATTCTGACGTGTCTTGGAGTGGGCCTCTTTGTGTCCATCTTGTTTGGGACTCTTTGTGCTTCCTGGACTTGCATGTCTATTTCCTTTCCAAAATCAGGCAAGTTTTCTTTCGTTATTTTTTCAAATAGATTTCCAATTTCTTGCTCCTTCTCTTCTCCTTCTGGCATCCCTATGAAACAAATGTTGGATTGCTTAAAGTTGTCCCATAGGCTGCTTATACTATCCTTGGTGTTTTTGGATTCTTTTTTCTTCTTGTTGTTCTGATTGGTTGTTTTTTACTCCCTTATGTTCCAAATCATTAATGTGATTCTCAGCTTCACCCACTCTATGGTTGTTTCCCTGTAAAGTGTTCTTTATTTCAATTAGTATATCTTTTGTTTCTGACTGGATCTTTTTTATGCTGTTGAGGTCCTCTCTAAGTTCCTTGAGCATCCTTATAACCAGTGTTTTGAACTATGCACCTCAAAGACTGCTTATCTCCATTTCATTTGGCTCTTTTTCTGGAATTTTGATCTGTTCTTTCATTTGGGCCATGTTCTATGTCTCCTCATTTTGGCAGCCTCCCTGTGTTTGTTTCTATGTATTAGGTAGAACTGCTATGACTCCTTGTCTTGGTAGTATGGCCTAATGTAGTAGCTGTCTGGGAGGGATTCACCCAGGACAGTCAGCTGCAAAGATTGGCTGTCACCACTGACCATCAGTCTCCACCCTCCGTGGAGGGTCTGCTGTGCCTGGGCAGGATGGTTGTTCTCTGACATGGGCTGTAGCTGTCTACTGGGTGCACTGCCCTAGGGGGTTCCCAGGTGGTGCAGGCGAAGATTGGCCTCCATCTGTGTTTTGCCGAGGGCCACCCTGCCTGAGTTATAAAGCAATCTGATATGGCTGCTACTTGTGATGGGCTTGGAGATTTTCAAACAAAGCCAAGCTATGATTCTAGACTGCTAATTCCGGGTCTTGGGCTCACTGAGGCCAGCTTGTGCTTGTTCGAGAAGATCTAGGAAGTTGTGAAGCATGAGCCGAGACCAGCCGTTCATGCGGAAAAACACTTGGGTAGGCCTGTAAGTTGGGTGGGGCAGTCTCCGGGGATCTCCAAGGTAGGTCAAACGATGTTAGCCAGGTTGATGGAGTCTCAGATATGGCACCAGTCTGCCAGTTTTGTTGGGGGGAGGTCCCAGAAAAGGGACGATGGCCTCTATTTGCTTTGATGCCAGACACCTCAGCCTCCCCCTTCATACCACTGGTGCCTCTCAAGCCACCACCCTGTTGCTGGAGCCCAGAAGGACTGAGTCTGAGTAGGTGAGTCGGTGTGTGGGTTCAGCTTGGGGCTCCAGCAATTTCTTCCACTGACTCAATTCCCACTGGCTTTCGCAGCCAGAAGTTGTGGAGACTTATCTTCCTGACACTGGAACCCTGGGCTGGGGGGCCTTGTGAGGGACTAGGACTCCTTGCTCCTGAGATATCCCTCCTGAATTTTTATCCACCACATGTGGATGTGGGACCAGCCTGTTCCACATTTGTGCCCTTCCTACCAGTCTGGATGGATGTGGTTTCTTTAATTCCATAGTTGTTGGACTTCCATTCAACTCGATTTCTGATGGTTTTGAGTGATGGTTGTTCTATATTTTAGTTGTGGTTTTGTTGTGGTTGTGTGAAGAGGTGAGCCATGTCTGCCTATGCAGCCATCTTGACCAGAAGTCTGACTGTGCACATTTTTTTAATCCTCACCCAAGGACATGCTTTTTGATTTTAGAGAGAGGGGAAGGGAGCGAGAGAGAGAGGGAGAGAAACACTGATGTGAGAGAGATACATTGTTCGGTTGCCTTTCTGGAGGATGCTCCAACCAACTGAGCCACACTGGTCAGGGCTGACTGTGCACTTTAAATGAGTAAATTGTATGGTATATGAATTATATCTCAACGCTACCTAAAGTGTAAGTTCAAATACACAATGGGGGAAAAAAGGAATGATACCATAATTTATAACTCGAGTCCCTTTTAATACCGAGAGCTACAAATCAAGACTGGGATTGTGTTAAATTGTTTTTAGTTTATGGTCATTCTGGAGACACATGGACTCCAGAGTTTATTTGGGTCAAATATGTAAAAAGTGCCTGATTCAAAGACTGGAACATAACAGGTGCATCATAAATGATCATAGAATCACAGCTATAACTAAGGCACAAAAAGTTATAATCAATGACCTTGATTGACCTCCACCAATCTCTAAGAAGTCTCTAGAGTGGCAGCTTGTGTAAGACATTCATTTGTGCCCGAGTGTGTGCTTGACTCCCCTCTCTGGGAACCACTAGAGGGACACCAGTCAGGCCCAGGGCCTCCCTCCGGGCCTGGAAGACATGTCTGATGGGCAAAGATCAGCTTCAGGGTTGTGTTGTCCAAGGTGCTCTAGACAGCTGTTGTGTGACAAGGAGGTGATGAAGAGATCTTACGCTTTTGAGGTGCCTTCTCTGGTGTGCCCTCCTAAAGGCTTCACTCTGGTCAGACCTTCTGGTTGACCTCTTGCTCATCTTACCTCTTTCCTTTTGTGTCCCTTTCAGCAGTAGGAGAGAGCAGTGGATAGGCACTTGTCTCTGCAGACAGACTGGCCTGGTTCAAGTTCCGACTCTGCTGCTCAGTTTCCTGTGGCGGAGGGAGGTTATTTTACCCCTCACAGCATGTCCAATAGAACCTACTGTGATGGATGGAAATGTTTTATAATTCTGACCTGTCAGTACTGTTGTATTGGCTATGTGGCTATTGAGCACTTGAAACATAGCTAGTGGGACTTAGGAAATGAACGTTAAATTGGTTTAATTTTAATTAGCCATATGTAACTGGTGGCTACGGCCTCAGAGACTCAGTTTCCCCATATCTCCCAATGAGATGATGACATTGCTTACCTAGTGGGATCATGGGTGACTTAACAGGGAGAATGCGGGTATGGCAGGATACATTGACTGAGATTTTTAATTACAGTTTGGCTCCCCAGCCCACAGATAGGCTGTGTTCCCTGCTGCAGGGGCTCTTGTTTGTGGGGCCCCAAACAGATGTTGCCAGAAACCGAGAAGGGAACCTTGGCATTTGTGCTTGGAAGTGTAAATTATGGAGAGAAATTGTGCTGCATCAACCCAGGGTGCAAGTGATGGAATAAGTATCTCCAAGTGCAGAAGGTGGAGGAGGCCAGCTCCCTGGGAGAGGCTGGATAGGATCTCCCTATCCGCCCTGGTGTGCGGGCTGGCTCTGTGGGAGACGGACTACAGTCCTCAGCTCCTCGGCTGCAGCAGGTCCTCTCTCTCTCTCTCTCTCTTTCTCTCTCCCTCTCTCTCTCTCTCTCTCTTTATTGGGGTCACACTAATAAGCACAAGCTAAGGGTTCCTTTAGGAGACAGCCAGCACGTGGTCATTCAGAAGACAAGCAGTCAAGTCAAAGTGCATTGGGGCTGAGGTTTAAAACCCAGGTCCAAATAGAAATGCCACCACCATCCTGGGCCAGAATCAGGACTGGAGGGAGAGTCGCAGAGTCTGAAGATCAGAACTTGGAAGTGACAGCAGCAACGGAGCATGTTAGGAGCAGCAGAAGAGGTTTCCGTGGGTCACCCTAGGGGGCTTGCAGGGCTTGAAGCACAGGATGGGGGCGTCCAGCTGACACAGAGTGGACACCTTGACTTGCAGCCACCCGTGCTCACAGGAAAGGTGCTCAGAGGTGCTCTGACAGTCTGGAGTGAAAAAGGGAGACCAGGAAGGCAAGCCCTGTTCCTGAGACTCAGAGAAAAGAAAGAAGCTGGTCCCCGTGTCCTTGGCCTGCCTGTCACCATCCTGGGTGGTTATTGCTTCAGGAGGACCATGGCTCTATTTCCCGGCGTGACAGTTCTGGTGGAGTCAAACCTGTCTCTCCTAAATAAATTAGATCTCTCCAGGGCAGATCAATATTTAATGTGGGGTTTAAAAAGACCGACTCAGGAAATGAGTTTAAAAGTGGAGAATTTGCCTTAGGTGGCAATTTCTGAAATACACTGGTATCAGGGGACAGATTATTCAAACCCAGGCCATGGATAATATGAAAACAGTTGAACAAGCCAAGGTCTGCTTCCTGGGCATTGGTGACTCCGAATCCTTCCATTTTCTGTGCGCTGTTCACAGAAGTTTGTGTTAAGTTGGTAGAGACCATCTACCATGAAAGCATCTACTCAGTGACAGCCAAGGTCCTAGCGCTGCCTCCACCCTCACCTGTGGCAGGCATGACCAATCAATCCCAGCTGCTTCCATTTTGTGTCGGTTGTAGACTCACATTTTTTCCTAAATCCCACACTCTAGGTAGCCACCATCTATCAGCCAGAGTACACTTGATGTGAAACTTATTTCTCATCCTCATCTAGTCCAAGTTCCTCATTTGACAGAGGAGAAGTGCCAGGTTACCCAGTGAATTAGGGCTGACCTGGGACCAGGGCCCAAGTCTTCTTGCTCCTGAGACATACCTCTCCCCCTGCTCCACCCACGATGCTTTAGAGGTTGGGTTTCCAACAGGGGTTCTTTTACTGACCACTCTGTGAGCAACATGGAACTTCCCTCGGGTGGCTTTGAATTCTTTGCTCTAGAGGTAAAGTTATGGAATTCCAGAGCTAGAAAGCAGCCTGGAGCTGATCTACTCCTACTTACTCCCTCTAAGGGAAACTTAAAATCAGAGGAGTTAAGTCATTGGCCTAAAGACACACAGCTGGCTGCTCTCTTCTTGACATCGATAACGTGCATTCCAGTCATAGTGCTCTCATTCTGAGGCCTTGACCGAATCGCTCAGACGTTGAGACTTCTATTTTCCAGTTAGAATCTCACTACCTAAGAGTGGCGAAAGGTGTGTATTTTAAGAAATGTACAGGATCTATTTTGATACATTTTGATGTTTTCATATACATGTTCAGGTTTACCTTGTATGAAGGTAAAAGTATTACCCAGTAATATTTTGTTTATACAGTTTAGGGAACGCAGTCAGATTTAATATTGTAATATTGTAACAACAATATTGTACAGTACAATATTGTGATAACTATACGTGATGTCAGATGGTTACTAGTCTTTACCATGAGATCACTCTATAAGGCATATACATGTTTAATCACTGTGCTATACACCTGAACCTAATATAATATTAGATGTCAACTATAATTAAAAAATAAATTAAAAAAAAGAATAGCTAGAGGTGCAGCTCAGTGGATTGAGCTCGGGCTGCGAACCAGGCATCGCAGGTTCGATTCCCAGTCAGGGCACATGCCTAGGTTGCAGGCCATGTCCCCCAGCAACCGCACACTGATGTTTCTCTCTCTCTCTCCCTTCCCTCTCTAAAAATAAATAAATAAAATCTTAAAAAAAAAGAATAGCTAGAAACCCCCCAAAAGAGTAACGGTGAAGACAGAATCAGCCTTAACAGGTATTGGATGTTCTGTACAATCTGCAGAATTAAGACAGTGTGGCCTTGGAGCATGAGTAGTCAGGGACCAATGGGACAGAATAGAAAGTCTAGAAATAGACCCGAGTACCTATGAAAATACGGAGTGTGATACAGCTGATATCTTAAGTCACTGTGAAAAAGATGGACTTTCAAATAAATGGTGCTGGGACAACTGGAAACCATATTTTGTTTGGCTGGTACAAAAAACTGGTTTGTATTCCTTAGACCGATAGTAACTGGGAAACTAGATTTATGATGGGCCCTCGAGAAATGTCCGTTTTGTATGAAAATCTGTTAAATAATTTCTCGGGTAGGCATGTGTGTGACCAGGAGACGGTGGTTTGGAGACAGGAAAGACACGTTCTCTCCCCAGGGTGGGAGGGGGTGACCCCACAATGAACAGAACTTTTGTGGCCTCCGCTTCCTCATCCATAAAACGGCAATAAAGCTACCTGTCCCCCCAACTTCAGAGGCAGATGGTAAAGGTCAAATGGAACAACGTCTGGAGAGGAGTTTTGAAGAGTAGGGGGTTATTGTGACAGGAGAAGGGGAGGGAGCCCGCGGACGGAGGTGAGGCCCTCAGTGGGTGGGGGTGGGGGTGGGGCGGGCAGCGGGGGATAAGAGGCTGCCTTGGCCTGGGAACGCGGGCCAGAATTTCCACGGCCTCATTACACTCGGTGCTCCTGCCGGATTTCAAACCAGCCTCTGCTTTACTGCTGGAGACGCTGTGATATTTTAGGAATGGCAGCCTGAAGGAGGCTGCGTTTGAAAAAGGTCGCTTTCCTGAATTTGCCACTGGGTATTATTTTTATGACACTGTTCTGTTATCCAGCTTCAAAATATACATCATATTTATATTGCCTCTGCTAAGCATATATTTTTATTTTATTGCTTACCATGTGGGTGACATTTGGTTATTGAATGTCTGGAGAATTGGCCCCGGTGGTTGTTTTTTTTTATTCTTTTGTAAGTGCTTGCTCTGATGTATTAATCTGTACAATAGGAGTGAGACGGAGACACATAAGCATTCTCACTCACACACACACACACACACACACACACACTAATCACACTGCCATTTTATCTCACTTTGCGGGTGTGTGGCTACATTTATAAGAGCCGACAGATCTGAAATAGGTGGTCTGAACTAATTCAGGTGGGGAGCGATGAAGCCAGCAGCCTCCTGGGAGTCGGGTAAGGGGGGGGAGGGAGCCTTTTGTCTTCTGCTTGTGAAGGACACACCAGGCAAGAAGCAAGGATGGCACCATTGTGAGTCTGAGCTGAAAGGGACCCTGGGGATATATTTATATGTCTATAAAAATATAGACATGTGTTTTATATCTTATATATCCGCACATCTATTCAGCACCTCACATAATTCCTGATATGTGGGTCAATAAATGGTTATTGAATTAAGGAGCAAAAAGAATAGATACATAAACCATTTATTGAGATTCTACTCTGTGCAAGATACATTACCATCACTCTCTTAACCTCCCAGCCACCCACAAAGTAATTTCATCATCTCCATTTGAAAAATAAAGGAACCTGGGCTCTTCAAAAAGTTAAATGTAGAATGTCATATGACCCAGCGTTTCTACTCCAAAGGAACTAGAGGCAGGTACTCCAGCAAATACGAAGTATTTGTACCTGAGCGCTACAGCAGCACTATTCACAGCCCAAAGGCGGAAGCATCTCACAGGTCCAACAGATGAGCGGGTAAATAACTGTGGTCTATTAGTACAGTGGAATATTACTCAGCCACAAAAAGGAATGAGGTGCTGAGACATGCTACAACATGAACGGACCGTGAAGATGTTGTACGTTGAAGATGCCAGCCACAGAAGGTCGCACACTCCATTTGTATGAAAGGGCTAGGAGAGGCGCATCCATAGAAACAGAAAGCAGGTTAGTGGTTGTCGGCGGCTAGAAGTGGGGTGGATGGGGGACAATGCCTTAATGAATATGGGGTTTTATTTTGGGATAGTTAAAGTGTTTTGGAACTGGATCAAGGCGATGATGGCACAACACTGAGAATGTACTAAATGCCCCTGAATGGTTCACTTAAAATGAGTAATTTTACATTATGTGAGTTTCACCTCAATTTAGGAAAAAAAGGAAACTCGCTTTAGAGGGTGCGATGGGTGGATTATATCAAGAGCCCTAATCATTCTCCTCCCTACGCCCACACCATGTACCCTGTAACTGTATAGGCCTCTTCTGTTCTGACTCCAGCCTTGGCCAGATGACTCTTCGGCCAATGGGACAGAAGTGAACTTAATGGGGGGGCTTGGAAAAGCCCACATGTGTTTCCACTCGTTCTCTTGGACTTGAACACCACCACGAGCACAGGCCTGGACGAGCCCTCTGGGGCGTGAGAAACCACGGGGAGCAGAGCCAGTTCATCCCGGCCAAGAGCATCCTACACCAGCCAGCCCCCAGCCGACCTGCCAGCTGCCTGCAGATGCACGAGCGACCTCGGCCAAGATCAGCCAAGCCTGGCTCACAGCAGCAGAACCGCCCAGGCTACTCATAGATTCATGAGAAATAATAGCTGATTGTTATTTTAAGTCATTAATTTTTGAAGTGGCTCGTTTTACAGCAGTAACTAATGGATGCAGAGAGGTCGCATAACTTGCCTGAAGTCTCACACTGAGTGAGAGAACGTAGCACTGGTTCCAAAGGCTGGTTCTGAAGGCCTGTCCCGCTCACTCATCACCTTCATTTTACAAGTGAAGAAGATGAGAGTCAGAAAGTTTGAAAGTGGGAGCAAACGCATCCCCCGGGGGAGGGGGCAAAGGTCATCCTTCCCTGTCCTTGGCAATGAAAGAAGGTCACACGTAAACCCTCCCAGCCTATGCCTAATACCACACACACATCACTCCCCAAGCCCCAACCCAACATCACAGGAAGGTGTTGGAAGGCCGGTGTTGGTTTCCGGTTTGTGTTTCGAGTGGTAGCTGTAGTTTTCCACTCATTTTTGGCAAGGCTGCTGTCCTGCCCTGCCCTGCCCTGCTGTGGGCACTGCCTTGCTGGCAGAAAAGTAAGACAGATCACTTGTCTCTGTGCTGTTCTTCTCTCTTGAAACATTGCTCTGGCATTATCATAGTTCTTGAGAAGATTTTAATCTTGTGAAGCAGTGAGTTGCTAGGATGATGGTCGCCCGATCAGCTGTGGAAGCAGGGTCCCGGGGAGGCTGTACAATGCACACAGGCCACACAATTTAGTGTTCCAGGATCAAGGTTTTAGATGTGCTGTTATTGCCTGATGTCCTTCTTGTACAAAGAGAATGCTGAAACGACCAGCTTGCCCTCACCCCTAGAAAAAACAGTTCTTTCTCGTAGGAAGAGAGGCCGTGCTGATCCACAAAATCAAGTGCTGGGGGGGGGGGCAGGGAGAGGCAAGGGGAGGATTTCAGGGGCTGGATGTAAAGAAGGAGCTTTTTCTGGTGTCCAGGAGAGTCACACCCGAGCTGCAGGGTAAGAAGGCAGCAGATAAGAGAATGAATGGGCGTTTGAATAGTGCTGTCGGGGTGTGTGGGTGTGAGTCACCTTTAATGAGTCAGGAAAGGCACTGGACTGTGCCTTGGTCAGATAGTGCCCTGAGACTGAGCCCTATGAGCCCAAACTTCAGAAGGGTCACAGCAGGCGTGGGACAGAGGCCACTGTGAGCTGGAGATGATGAATGGGAATTCTACCTCCAATTCATATTCTGGCCATCGTCCTGGTCACCTGGGTTTAGGAAGAGACATGAGAATATGAGGCTGGCCCCCCAGCTCCCCACTTACATCAACCGGGCCCTGCCCATTTGCAGGATTCCGTCCTCTCCTAACTGTCTTTCCTAAAGCTGAGATCCCAGGTCTCAGGGCTCGGAGCAGCTGAGAAAACTGGGAGAGTCTGGTTTTGCTGTGATGGGGAGGACTGAGCCCAAGTTCTTTGTTCCCATGGTGGCTGCTGTGTCACCGTCAGGATGGGGGTCCACTGGTCATCGTCTCACAAGCATGGATGAAGGTTCACACAGAACCAGGCTGAGCAGAGAAGCTGGAAGTGGGAACAGAAAGGACTTCATCTTCCCTCATTATCATGTCACATATTGCTCACCTTATACCCGGAGTCATACACGTATCACTCCCCGGTACCTTACACCAGATCACACACATGTACCACGAACCACACATACACCACAAATCACATACTACATCAAAGCACACATTATACCAATGTACCGTAGAGCACGTATCAGATACACATCGCCTCACCCACAAGCCACACCCAGTATACTCACACTCTAATGTACTGCACACAAACTACCCATACATTTACCGCCCGCAAACCCTGGGGGAAAAAGACACCTACTAAGAAGGGCTTCTGGTGGGTACCTGGGCTTGAATTTTTAAAAAGCAGCCTAGCAGCCATTTCTGTACAGGGGCTTCTGTGCAAACTGCACTCCATGAAGAAACCTGCACTGCCTGCACTGCGTTTCTGCCGTCTGAGCCAGCCCTGATGAAGGAGCTCCTGGAATCCTATTTCAGCCAATAGGACTGAGGCTTTCCACATTCAATTGGAGCTGCACAGCTCTGGCCAATCAGAGCAGCTCTATTCTGACCAATCAGAACAATGCCATTTGAACAAATCAAACTGTGAGGATTTGGAGCCTGCATTTGAATAAGGATGAACCACAGACACCAGGGGAAAAGACTCCTGTCCATATGAGCCAGCTGCCTCCTGCTAGGAGAGTGCACTTTCCTTTCCCACCAAAGACAGATGACTGTATCTCCCTGGCAGAGCTGAAACACAAAAGCAGCACAAAGCAGACCTGCATGAAGCAGAGAACTGACCATGTCACCAAGGATAGGAAAGCAGAGCAGACTGTCAGGCAGAGCAGAGCTGTCTAGCTGGGGACGGGCCTGGCAGCAGGGCCACCGGGCCCCAGGCATGTCTCACAGCTGGGCTGTATCACAACTGAGCTGTTCTGCACTGAATCAAGTTTCTTTCTTCACCACACCCTGGCCCGGGGATTCCTGTTGGTGGTGAACTGGTGGCAATGACCATCGGTTGACCCACCTATGAGATACACCCTTCACACCGCCGACACACATTGCATTCTGAGCACACACTTTATGTACCTCCCATCCACACTCATGTCTCTCTCCCCTCCATGCCCTCTAGCAGACACCATCTGATGTCCCGCATGCCACACCCACCCACTCCACTTTCCTTCCCATTTTAACCAGGGCAGAAACCTTAAGACATCTCTGATCATCTTCATGGCAGAAAGCCCCAGCAGGCAAGGGGGAAGAAGTCAGGGGCGGAGTGAATGTATATAAGCACTTGCAGGCTTTTGGCATTGAACAGGTTGCAACGGAACATTATAAGCTGATGGACTTTTTGAAACTTTACTTAAGTCAGAGGATCCTTTTCTCTTTCCTGAAAAGTAAGGCCATAGATGCTGCTTGGAAGAGGTCAATGTCTGTCAGGATGACTGACAGGTAAACCATTATGACGAAGCCGTTCCAGGTCTCTGGGGGCCCAGTGCTTGCCTTCCGCAAGCATCTACCTGGGCAGACCTGTGGAGACCCAGGGGACGCAGAGTGACCTGCGTCTGTTCTGGGACTTGCAGGCTAGCCCAGGGGCCAGGCTACAAAGAGTGGGGACACCGACAGATCAGCCCACCGGGGAAGAGCATGTTCATGGGAGCTGAGACATGGGAGCTTCAAGAAAGCAACGAAGGTGTCTCCATGACAGCTGGGACTTGGCTTTGGCGGCAGGGGGACCTGGGTGTGAGCCCTGGTCTTGCTACTCAGTAGTTCCGAGGTCTTGGGCTTTTATTTAACCTTCTTGGACCTCAGTTTCCTCACATGAAAGAAGATAATAATACAGCCTACCGTAAAGGGTTGTTCTGGGGACCAAATATAAATAAGACCACCCGTACGCCTGGCACATATTAAGCACTTCATGAATATTAGCTGCTATTGTTTTTGTGGCTATTATTCTTTCTTTTGAAGTCTGGGCCCCCAGGTGATGGGAGATGGTGAACCTCAGAGCCCAGCAGAGGGGTCAGTCTTTGAGAAGGAGAAGAAGAACAGGTGGGAAGGAGGGCAGAGGTGGGAGCGGACAGAAGTTGCGGGGTGGAGGAGAGGGGTGAGCCAGGAGAGCGATGGAACCTGAGTTAGTGGGTATAGACTGGTGGTGCTCGGTCTCGGCTGATTGCTAGAATTATCTGGGGGCTTTTTAAAATACCCATGCCTGGGCCCCGCCCTGAGGGCCCATAACTGATCTTGGGAGGGCCAGGCATTAGTATATGGGAGAGCAACCCTGATGATTGTTATGTACAAGTGTTAAGAATTCCTGGTGCAGACAAATGTCGGCTTAAGGCGGTCAACCCTGTCCAGCCCCTGGCAGGCATTCTCCGTGCTTTTTGGTCTAGGCTTTGACAGAGCCCTGCCGTGTATCTCTCCCTTGGATCTAAGGGATCCACGGAGCAGATGCCAGCCAGACACTTGCCCTCTCCCTGGGAGCCTCGTGTCCTTACGTGAGGGGGACTTTGCAGCTGAACTGGCTGAGGGGTTGTGGGTGGGAGCAAATGAGCTTCACGGATGCAGCCTCCTGGGCCTGATGGTGACCTTGAACAGAGCCACAGGACAGCTCGAGCCTTGGGGCTCCTTTGGCAACACATGGTTGGGGAGGACCGCAGAGAGCGGACCTAGTGGGTACTGTGGGTCCTGCTCACACGGTGCCTGTAGTCCTAGAAGTCTGTCCAGGCTCCTCGGCCTTGTATCTGCCGACCCCAAGCCTCACTTTCTGCCATTTCTGGCCTCACTTTCTAAGCTGAATAACACTGAGCTCCCTCAGTCCTCCTGGGACACTGTGCTGTTCATTTCGGCCTGCTAACTCTTCCCATCTCTCTGACCCACTCTTGCAGGAAGCTCTCCTGGACCACCTTCCCTCCCTGGTTCAGAGGCCCTGTGCTTCCAGAACACCTTTGCTCACCTGCATCTCAGCCTTTTAAACACCATGTTGCACTTTGACCGTAAGTCCTTTGGAAGAAGTTTCTGGGTTTTGCTTATATCCAGGCATCCCTGGACCTGGGACCTGTAGACAGTTAATTTGTGAAAAGCCGAATACCTTGGAATGGAAGATGGAGTTCGGGTTTCTCCAGAGGGGTTTTGGTTTATCTCTCTGCGTCCTGCACTTGCACACTCTCCCATGTGGGAGGCGCTCAGCTCCAGAGGCGTCTCTGCTGGGTCTCGTGGGCAACTGTGAGGACTGCACGTGCCTGGGCTGCCGGGCACGGTGGGGTCTCTTGCCTTCTGTTCACGGCACAGGAGCAGCCCAGCTCTGCTCAGGCCTTCCAGTCCTGTGCTCGGTGTGATGCCCTGGGATGCATTGCGGCATCTCAGTGAGCCTGTTCTTCCAGCTGCGCGCTGAATATGGAAATCTATCCCAGGTGTGCTGTGTGTGAACAGCCTGCTCTTCCATCCCAACTGCCCTCCTCCTGCCTTCCCCCACTTTCCTTCCCTGCAGCATCCTTCACCCTTGAAGCAACAGTGCCCTGGGTTTGGGCATTCGAGAAGCTTAAACCCAGGTTTAATATGAGGTGGCTGAGGACAAACTCTCAGAGGCCCTGATCTCCCTGCAGAAGGCCGAGGCTGATCCAGCTGTTTGCCCTGGCAAGAGGATGGTGTCGCCCTGGCTGGTGTGGCTCAGTAGATTGAGCACCAGCCTGAGAATGGAAAGGCTGCTGGTTTGATTCCTGGTCAGGGCATATGACTAGGTTGTGGGCCAGGTCCCTAGGTGAGGATGCGTGGGGATGTGCAAGAAGCAACTGATCATGCATTGATGTTTCTCTCCTGCTCTTTTTTCCTTCCTTCCCCTCTCTGAAAATAAATAAAATCTTTAAAACAAAAAAGGATGGTGTCCTTTTTCTCATTGTCTCATGGCCAAGGACAGTGGCTGATACCACTTTCTCTTGCCACGTCTCCTGAGAGTCAAGAGGCGGGCTGGGTCTTGGCTCTGCCACTGTCATTGTGTGCCCTTGGGCAAGTCCCTGCCCCTCTGTCAACGAGGGGGTGGGACTCAATGGTCTCAGATCCTGTGACTAGAGTTTGCTCCATTGCCGCTTGGGGTGGGAGGGTTTGGCTCAGACATGGATGAAGCTGTCTCCTTCCTTACCTCTGAGCCTCAATGCAGAGCAGCCCTGGTCTGTAGCTCCTGGGACACTGACCTCAAGAGAGTGAAATGCTCTGCTGGGTTTCTGTCTCCCCGCCCAAGGCTGAGAGTGGCACAGATCAAGGCACATCACAGCCCCAAGACCTCGGGCGCAGGAGACTCTGCTTTCCCACCATCTTGACCGCCTCCCTCCCCCTGCCCTGCCACCCCCCCAGCTCCTCCCAGCATCCCCTTGTGCTCCTTGGAGAGCTCCTGCTTTGGGGACAAAGAGCCAGCAGTTCCTGTGTTCTGGCTGAGCTAAGGATGGTCGAGACAGGTGGCAGGCCTTCTCCGGCTGCGAACAGATGTAATCAAGCCATCAGCCTGCCTTTTTATTTTTTCTTAATCAATTCCCATGACAAATGGGTCTATGAAGGAGGGCAGCCTGCCCCAGGCGTTCTGTACTTCAATCAGGACAACAGAAGGAGCTGGATTCATAAAACTATAATGTGCCATTTGAGCATACTTCCTAGTAACTGGACCCGCAGAAACAGGGCTTCCTGGGCCTTTCCTTCCATCAGGAGCGGCGGCTTAGCCCTTCATGCTGGTGCAGGCGGAGTTGTTGCATTGCCTTCTCTCGGGGCCAGGAGCGGCTCTGTGTGCTCAGCTTACCAGAGAGCCTGTGGGGGCAGTGTGTGAGAAGGAGTGGGTGCAGCACATGGTCACTGGGGAAACTTTGGGCTCTGGCACACCTTTGCCTCCCGTAGTTGTGTGATTTAAGTTCTCCAGGCCTCCGTTTTCTTGTCTGTAAAGAGTTTGTAACACCCGTCCTTCTGGGCAATGAGTCATAAGCAAGATGAAGAACACGAAACCTTGAGTCAAACCCTGGCACAGAGAGGGCGCTCCATGAAAGGCCAGAGTGAACTGGAGCCAACACATCACACAGGGCCTCCCTGTACACATGGACTGAGAAGGAGGTTGGAAGCTATCTCTTTGTCCTGATTGCGAGTGAGAAGTTGAACAAACTGGAAATCACCAACTCTTCTTCAACACATCACAGAATTGAGGCCACTGGGCACACTGCTGCACCCCCAAACTGGAAAGACAGGTGGATACAGAGAATCACAACTTACTTGGGCAGAAACCTTAGAGCAGAAATTCCCACAGACACCAGAGCTGGGTAGGAACATTGACGTGTAATTGACAGATTGCTAGCGGTTAGTGTGGACCTTCCAGAAGGCCAGAAATTCCGAAGGAACCGGTCAGAGGGGCCCTACACTTTCGTGGATTTTACTGCCAGGTTCTTACAGTAAAAAACGAGAGAAAGATCCCCCTTACTTCCTGCATGGAGAGGGGAAAAGCAACCATCTGGAAATACTTCAAAGCACTCTGTTCTTCTTAATAAGGCCTGCCCTCAAGAGAAATTAGTTAACTAGACCTGCTGGGGTTTTATCAGAGCCCAAGGGACCTGGGGGAGGGGAAATATCCAACTCAGCCCACTCTAGCCTTCCTGCCCTGCCTAAGGACATGAAAAAAAAAAACAACAAAAAACAACTGAGGAGCACTTGTGAAGGTCACAGGGCAGGGACATGAACTCACTAAAAGATGGAGACCTGATTGTTGGGCAATAGAGCACTACACTTTCCCCCACCCTGCCATCATGCCACAAACAGCCTAGACACACAGATTGGCTCAGTCTGCCTCCCTGTCCTGCGGTGGAGGCTGTCGTTTCCATGTCCAGATGAGGAAGCCGCGGTAAATGGGGGTTCGGGAAACTGCCAAGGGTTCCCTAACTAGCAAAATGGGAAGTAGGACTTAGGTCAGGTCTTTTCTCTCAGACCACAGCCAACTAGGACGCCCCTGCACTTGCCCTTCAGACCCACACTCTATTCCTCTTATCCTGGAGCATCTTAAGGCTGAAACTCTGCCCTCTTTCCAAACTGGGTGGACACCTTGGCCAACAGGCAAGGCAAAGCAGCTCTCCTGCGTGGCTCTGGGAAGCCTCCAGTGGGGAATCCGGTGGGCTTCGGGCACCGCTGCTGGGAAGGAACCTGTGCGGCAGGGCACACCCTACGCTCCTGTGGGTCACGTTTTCCCCAGGGAGTTGATGTCCTATTCCAAGCCCCTTAGGGGCCTAACCCTACTCCATTCTGAGCCCAAGACTCAGGGGCCAAGGATGCGAAGCTGCACACAGAGCACCAGGTGTCATGTGAGCTGCCTGGAGCCACGCCTGAAGCATAGCGCCGCCCCCACCCCCGCTATCGGCACATCTTCAGGCCAACCTGGTGGGACAGGTGCAAGGACACCCCTTCCCCTGGACCCAGATGCTCACAGCTGACCCTGCCAGGGCTCAAGGACAGCCTATCTCCATGGTGTGTGCTTTGTTGAATGCATCCAGGAACAATTAGTGTTTCCTGGCAGAGGCAAAGGGAAAGGACTCCAGGTCTCCCGTCTACTTATTCGGGCACAAGCGTAAGGAGAGAGCTTGGGAGCTGAGCATTCAGGCTCTGCTGGTGGGCAATCTGGATTCAAGTCCTCGTTCCAGCTGTGTGACCTTGAACAAGCTCGCTAGTCTTGAGGTTTCCTTATGAAAAGGGAAGATAATAATTTTAACCAATTCACAGGGGCTGCTGTGAGCAGGATTAAGTGGGGGGGTTCATGCAGAGCCTCAACTCCTGGCACCAGGAGTCGATTAAACAAACAAACTCTTAATATTATTGTCGCTGGGAGCCTTCCTTTCTGGGACACTTTCAAATAGAAAGGAATCCATAATAAAGCAAGGCTCACAGGTCTCCCTGTCCCACCAACCTTCCGCCGGTGACCTTGAGCCAGTCACTTTGCCTCGTTGGGGTCATCAAGTTTTTCCTTCTTGGGAATGCCTGTTTCGACGGCTGTCCCACCCTGTCAGGGGAGCTCATTGGTCAGGCCTAGGGGGTGGGGGGTTGGCACCGGGGGCTCAGCGCACTGAGCTCTTGGGAGGCACTGCGCTGCCACAATTCATGATATTATTTGTGAGCCTGAAATTTCCTGACAGACAGAATGAGCCATCTGAAGCGAGAGTTTCATTTCCGTAGCTGTCCGGCTCAGCCATCTCCTGGGGAAGGCACCTGAGTGACAAGCTATAATTAAAGCCTCAGCATAAGTCCAAGTCGGAGAAGGACGATCTTTCAGTCTAGCACACTGGTGAGGACAGACCTTCCCATCTGCGTGCCTTCGGGGGCCTCTTCCCTAGGCGCTCTGTCTGTCTGCTGGAGCAGGCAGCCCCGTCCTCGTGACCTTTACTGACCTGGAAGGAGTGCTGCACCCACCTGCCTATTCCCTGAGAAGGCTATGTAGCTGTGCGGATGTGTCCCCAGACCCTGCGGAGGCCTCGGTGCTGGGGTCCTAGGAGGCCACCTGCAGGTTGCACAGGGGCAGATGGCACCCCAGGAGCTCAGACGATCTGCAGTGGGGACAGTGAGGCTTGCATCTGGGGGCAGGATTGCTCTCTGGCTTTGTCTGCCCGTGGCTCTGGGTTGTACCTGAGGAGGGTGGGGGTGCCTCACCAGTGGCCCTGTCCACCCCCACGCACGTCTGCCCGTGCTTTGGGTTTCTTAAGGCGCCTCTGCCGTGGCGGTGTCTCCCTGTCTCTCCTTTCATTTGTCCACCAAGTATTGATCAGGGACCTCCGCTATGCCCTGGAAATACAGAGTGAACAAGATAGGTGTTTCCCCTCAGCTTCCAGAAGGGGGGACAGCTACGAGTGGGTGGATGAGGGCGGCCCAAGGCCCACACAGAAGCCTCCCTGAGCCTGCTGGGGGGAGGGAGCAGGACAGCCGCCTGCCCCATCTCCAGTGGGCCTGTCTCCAGTGGGCCTGTCTCTGGTGGACAGCTCTGCAGGCAGGCTGACTGCCCCAGGGCCTACTCACAGGAGCCCCCACCTCCACCCCAGAGAGAGAATTTTCTTCTCTCTCTTCAGACTGTCTTGACTGCTGGCCTGCTTCTGCTGGCCATGGTCTCTCTAGTGATTCTTGGTAAGGAAGAAATATTCCCCAGGACAATGAGGCATAGGATGAGGCAGGGTGTCCCTGGCCGCTCTGCCTTGGGCTGCTAATCACAAATGGAGTCTTTTCCTGTGCACTTGTTTATCTGCTGTAGATGTTTGTACTCTTGTCCATTTTCATGCATTTGCGGTCACCTCACGAAACCAGAAGGTTCCCAAAGAACAGAAAGTGTTCTTTCCACTTCTTTAGGGTCCTTCCTGAATGACCATGCGGGTGGGAGACAAGCACCGGATGTGGGAGTGGGAGTGGGTCTGGGCCAGGTGGTCTCCACTTCCTCTTCATCCCTCCCTCCCCCTTCGCACAGACGCAGGGAGCTGGCTGCTGTGGACAGCATCGCCCTCACTCTCCTGTCCACCGGCTCAGTGGCAGATTCAGCTGTTGGGAGATACGGGGGGCCACTTGAAGGGTGGGAAAAAAGGAAGGGTCAGGGCACTTGTCGGCCCAGCACCCTCCTTGAGGGACAGTGAGAAGTTGCTGGGTCACCATGTCCATCAGGCAGCCCCTGTTTTGAGGATCTGCTCTCCCTGGACTCTTATAACACGGACCCCTTAAGGCCTAGGGGGTGCCCACTGTTGCGACCCTAGTACATTAGTTTCCTCTGGCTGCCGTAACAAAATACCACAAACCAGGTGGCTTAAGACAACTGAAATGCGTTCTCTCACAGTTCTGGAGGCTGGCAGTCCAAAGCAAAGCGGTGGCTGGGCTGAGCCCCCTCTGAAACCTGGAGAGGAGAGCCCGTCCTTCCCGCTCCCAGCTTCTGGCGGAGTGCTGGCAGTCCGTGGCGCTGGCTTGCCGCGTGGCACTGCGGTCTCTGCCTCCACATCGTAGGCTGTTCTCCCCTTGCGCCTCTGCGTCTCTCTTCCTATAAGGACACCAGTGGGGTTGGACTGAAGACTCACCTTTCTCTAGTGTAACCTCATCTTTAGTAATTGCATCTCCAATAACCTCTTTTCACATAAGGAACATTCTGAGGGACTGGGGACTAGCGTTTCAACGTATTAGCTTCGGGGACACAGTTGAACCCATAACACTCTGGGGTGCTTCCTAGTCCATTGTCAGTTCCCTTAGCCCGTGCCCCTAGCTCTTTGAAGAAATCTTCCATGGAACCCTCTCCCATGAGCCCTTTGAGTATGCTATTTGTTTCCTGCTCTGAAATGATCCCTGCTTTGATCCTTACTGGCTGTGTGACTTGGGCAAGACGAGTGACCTCTCTGAGCCTTGGTGTCTTTGCCTCTAAAGTGGAAATAATTTTCGTAATTGCTCTACCTACTTCGCTGTGTTGCTGAAGATTCTTTGTAAACCGGAAGGATCCGTAGCCCTGACTGGGATTGTTATCATCCTTTGTATGTTGCGGGGCTCTGTTGGGAAAGGGCTGAGTCTAGGTTGCTCCCTTTGATTTGAACTGAACGGGGCACCACGTGCCAACACATGCCAAATAAAGGCTTCTTGATATTGTTGATGACATAGCTTGCTCCTCCTGGCCCAGCCTGGAGAGACTGAACTCTGGGCTGCTCCCTGAGTACAACTCATCCGGGGCCAGTTTCTTAGGGTCCTTCTGAATTGGACTGCAGCTGAACCCTGACCTCGCAGGCTCCTCCATCACGGGTCCTTGGAGAAGCCAGCATCCCCCTGAGTGGAGCCCTTACTTTTAGTGTGACAGCTATTTTATCTAGGCCTCAGGGAAACAGAGATATTTTAAGATGAGTGTGTCAGCTGGGGTCAGTTTCCACTGGGCTATCACTTGCCGCTGCCAGGAAGAGAGGGGTTTCAGCTGTCCCACGGGAGCCCATCAATCACTCGAGACAGCACTTAATCAGATGTAGGAGCTCTCACCACGGTGTTTCAGAGAGAGACTGTATTATTGTTCACACTCAACAAATAATTTTGGACAGGAGTTTTAAGCCTGCAAATAAGATCGCTTGTATATTTCAAGTGTTTAGGTCCCTAAAGTAGTGGGAGGCCTCCCTCTCAAGTTTGAGTGCCTCCCATTCCTCTCCCTGCACAACTCTCCTCTTTTCCAAAGCTATTTTTATTCATTCATTCACCACACATTCATTGAGCCCCTCCATGTGGCACACCCCTATCAGGTGCTGGGGACGGTCCTATAGAGGAGAGGGACTTAATGAACAAAGAATTCCAATGCCACATGAGAAGCACTCGAGATAAGGTAGCCCTCTGGGAGAAGGTAGGGGAAAACTAGGAGAGGGGTGGCTGCTCCTCCCCACGGGATGGGTAGAGGGCAAGGTTTTCATGAGGGAGAATAGCTCACGTGGGCACCAAGGACTTCTGTAGGTGGATGCGGCAGAGTGAGGATGTTCCAGGGAGAGGTAACAGAAAAGCTACAGAAGTAGGAAGAAACAACCAGAATTTTTGAGTGATTTCATAGGTGGAGGTAGAGGGCTCAGCTTTGAAGAGCCCTGTGAACCTGGTAGAGTGGGAGCTCCATGAAGGCAAGCGTCTCGCCTACCTTGACCATGGCTGTTTCTCCATGTGCCTGGAACAAGGTCTGGACATGGGAGACACTCAGTAAATATTCATTGAATACATAAAGGAGTTGGGGGTGCCTAGCAAAGAGGCTGATGCTGAATCAACCCCTCCATCACCCTGCCTCAATCTCCCCATTCTCTAGTATAAATAGCTTTCAAGATTTCCACCCACCATTCAGTAAAATTCATTTTTTTCCTCTGGCTGGTACCCAAGGCTTTATCTCTTTAATCTATTTCCAATCACTGTCTCCAGTTATGTGTTCTAAGTCAGGAGCTGGTAAACCACACACCACTGGCCAAATCTGGCAACACCCCTGCTTTTGTAAATGATTTTTTTTGTTGGAACACAACCATGTCCACTGTCTGCGGCTGCTTTCCTTTCACAAGGCAGAGACCTCATGACCCACCAAGTTGAAAATATTTACTCTTTGGCTCTTTACAGAAAAAGTTTGTGGACATCTGAGTTAAGCCTTTGTTAGCATTGGACTTAGCGTTGGAATGTAGTTGATGCTCAGTAGCTAGTTGTTGAATGAATGAACAGTGAGCGGAGGACTAGTTTCATGAGTGCACTCACCCTTACATGGTCCCTCTTCTGACTCACACCCTGCCCTGCATACTGTTGTCACCTCTCAGGCCTAGGCATAACATCGCCTGGTGACCTTTCAGCAAGACAGAGCTGCAAGGCAGGGCTGGACACGTCCCCTTCACCCTGCCCCCATACTCAGGGCCAGGACAGATGCATCCCTTGGGAATTCTTTCAGATGCAGGTGATGATGGCAGGTTCTGGGGCCAGGGTAGACCCTGTGGTGATGGGAAAGGCTGGGGTACCAGTCAGGACTCTTTGAGTTTCAATGACAGAAACACTATCAAAGCTGAGTAAAAGAGAGGGCTTTTTGGGTGGGGAGTGGAGGGCAGATTCCAGCTCTGAAGAGTGCAGCAATCCGGGCAAACCCAGGGACCAAAGCAGAGAAGGCCGTGGCTCCCTTTGCCTCCCCCATCTTTCTCTCATCTCTGCCCTCAAGTCTCCTGAGCTTCCTTCTCTCCTTTGGCAGCCACAGCCAGGGGTGCCTCATGTGGCAGGAAATCACCAGCCCTAGATTCCAGCTTTCCTGTTTCAAAACCCAAGGGCCAGCAGTCTCCCCATATAAATTCTATTGGAACAGTACTGGGGAAGGACTCTGACTGGTCAGGTTGGAGCCATGAGTGCCCATCCCCGAGCCAATCCCTGTAGTAAGGGGCTCGAATACTCTGATTGGCCACGCCTGGGTCACAGGGTCACTCTTTCCCTATGGGTGGGGTTTATTATCAAAAGAAAGGGGTGGGTGAAGCCAGCTAGGGAGCAAAGCAGATGTCCATCAGCAGGGACCACATCAAATGACACAAAGACCTGCCTACAGACCTGGGGCACCAAAGAAGGGAGGAAGTGCCTTGGGAACAACCGGAAGCCCTGCCAGCAAACTGGGCACGAGGTCAGCTGTGTATCAGCAGTACAGGTGGTGTTACTGGGTTCTAGAATCTAGAGTTAGATTTGCTTAAATCGTTCCTGCTTTCAGTTAGGGAGGGTCCTGGGAAACAGGTAGGTCTGAGCCTGCAGGCTGAAAGAACCAATGGGTCATGCTGAATGTGTGTGTAGGGAGTGTGGGGTGGCAACCAGGCCTGGAAACAGCCAGATCCTGCCCATTTATCAACGTGGCTCTGCTCTCCTTCCTCCAGGCCGCCCTTTCTGACTTTCCCTCCTGGAAGGGCTTTTTTCCACCTCTGCCTTTCCACAAACGCTGGAAGGCTCTTTTACCTCACCGGGTACTTACCTTTCCCTGTCTAGGGCCATGTCTCTGTCTCAGGGTTCTACTCCAGCTGGAGAGAGAGAAGCCAGCAGACACTTGGTCTTCTCCTTGGTTGTTTTTCTGGAAGGCTCTAGCAACTACCCCATGTGCATAACACAGAATCCCTGAATGTTGGATTTGGAAGGAAGCCTGGTCAACTGGCCCAACCTGCCATTCAGTGAGGACGTTCTCTCTGCCCTCTGTCTGGTGGCTACTTCAGTGCTGTCTGGGCGCCTCCAGCAGTGGCGCATTCTGCTTTGCCCAATACATGCCCCATGGAGGGCGACTCTGATTCCACCAAACCAACGTCGACCTCCGTGTAGGCTCTCCTTCCTCGTTCTAGCCTTCCACCTGGAGGATCTCAGGGAAAGAAAATCGAGATGCTCTTCTAAATTGCTGGCTTTCAAATAATTGAAGAACATTATCGTGTTACTTTCCTCCCAAATCTTCTCTCCAGGCAAACCCCTCAATTCACTGGTACCCAGCAGCGGCCAGTGGGTGAGTGATGGAGGGGCCGTAGGTGTCAGACTCTTCATCATCCTGGTCAGGCCAGATTTAGCTTGTAAGCAAAGCCCTCCGAATGGGATCTTGCCTGGGCTGATAGAGGGGACTCATGTGGCCTTGTGCATTCATCAAGATGCTTACAGGTAGAACATGACAGAAAACCCAAACAGAAGGGGCTCAAACAGTTAGGAAAATGAATTATTTGCCAAGGAGAAATCAATGGTGTGGTTTGGGTTAGGTCCATGCCTCAACACTGTCATCAATGACCTGGGGCATTTCCGTGTCTCCACCCTATATCCTCCACGTTTAGCCAATCTTCTAATGCCAGATTCCTCCAGATGCCCCAGAGGCTGCTACAATTCCAGATGTCACATGCCAATACCTCTTGGGGGCACATGAGGGACAGGGGCTTCTGTTTCTAGGGCTTCTTTTAAAGAAAGAGGAAAACTTTACCAAAAGCTCTCCCAGCGTGCTTGCCCTCATGTCTCAACCAGAGCTGGATGATGTGCCATTTTCAAAACCATTTCTGGTGAAGAGAAAGGAATCACTGTGATTAGGTTAGATTAATTAAGATCTACCCCCTGGGGTGGGAGAAGGATAAAGCATCAGCCCTGGAGACAGGAAGACCTGAATTCAAATTCTGTCTCCATCCCTTTGTAGCTTAACTTCAGTAATGTAATATGGATTACTTAATAGCTTGATAAGAATAATTTAGTTATAAATAACATTACGGCTCCTCAGTTTCTTCATCTGTAACAGGGGCTCAGTGATAGTGCCTGCCCCGTGGGAATTGTGTGCAATCATTTAAGCATCCAACACAGGTCCTAGTGCACTAGTAAATGCTACTTTCTTCCTTTCTTTCCCTGATCTGACCCTCACCGTGCTGTGCTGGCTCCGACCTCACTCTTTTCAGCTTTTTGAGCCCTGTGACTCACGCCTGATGTTGATGAAATCCTTTTTAAAAACCTACATGCAGGAATTTACATTTATCCCTTTAGATGTTTTCAGCCCATTATTTCAACCTGTCAAGATATTTCTGAATCTCAATGCTGCCATCCGTTCTATCAACAATCCCTCCAGCTTTGTGTCAACAGCCAATTTGATAAGTGCATCTTCCCTTCTGCTTCCTCCAAACTGCAGAAAAAAGGGAGGAGGCAAACCAAGCCCAGGGCTGAGCTGTGGGGGCACCATTGGAGATGCCTATGGGGGTGACTCGGGGCCCACCGTGGCTTCCGCAGCACCTGTGCCACCAGGCAGGCCGCTCTCCCTGCTTGTCCAGGGCCTCAGAGGCTTCAAAGAATGTCTTACTTGAATCACCACACCACGTCCTTTGTCAAACACACCCTCTTGTCCCTCCTGTCCTTGCTGCCCCTTCAGAGCAGGAATTCAGGGGTGTGGCTCATGCTTGGTGAGCCCCTCCTGGCTAGGAGAGATTGTTTCTCTCTCTTCTCTAAGTCCACACACTTAGCAGTTTGCCAGGAATTGTTTTCAAACCTGCCAGCCTGCCGTTACTGGGATTTAAAGTTTTGTCTCATTTAAAAAATCAGGACGTGGGCTGTCAGTCAAGTATTTCTTCACTCTCTATAATCCCTCAGAGGTGCCTGCCAGGGGTTTTGTGTTTGTCCTTGAGGTTCTTGCCTTGGGACCACGTGCCCGGACAACTGAACTTCCGCAGAGACCTGAGCCACTCCGGCTTCACGTGTGCTGAGTCCAGTTTCCTTTCTTTCTTCTCCTCCTTCCCTCCCTGCCTTCCTCTCTCTCTCTCTCTTTCTCTCTTTCATTTCCTTCCATCCTCCCCCCCTCTATATTTTGTGAAATAAACAAATTTAGAGTTTTTCCAGTATAGTATAATACATATATATGTAAATACATATATTAAATATGTAGAAAATTTAGAAAACTTACCCACCTCTGCGATGTTATCCGATTTACAATTTAGTGTTCTCTCTCCCTACTTTCTGGGCATAGTGTGCTTGTTTTAGATAATTGTAAACACGATAATATAATTGAACCATATCCTATCAGTATTTTGAAATATCCTATGCCACAGTTTTCCTAATGTAAAGGTAATATATGGGAAAGTAGTACATGCTTATACTAGAAAACGTGCGGCCTGTGGAAGCAAGTGTGAGTTGTGTTATGTTTTTACTTAAGGTGACAGCATACATTTTCCAGGCTCTTGCAAACTGTGGGGGGTTTGATGATTTTGTAAGAGTCCACAGGCTGGATGCTCCCTCACTGCTTAAATAGTCTTCTGTCCAGTGTTCTCCTTTATCTTGTTTTCAGTTTTTTGTTGAACAACGTTACAATGAGCATCTTCATGCATACCCCCTTCTTTTCTGTTATTCTGATTATTTTCTTTGCACAGAATTCCAGGAATGAACCACTTCTCTTGTAACTGTGTTTGTTTCACCCCTTTGGGCTTGAGCAACGTCCTCTATGGCAGAGACACGTGGAACAAAGCAGCTGAGGCATTCCGCTTTCTCCCTGCTGACCAGTCCCATTACACCATCTGTCCAAGTGGCAGATTCTTCTTGCTCCCCGTGGAGCTCAGAAGTTTTGGGTTGTGGACACATGGTTTTGTTATGGGAGAAACTCCCAGGAACTCAGTTTTGTTTTGTTTTTTTCCACAGACACAGTAAAGAATTACAGGCTGGCAAGCCAACTAGTGGGCAAGCAATGTTCCTTAATGGTAAGTTCTAATGGGAAAGCAAAAGCAAGGGTGGCCAGAGGCCGGGAGACCAGCACCTGGATGGCCAGAGGCCAGGTGGCTAGAAGCCAGGTGACCAGCAGAGAGAGTCCTTTGTGCTGAGGACTTACATAATTGGTGGGGTGGGGGTGAAGAAGTTACATATTGATTGATGGATGAAGGTGGTGCCAGCTGTCCCAGGGAAATGTGCCTACCCACACGTAGGTATGGGGGTCTGTTAGACCGAATCCTTATCTTGTCCCAGAGTCTATTTGTTCGTATTGCATATGTGACAGGAGACAGCAGTTAACCAAAGTTGTTTTATGGGTTTTTGGGGGGCACCGTGGGCCCCCTCCCCTTCTCCCTTCCAGGCCTTGGAATGAATGCACAATCTCAAGGTTTTTGTTTTCCCAGCTAGTGGAGATGATACACACAGACTTTCAAGGGCTTCCCCCTTCCTACACTATCATAGTTTCGCTTGTTGTTTGGGATGCCTGGCAGCCTTATCAGACTAGGCTCAGGATTACAAGGTCAATGTGTGAGCTTTTGCTTTTTGCTTCCTGTATTAAGTTCTTTGTTGGATTGTAATGGCGAGGGACCTGCCTTTATTTTCCCTCTGGCCACTCATTCCACTGTAACAGATTTTGCATGTTTCCCAGCATTCCTGACTCAAGTCTAGGTCCATCCTTGTCCTACTGATTTTGTCCTCCAAGAAAGCTGTTTCAATAGGTCTTGTGAAGGCAGACTCCATTCTTCTCCTGTTCATCCCCAAAATGCCTCTTGCCAAAGACAATAAAAATCTCATGAAAGTTTGCAGAGAAGTCTTGGGGAGATGAGAACTAGTTGGAGGCCTCTCTTGCTCTGCCTTCTCTCACAATGACCGTGTCACCCTGGGGCGAGGGTTATGTCTGTCTGTGACTACAGCTGCATCACAGCTGGTACCACCAACACTTTTGCTAGACCCCACCTTTCTAGCTCCACCAAGAAAGGGCTGAAATTTTATTCGGTTTTTACAAGAATTTTTTTTGTTTGTTTGTTTTTAAGATTCCACATATAAGTGAGATCATACAGTATTTGCCTTCTCTGTCGGACTCATTTCACTTAGCGCAGTGTCCTCAAGGGCCAACCATGTTGTCACAAATGGCAAGATTTCCTTCTTTCTCATGGCTGAGTAATCCTTTGGAGGAAGTGGGCAGATGTTGGTTAAAGAGTATAGAATTGTTTAGAGGAGACTTATGTAATGTTATTAGCCGACGTTATGCAGATAAATTTAATTGAATAAAAAAATAAGAGTACAAAATTCCCGTTAGAAGATGAATAAGTTCTGGGGACCTAATGTACAGAGTAGTGGTTGTAGTTAACAGTACTGTTCTACACACTTGAAAGTTGTTAAGAGAATGAATTCTAAATGTTCTCACCACAAAAAGAAATGGTAATTATGGGACATGATGGAGGTGTTTGCCAACACTATGGTGTTAATCATATTGCAATATATGTGTTGTAATCAAATCAACATATTGCGCATGTTAGACTTACAAAATATGTATGTTATATTTGAATAAAGCTGGAATTTATTTGCTCCTCAGCTTTAGGATAGAATCGTAGGACTGCAGAGAGTGGTAGGGAGAACCTTCCTGGCCGAGGTGACCCAGACCACCTTGACAATGGGGAAGATGTGGCTCAGCTGGGGCAGGTAGGGAGCAAGGGTTCTGTCCATGTGACAGGTAACCTGTCCCAGACGAACTGAGCTCCCCCAGCACTGACCACCATTGGGACATTGTCTGTGCTATCCTCAGCCAGATTTTGGGTTCTGCCTGCTAGGTGGTTCTTCCAACAGCACCGACTGGTTTGTCATTCAAATACCAGACACATCCACAAGTCAGGTTAGTTCTCCTCTCTCAAGGGTCTAGGCTCTGCTTCCATTAGCTGTGGCACACTCACAAATTCTAAGAAAAGGCATTTTCTAGACTGTCACTTTATGAGGAGTAGTGGGGGGAATGGATGGGAAGAAGGATATCTGGAAGCCTTGAGGAAATTATTTGGGGAAGTAGGGAACCATTCAGGCCCCAGGACATAGGCCAACGTATTGGTTAGAAAGAAGGAAATGCTCACCACATGTCCCTGCCTGAGACAGCTGACTTAGCATTGTGGAAGGAGCCCCCAGACCGGAGTCAGAACATGTGGGTGTAGTGTTGGCCCTGAGCTCAGTAGCTGTGTGGCCTGAGGCAAGTGGCTCTCCACCTTTTAGAGTTTCAAGGCTCCCAGTGATTACTCACTGTATTTGCATTATCTGTTACTTGAGGAAAACATGACTTTGACTTTGGTAATGTCACAGGTGTGAGCTTTGATGGGAGGTTGTCACTCATGGTAACCTCCTGGAAGTATCTGAAGGAAAGATTCAGAGCCCTGGGTCCAGAAATCCTGTCTTCTGTTTCCTCTTCTATTCTCCCCCAAAGACTAAGAAAAGGGGATAAAAGAGGGTAGGAGTTGGGAGCTGAGGGAATGGGGAATGGGAACCTCCATATGTATGTGGTAGAATGGTGTCACCATCCTTGTTACCACCCTCTTTTCCCATGTTCATGCACGGGGTAGGTTATTTTTGGTGAAACCCATCAAAGCAATGCTATGCAAGGTGGTCAGTGGTTGTCTAGAAAGGTGGTTGTCTAGACCTGGCTGGCGTAGCTCAATGGATTGAATGCGGGCTGCAAACCAAAGCATCGCAGTTCTGATTCCCAGTCAGGGCACATGCCTGGGTTGCAGGCCATGGCCCCCAGCAACCGCACATTGATGTTTCTCTCTTTCTCCCTCCCTTCCCTCTCTAAAAATAAATAAATAAAAATCTTAAAAAAAAAGCAAGGTGGTTGTCTTATAGCTGCTCCCCTTTATGAACATGAGGTTCCTCTACCCTCCTACATTCCATGGGATTCAGGAGAGTATCTCCTTGGCTTCCACATCAAGGAGCAAGGACCAGATGGAGCTGGTTCTCTTGGGAAAGGCAGACAGGAGAAGGAAAGAGGAAAGACAGAAGTAGTAAGGCTCTCAGGCCCCTGTTTGAGCCTCCCGCCCAGGTCCTAAGACTCAGGAAGGAGACACTTCACCCTCGTAGAATCTCATTGTGTCCATGGAATGGTTACCAGCTAGATGGCCTTCTTCCTGGCTGTGCCTGGGCTGTCCAGATGGGCTCCAGACAGGACGGAAGAGCAGCATGTCTTTGGAAAATGGAAAAATAGAGAAGGACAAGTCTTGGTGAGGCTGTGGTGAAGGGAAAGTCAGGGAGAAGGGGCAGATAAAAGGGACACAGACAGAGGTCTATGGTCGAACATGGTGGAAAACCCCTGACCATGAGGATGCCAACCACAGCGGGGTGGATGGGAAGCCACAGCGCTCACCTGTGTTCTCACCTGGGCTCTGCCCTCGATGTGACCTTAAGCACATCCTGCCTTTCTCCAAGCTTCAGATTCCTCATTCCTTTGCAATTGGTGGGGGAGGGTGGACCCACCAATCTGCAAATCTCCCTCCATCTCCATCTCGAGGTCTCCCATGCTTGGCAGTCTCCTCTCTCAGGGCCTCGGGGGACAGCTCCCCAACATCACCAGGCCTGCAGTGGCAGCCTCGGGACCAAAACCTCATCCCTAGATGTAACTACCCATTACACAAAGCCTCTCTCTACCAAGCTGGGGCTCTGGCAGCTTTATTATAAGTTTATTACATGCTAATTCAAGCAAATAAATTTGCCCCAGCTGTGAAGCAGAGGAGATTAATAACCTCAAAGATTACTTTGCTGCTTTGATGAGTTTCTTGAGCGGAGTATATTTAGGAAGAGCAACTAGATTAGTCAAAACCCCCTTTAATTATTAGTGACACTGTGCAAACGACTCTATACGACTGGAATACCAACTACTTAACTCCCTGACCTTCGTATTCAAATAAACACATCTTATTACAGCAACATGCCTTCCGAGTCCACACACCATGGCAACTGCTGGCCGAGGACCTGGCAATGGGACAGCTGGTGTGTGGACTCCATTAAGGGTGGGAGGAGAGTCTTAAAGGTATACCTCCCCCTATCCCCATCTTCAGCTTGGACTGGCTCAGGGCCACGGGGAATGCTCTGAGTGTTCTGGAGCTGCAAGGATCATTTTTCAAGGGAGGGGAAATGATTTGCCCAGAGTCATGTAATGAATTAGCCAGGTCTCTACAGCTCTGCCACCTGGATCTTCTGCACCAAAATCAATTCTGCAGCAAGAGACTGGGTCTGCCTCTGGTGGAAACCATGAAGGTGACCAAATCCAACTCCAGGGACACTCTTACCCTTCTCTCTTACCCAGGCAGATGGGGCCTTTGTTCGGCCCCATCTTAGCACTCTTCCTCCATGAAGCCTTAGGCTGCTTGGAAACCCCACTTCCCCAGGTCCAGAGAATGAAGTGTGAAGGAGTCATTTTACCAGGGATGCTGGCATCTCCTGCCAGGGAAGGGAAAGAGTGCCCCTTATGGTGACCCACTGCAGTACAACAAACTCAGCACGAGTCTCATCAACAATGAGTCCGTGAAAGAGGCACCGTCCCTGAGTGTTCTAGATGAAGAAACTGAGAAAGTTTCAGCAACTTGCCCTGAAATGCCTGTCCCAGCTTGTCTACCTGGAAAATACTCTGTTTTTTCCTGACCTCACTCATGTGTCACTTCCCTATGCACTGTCTCCAGCACTGATTGCACTTGATGGCACCATTTTGCTTATGATTTGTGTTATTTGATTGCTCCTTAAAAGCAAGAACTGAGTCTTTTCATCTTCATGTTCTGTGTGATCCTGGCAGAAAACGCAGTCTGTATTAAATGCTCATCCTACATGGACAAAGACTTGAAACTGTTCTGGATACTCTTGGTCAGATGGACACTATGCAATGCCATCTGTCCCACATTTGACCCTACTGATTGGCAATTTGGGAATACATAGCTATAATTCTTTGATACCATTCAACAAAATAGAGACAAACTATAGAAAAAAGATAAACATGTCTCTCAATTCAAGTGTAGAAACAAAGGCAGAATTTATAAGATGTATTTGACTATATAAAAGTTTGCCTGTAGTTTTATAAGCTAAGGGTAGGTTCCTTTCCCACATTGTGTCTGCAGGTATTCCTGGTCAGCCACTTGCTTTCATCCCAAGCTTTAAAAAATATCACCAGGATGAAAAACCATTTGCTGGTAGAAATGCTTGGGTTATATGATGACTTGGGTTATTGTTTAGAGACTGTAGCAGAGGCAGATCCTCCAATATTTTATATTCTTTTCCCCCTAGTTAATGAAATCCGTTTTTATTTTATTAATGACAATTAGTTTCCTCTTCCCCTGTCCCCTTCTTGCCGGCTGGCATGGGACAGGATCTGGGCAGCTGTCTAGATCACAAGATGGAAGCCATGTGTTGAGGGTAGTGGAGTCACAGCTGATGGGACTACCATGAAGCCATCACATCAGCCCCAGAGAGTTTACCAGAACAATTAAATGAGAAGTCTGTATGACTGTTATTTTAGTGACTTTGTTACAACATCAAACCTATATTCTAGTTATAGAACACTTTGATATGAATAACTCAGAAGTGACCTGGCAGTTGATATCACAGAAGAACCTCAAGTTTCTGGTGCCGACACTGCTCTGAGCATGTGTAGGAGCTGCTCAAACTTTGATAGACTAGAATTTGAAGACTCTTTTAGGATAACTTGTTTTGTATCTGTGACTTTGGAACCGTATAAATAGTTTTTACAGTTATAAAATAATTTTTAAGAAATGAATCCATAAAATTGAAATAAAAACAATCTAAATTGTGAAAACAAAATAAAAGAATGAAACCTATGCATTGATTGGTATGGTGGTAGCATAATTACACAGAGAGGAACTACTTGACATAAAGACAAATTAATTTGATTATCAACCCAAGCTGAGCATATCCTGACTAAAAAATAATAATTGCAAAAAATTCTTATTAAATTGTTTATCAATATGCATGTTGAAGATAGTGCTGGTAATTGTCATCCAAAGCTGTTGGGTGTATATTGCGAGATAAGGAAGTCAGTAATTGTGATGGTTTTATTGAGAATTGGGATGTTCAGTGTGAAAGAAAGAATTGTACAGATCTAGGGCTGATAAGGCTACATAACAGCCCTGTCATCCTGGATCTGAATGGGGATACCAGTATGAATTCAGGAGGTGTGCTGTTATTTTTTCAGTTCCATCCATTTTCTTTAAAAAAAAATATTTTATTGATTATGCTCAATAAGTTGCTCAAATTGATTATTTATTGTCCCATGTTTCCCCTCCTCTTTATTCCCTTCTGCCTTGCACTCCCCCTTCCACCAGCATCCCCCCACCTTAGTTCATGTTCATGGGTCATACATATAAGTTCTTTGGCTTCTCCATTTTCCATACTATTCTTAACCTTCCCCCTGTCTATTTTGTACCTACCATTTATGCTTCTTATTCCCTGTACCTTTCCCCTCATTCTCCCCCCACTCCCCACTGATAACCCTCCATGTGATCTCCATTTCTGTGATTCCGTTCCTATTCTAGTTGTTTGCTTAGTTGTTTTTTCTCTTTTTTTAGTTTTAGTTGTTGATAGTTGTGAGTTTGTTGTCATTTTACTGTTCTTATTTTTGATCATCTTCTTTTTCTTAGATAAGTCCCTTTAACATTTTATATAATAAGGTCTTGGTGATGATGAACTCCTTTAACTTCACCTTTTCTGGGAAGCACTTTATCTGCCCTTCCATTCTAAATGATAGCTTTGCTAGACAGAGTAATCTTAGATGTAGGTCCTTGCTTTTCATGACTTTGAATACTTCTTTCCAGCCCCGTCTTGCCTGCAAGGTTTCTTTTGAGAAATCAGTGATAGTATTATGGGAACTCCATTATAGATAACTGTCTCCTTTTCTCTTGCTGTTTTTAAGATTCTCTCCTTATCTTTAATCTTGGGTAATGTAATTATGATGTGCCTTGGTGTGTTCCTCCTTGGGTCCAACTTCTTTGGGACTCTCTGAGCTTTCTGGACTTCCTGGAAGTCTATTTCCTTTGCCAGATTGGGGAACTTCTCCTTCATTATTTTTCAAATAAGTTTTCAATTTCTTGCTCTTCCTCTTCTCCTCTGGTACCCCTATGATTCAGATGTTGGAATGTTTAAAGTTGTCCTGGAGGTTCCTAAGCCTTTCCTCATCTTTTTGAATTCTTGTTTTTTCATTCTGTTCTGGTTGAATGTTTATTTCTTCCTTCTGCTTCAAATCATTGATTTGAATCCTGGTTTCCTTCCTTTCACTGTTGGTTCCCTGTATATTTTTCTTTATTTCACTTTTCATAGCCTTCACTTTTTCCTCTGTTTTGAGTCTGTACTCAATTATTTCTTTGAGCATCCTGATCACCAGTGTTTTGAACTCTGCATCTGATAGGTTGGCTATCTCTTCATCACTTAATTCTATTTTGGGGGCTTTGATCTGTTCTTTCATTTGGGCCATATTTCTTTGTCTTGGCATGCCTGTTACATTATAAGGGGTGGAGCCTTAAGTATTCACTAGGGCAGGGCAACCCACTTTGCTGCGTTGTAGCACTGTCTGTGGAGGAGGAGTCTAAGAGGGAACAATGCCACTTGCTCAGCTCTTGGCTGGCTTTCAGTCACTTCTGCTACTACGCATAAGCAAATTGGGCCCTTCTGGTGCTGATTCCAGGGTGGGTGGGTTTGTGTACATTCTAGGACCCTGTGGGTCTCTTCAGCGAACTCTCCTGTGAGGCTGGGAGTTTCTCCTGCTGCTGCAACCCCCACCGTTTTTTACAGCCAGAGGTTTTGAAGCTTTATTTTCCTGTGCTGGAACCTGGGGTTGCACAGTCTGTCTCACTTCCCAGTTTTTCCTCCCTGTTTATCTGCAGGCAAATGTGGGACTGCCTGGTCTGCCAGCTGCCACCTTGCCAGGTGTCCTTTCTGTGGCTGCCCATCTCTGTCCTTCCTACCAGTCCGAATGAATGTTTCTTCTTTAACTCCTTGGTTGTTGGACTTTCATACAGTTCAATTTTATGGCAGTTCAGTCATTTTTTGTTTTTAAATTTGTTGTTGTCCTTCTTTTGGTTGTGCAAGGATGCAAAATGTATCTATCTACGCCTCCATGTTGGCTAGAAGTCCAGTTCTGTCCATTTTCTATCCAGCATGAAGACCTGGGAACAATTTTTAACTCAGTAACAGTGAATACTGCTACATACAAGATTATGGCTTTTAAATAATAATACCCCTAAAATGGGGATCCAGGCTTTTTGGAAAAATGATGAATTCCAGTTCTGGTACACAAAATGTAAAAGATGAACCCTGGAATATCTTGTCACATCCAAGGTTACTAGGTAAGAGCACTTTGAAGAGGCCTCTGCTGGCCAAAGATGGGACCATATGATCATCAATAAAGACAATAATTGTAATGGATTGAAATATATCATATTTGGTCTTTTGGGCACTCTATGCAGTTCCATCTCTTCCATGCCTGACCCTACTGGTTGGCCGTTTGGGGAATAAATGTTTCAATTCCTGGGTTCATAATACAGTTTAAAAAGAAAAGAAAAGGGAAAACCATTAATTACTCTTGGAGGATGTTAGAAAACTTACTAATTTTTTTTGAAAACTGGCAAATGATGAGAAAGAATCAAGGGTTTCTTGCCTTTCCTACATGAAGATCGAGAAATAGAATTGGAGTAATATCATTTTGCAACTCTTGAAATTTCGGACAACCAGTTATGCTACCTGGTGGAAGAACACAGCATTACCTATGAAGCATCATTGCAGAAGCTGGACCTGAATTTTATCAGACCTCTAGATCGAACTATCATCTTCTTGTGAAGGAGAGGGAAAAGCATATTGAAGGGCACTATGGGGACACAGTCAGCAAAACCCCAGCTGTGAAGAGCCTCTAGGACCAAGAACCCAATCTTTTCAGGAAGTCAGCCAGGTGTCTGTGCGGAGATAGGGTGGTGGTGGGGGATGCGGTGTTGGCGGCACTTATGTACACATCACGCAGCCCAGGGTGTTGGGGACTGAGTGGGTAAGAATGGGTCCCTGTGGGGGTGTCAGAGCCCAAGCAGGGTGAAGGGGGCCTCTGTGTGAGGTGGCCCAGCAGGTCAGAGCACAGGGGGGCAGCTGCTGCACCGATGAATGGTGGGTTTCCTGGTGGGTTTCCGGAGCCTGAGGGGGCATGGGAGGTGGCAGCAGCGGCAGCCCAGCAGGGGTGTCAGAGCCTGATCAGGGTGAGAAGAGTGTCCCCATGGCAGCAGCATCCAGATGGGCCACAGGGAAGTGGGGTACGGGGTGCAGAAGCCCCAGAGGGCTGGAGAAGGTGCCTTCTGGGTGCTGCAGTGCTCTGAAACTGGCTGTGGCGGCCACTGCGCAGCGCTGTGGAGAGACTAAAGCCACCGAATTAGACACTGCAAATTAAGTGAGTGACTTGTATGGTATATGGATTATGTTTCCTTTTTCTAAGAATTTATTTATCTGATTTTAGAGAGGGGTAAAGGAGGGGGAAAGAGAGGGACAGAAACATTGATGTGTGAGAGATACTTCAATTGGTTGCCTCTTGCAAGCCCCCAGGCCTGTCCCCTGACTGGGAATTGAACTGGCGACCTTTCTGTTGGCAGGCTGGCACTGGATCCACTGTGCCACACCAGCCAGGGCTGATTTATATTTCAATAAAGCTGTTACCCAACTCTACCCAACCTCTTAAAAAAAAAAGAAGAAGAAAAGAGCAAACTGCACATGTGTAATTCATCCATAGGTAAATTCTAGTATAATCCTAATCAGGTGAGATTTGTTTTGGAAAAACATGAATCTTCTACCAAATTCTATTAAATTCAACACATATTTCTTGAATGTTTATTAA